>SJYF01000191.1:2116200-2154239 GCA_006410515.1 Procapra przewalskii | reverse complement strand
TTCCAGCAGCGAAGGGAATTCCAGTCCCTCCATATCCTCGCCAACACTTTGGTACTGCTGTTTTATTTATTTTTTAAATTAAGACGTTTTCATTGGTTTGCAGCAGCCCCTTGTGATTTTAATTTTCATTCTTCTAATAACTATGATGCTCAGCATCTCTTATGTCACTATGCTACGGGCTGAATGTATCTCAAGTTCAGAGGTTGAAATCTAATCCTTATGTGATGATATTGGGAGGCAGGGTCTTTGGGAGGCAATTAGGTCATGAGGTTGCAGCCCTCCTGAGTTCGATTAGTGCCCTTGTTAAAGAGACCCCTGGGAGCTCCCTTGCCCAGTTCTGCCAGCTGAGGACCCAACCGGAAGGTGTCGGCTGTGAATCAGGAAGAAGGTTCTCACCAGATACCAAATCTGTCAGCACCTTGATCTTGGACTTCCCAGCCCTCATTGCCTTCATTTAAGCCCCCCAGTCTGCAGTATTCTGTTCTAGCTGCCCAAATTAAGTAAGACAGTTTATTTGCCATCTGTATTGAGAGTGACTGGCACACCTCATTTTATCGTGCTTACATATATTGCCCATTTTACAAACTGAATGTTTGTGGCAGTCCTGAGTCGAGCAAGTCTATAGTGCTTTTTTTTTTTTTTTCCAACAGCATTTGCTCACATCGTGTCTCTGTGTCACATTTAGGTAATTCTTGTAATTTCCAAATTTTCTCACTGCTATTATATTTGTTATAGTGATCTGGGATCTTTGATGTCACTACTGTTACAACTTGCTGAAGTCGCAGATAATGGTTAGCCTTTTTCAGCAATAAAGTATTTTTAAATTAAGGTATGGACTTTTTTCTTAAGACGTAATAGTATTGCCCACTTAGTAGGCTATGGTATCGTGCAAACATAACTTTTATATGCACTGGGAAACTGAATAGTCACAATGACTGGCTTTATTGCAAGACTGCTTTATCTTGGTGGTTTGGAACCAAACCTGCAATATCTCAGAGGTATTCCTGTAGCTTTAAAGACAGGATCAATAACAGCATATTTGTAGGCCGATGAGAAAGATTTCTTAGGTAATGAAAAATCCGTGACTAATGGGAGGGGAGAGTGAGTGGAGTGATGTCTTCGAGTGGGCAGCAGGGGATGGGGTCCTTGAGTGGGCAGCAGGGGATGGGGTCCTTGAGTGGGCAGCAGGGGACGGGGTCCTTGAGTCTACTTGGAGGAGCTGACTTGGGTAGGACAGGGCTAGATCATCTTATGCATAGAATAAAAAGCTGAGTGTGTGAGTTGCAGGTGCTGGTAATGACATATGGAATTGGGGAAAGGCAAAAAGCTCTCTCTTAGAAAAAAAAATATTTATTTTGCTTGCTCTGGGTCTCGGTTTTGGCTCATGGGATCTTTGCTCAGGCATGGGGGCTTAGTTTCCACGTGTGGAATCTAGTTTCCTGACCAGGGGTCGAACTTAGGCCCCTGTGCTGGAAGCATGGTGTCTGACCCACTGGACCATCGGGGAATTCCCCTAAAGCTCTCTTCTGATGATTTCTACTTTCTCAGTGAAGAAGCAAGTTCACATACTGGGGATGAAGACGTGTTGGGGTTTGAGGATTAAAAGAGTGTACTGGGGACATAGAGAGAAAGGACTAGCGATGTAGAGTGTGGTTTCCCGGCAGGAATTTTTACTTGATGAGACATTTCAGGCTTCAGCGAGCTGCAGAACATGGCAGGCAGTGGCTGTAGCTCGACACCTCGGGATCTGGCCTGGGATTCCCATTAACCAAATTTGGTGTCACCATGACCCAGCCACCTGATCTGTCTCCTCGCGCCTCCCTGTAAGCGCGTCGGTCTGTTTTGGCCAATGTCGGCACAGCTGAGCAGGATGATTCGCCAGTGCCTGAATTATTCATGCCTTTGACCTATTCTAACGAGAACTTCACCCAAAAGCCTAAATTATTAAGCAGCTGGGTGCGATCTTGAAGGATGCGGTCTAGAAAACCAGGACACAGTGAATTTTCTTGTTGGTCTTGCTTCTCACGGGTGTTGAGCCTTTACTAATGATGCAGTTACTCCCCGAGTGAAAGACGGTGATGCCAAGAGACATTAATGTCCCAGACACAGAGGAGAGAAGAGACGCCTGATTAGAGGAGGACAGATCCCCGACCCGGCCTGAAAGTCAGTGTCTTCTAGAGCATCCCAAAGGCAGTTGATGAGGACCACACCATTCCCTGAGCTTGCAAGGCTGAGGCGATTTTTTTTTTTTTTTAAGAAACATGAATCACTTCTAGCAACAGAAAAAAATGAATAAATTCTGGAAATAAGACATGTTCAGCAGTGCCCTAGGGGATCCGCGAGGACTGTTTTAGCACTTGGGCAACACACAGCCTGTGCATTTAGAGAAAGTGAGTTTAGCTATGCGTTTAAGTAAATAGATAATGCCAACACTGAAATCCTTAGTTCTTGAATCATTTCTGGAAAACAACGCACACATCTAGGTGTGACACCAATGTGCCGATTTTTAAATACTGGTGTGGTTGTCTGGGCATCCCGGGTGGCACCAGCGGAAAAGAACTCACCGGCAGTGCAGGCGACAGGCAGCGTGGGTTTGGTCCCGGGGTCGGGAAGGCTCCCTGGAGGAGGCCACGACAACCCACTCCAGTATGCACGTGCTGCTGATGCTCAGCTGAGGACTTAACGGGGCTCCTTTGCAAATCTCCTGAACTGGCTTTCTGACCACCCTCTCCTCCCTGGCACTCTGCCCTGCAAACTCTTGCTGCTCTGCCCGTCCCAAGCTCTCAACTCAGAGAGACTTCCAGGAGCAGTCCAGGTCCCCAGTCCTCAAAGTGCAGCCTGCGAACTCTCTGCCTCATTTCCTCCTCTGTCGGGGATCGCTGTCCTATGCTGCCTGCCATCCAGTGTCTAACAGCTGCTGTGTTCTATGTTTTGTCCAGTTTTGTATGTACTTAGGGTAGGAAGGGTCATCTAGGCCCTACTGTTCCATCTTGGCTGGAAGTAGAAGAAATCTCCACAGTTTTTTAAAAATTGTAAGCTCCTAGGAGAATTTTTGGTTAAAGACTATATAAAGTATTGAGATTTCTTGATAAAAAAGTAGGTACTGGGGACTTCCCTGACAGTCCAGTGTTTCCAGTACAGGGGGCATGGGTTCAATCCCTGGTCAGGGAACTAGGATCCCACATGCTGCAGGGCAGGCCAAAAAATTAAGATAAATGAATAAAATGTCCTATTAAAAATTAAGTACACAATTTAAAGAATTGTGTGTGTACGCCAGAATATTTATTTCCAGTGGAACCCTGAGTTCTCCAGTGAAGTGAAAGTCGCTCAGTCATGTCTGACTCTTTGCAACCCCATGGACTATACATTCCATGGAATTCTCCAGGCCAGAGCACTGGAGGGGGTAGCCTTTCCCTTCTCCAGGGGATCTTCCCAGCCCAGGGATCAAACCCAGGTCTCTTGCACTGAAGGCGGATTCTTTACCAGCTGAGTCATCAAGGAAGCCCCTCCTTCGTAATGCTGTTTGTGGCATAAATTTTACAGCTGCCTGTAGATGTCACCAGAGAAAGGCAAGTCAGAGGGCACAAGAATCCTGGAGTGGAAACCAGAGCATCATCAGCAGAGGGCACAAAATGACTGCAAGAAGGCTGTAATTTAAATGAAGAAAATCAGTCCACAAAACCAAAATGTGTTAACATGGACATAGTGAAAGCCTTTCTAAAACAAACATTGTCGTAAGCAGCCCCATTAAACATTGCCCAAATAAAAAGCAAATAAGGAAAGATTTGGTTGTATGTTCAGGGTGGTTGTTGTTATTGTTCAGTGGCTCCGTCGTGTCCTACCCTTTGCGACCCATGGACGGCAGCACGCCAGGCCTCCCTGTCCTTCACCATCTCCTGGAGCGTGCTCAAACTCATGTCCATCGAGTCAGTGATGCCATCCAACCATCTCATCCTCTGTCGTCCCCTTCTCCTCCTGCTTTCAATCTTTCCCAGCATCAGGGTCTTCAGACCAATTTAATCAAGATCCGATTTGATCAAATTCTTCCTTTCAAAAGCTGGGGTTTTGGCTGGAGCTTACGCGCATGTCACGGAGTTGTTTGTGCGTCTGTTCTCGTAGGTGGGATAGCGTTCATTTAGCACAGCTTTGTTGTTCGGGATGCTGAAGACAGGGACTTCCCCGGTCGTCCAGTGGTGGAGACTCTGCTTCCACCGCAGTGGACATGGCTTCCATCCCCCTGCAGGCCCCAAGGTTAGGCCAAAAGAAAGCCCTTTAACTTCGTTTGTTAAAAAACAAAGACTCTGAAGACTGAGTGTCGATTAAGACACAAGATCCCCGCTACCATGAAGCTAACCTTCCAGGGAAGGGGGACAATAAGCAAACAAGAAAACACACACTAACGTGCAAGTGAGACGTGGAACGGCTCAGTATTACTGCCTAACAAACCCATATTCTCACATTGCCCTGTACCCATCACTAGGGAAAGTTTGGAGGTTTGTTAACATCTGCCCGAATCTCTTTTTGGCAAAGTATTTAGACATCTTTCTTGTTTCAGCAAATGAGTTGCTTTGCAATCCAAAAGCCAGCCATCTCCAGCACAGGGAGACTTGGAGATGGCTGGGGCCCTGTTGGGGCTGGGGGCTGCGGCCCCCACCACCCTGCTCCAGCACATTCTGGGACTGGCACACGCATGTGAAAGACATGTCAGGTGACCATCAATTCAGAGGCTGCGTGATCTCAGACGAGCCCTGTTATCTCTGAGTCTGTTTCCACAACTGTAATGGTCATAAATGAGAGCTGGACCTTAAAGAGGGCTGAGCGCCAGTGGAATAATTGAGGCTTCCAAACTGTGGTGCTGGAGAAGACTCTTGAGAGTCCCGTGGATAGCAGGGAGATCAAACCAGTCAATCCTAAAGGAAATCAAGCCTGAATATTCATTGGAAGGACTGATGCTGATGCTGAAGCTCCAATACTGTGGCCACCTGATGTGAAGAACTGACTCATTGGAAAAGACCCTGATGCTGGGAAAGATTGAGGGCAGAAGAAGGGGATGACAGAGGATGAGATGGCTGGATGGCATCATTGACTCAATAGACATGCGTTTGAGCAAGCTCTGGGAGATGGTGAAGGACAGGGAGCCTGGCGTGCTGCAGTCCCTGGTTGCAGAGTCTGACAAGACTGAGCGACTGAACAGCAGCAGCAGATGGTCAGAGTGAGACCTGCCCCTCAGTGCAGCTCAAGGGGTCATAGGAACCTGCGGAAGGAGGTGGCCGAGGCAGTTCTGTGCACTGTGCGCATCTCTGCGCGTGCTTACCTATTGTCTCGGGCAGGCCAGCTGCCCTCTCCAGACCTCGCTTTTCTCAGCTTCTAAAGGAGGCTGGAAAAAGTCTTTCCATAAGTTCTAGTTCTGTTCAACATTCTGTCTATAGTTAACAATACTGTTGTTGTTCACTTGCAGATTTGTTTGTTAAGAGGGTAGATCTCATGTTAAGTGCCCTTAGCACAATAAGCTTTAAAGTGTTTTCATCCAGGAAGCACAATAAAGACGCCCAACCAGTGGTATCTGACTGTCCTTGCAGGACCCCAGACCCTCCTGGTTCCTCCTGAAGAGAACTGTTAGGCAAAACGGGTGTTGCGCCAGAGTATCTCTAAGCAGCAAATTATTTTGTCCGCCTTGAGCTTTCCCGGGCAGAAACTTCAGGGCTCTGGGGTGGCTTGGTCATTCCAAAGACACCAGGCAACTGTTTGCTCAAATCCCTTGGTATGGGGTGCAGCACTTTTCCAGTCCTGCGGTGAAAGTGCTGCCCTCAATATGCCAGCAAATTTGGAAAAGGCAGCAGTGGCCACAGGACTGGAAAAGGTCAGTTTTCCTTCCAATCCCAAAAGACAATGCCAAAGAATGCTCAAACTACCGCACAATTGCACTCATCTCACATGCTAGTAATGCTCAAAATTCTCCAAGCCAGGCTTCAACAATACATGAACCATGAACTTCCAGATGTTCAAGTTGGATTTAGAAAAGGCAGAGGAATCAGAGATCAAATTGCCAACATCCGCTGGATCACCGAAAAAGAAAGAAAGTTCCAAAAAAACATCTATTTCTGCTTTATTGACTATGCCAAAGCCTTTGACTGTGTGGATCACCACAAACTGGAAAATTCTTCAAGAGATGGGAATACCAGACCTGCCTCTTGAGAAACATGTATGCAGGTCAGGAAGCAACAGTTAGAACTGGACATGGAACAACAGACTGGTTCCAAATAGGAAAAGGAGTACGTCAAGGCTGTATACCGTTACCCTGCTTATTTAACTTATATGCAGAGTACATCATGAGAAACGCTGGGCTGGAAGAAGCACAAGCTAGAATCAAGATTGCCAGGAGAAATATCAATAACCTCAGACATGCAGATGACACCACTCTTATGGCAGAAAGTGAAGAAGAATTAAAGAGCCTCTTGATGAAAGTGAAAGAGGAGAGTGAAAAACCTGGCTTAAAGCTCACCATTCAGAAAACTAAGATCATGGCATCTGGTCCCATCACTTCATGGCAAACAGATGGGGAAACAGTGGAAACAGCGGCTGACTTTATTTTGGGGGGCTCCAAAATCACTGCAGATGGTGATTGCAGCCATGAAATTTTACTCCTTGGAAGGAAAGATATGACCAACCTAGACAGCATATTAAAAAGTAGAGACATTACTTTGTCACCAAACGTCCGTCTAGTCAAGGCTATGGTTTTTCCAGTAGTCATGTATGGATGTGAGAGGTGGACTATAAAGAAAGCTGAGCACCAAAAAATTGATGCTTTTGAACTGTGGTGTTGGAGAAGACTCTTGAGAGTCCCTTGGACTCCAAAGAGATCCAACCAGTCCACCCTAAAGGAGATCAGTCCTGAGTGTTCATTGGAAGAACTGATGTTGAAGCTGAAACTCCAATACTTTGGCCAGCTGATGCAAAGAAGTGACTCATTTGAAAAGACCCTGATGCTGGGAAAGATTGAAGGTGGGAGGAGGAGGGGATGACAGAGGATGAGATGGTTGGATGGCATCACTGACTTGATGGACATGAGTTTGAGCTCCAGGAGTTGGTGATGGACAGGGAGGCCTGGCGTGCTGCAGTCCATGGGGTCGCAAAGAGCCGGACACGAATGGAACTAAACTGAACTTGGCATGGGAACTAGGGGACAGGGATAGAAGTGTTTGTGTCAAAAGTTTGCAGTTCTTGGACGCCTGGTGGAGAAGAGGGCTCGGAGGAGCATGACTAAAGTCCAGCCAAGGAGCGTCTTTGTCAGGATCCGGGGGCAGGTGTAGCCCCCTCTCCGGGAGGGGCCGGAAAGCTGAGCCATCAGGTCACGTGTGATGGAGCCATAACAAAAGCCCTGGACACCAGAGCTCGGGTGAGCCTCGCCGACTGCATGACACCACCCGCGGGACTCCGTGGAGGGGCCAGCAGAGTCTCTGCACGTGCAACCCCCCAACCTGTCCGTGTGCCGGTTCCCAGGGCTGACTTTTCTCCTGCATCCTTGATATAAACCATGGCTCGCGGTGAGTTCTGTGAGTCCTTCTAGCAAATCACGACTCAAAGTGGTTTGAGGGACTCTCGCAAACTGTTAACAGCAGCTGGTAGCAGCAGCAGACGCTTCCTTGGGAGGACTGTCCCCTTGCTTGGTAGCTGGAGTCCCGTGCTCGTGCCTCGTGGTCAGGTGCCCCCTCCTGGCACGACGCGCATGGGGTGACCACCTGACCACTCTGGACACACACAGTGTTTCACGGTTTGAGGCATAACTGCTGACCCCCAGCCATGACTGGTGTCTGCGGATCCTTTCTGGGCCTCTTGCAGAAGGGGCTAGAGGGTCATCCATTCTGCCCATCTCTGTCTTACACACAGTGGCTTCTCCCGAGGCCACTGCTTCTGTGATGTCCACAGAGAAAATTCCGGATGCTCCAGGTCCGGACCACTCTGTAGGGGCAGAGACCCTTCTCTTCATATGGGGCTGCTCTGCCTCTGGGCATTTTTTCCAGTTTTTCCAAGTCAGCATCCTTGCTCCTTAACCTGAAATTCTCCATTTTACACTTCTCTCTACTTTTTATCCACTTCTCCCACCAAATCCTATTTCCAATGCTTAAGTCTGAACCGAAACCCCATTCTGGGGCTAAATATCATCGTTTTGGGAACCAGCTCATGCTAAATAGGGGTTCATGAAAATAGAATGTGGGATTACAAGTAGTGGATTCACATAAATTTAAAAAAAAAATACCACAGGATCTTCCCTTCACTTGATGTCTATGATCCACAGTCTTGACAACGTAAGGAAGTGGGCACAATGTCATCAATCTGTTAAAAAATCAAATGACATATTACGAATTGCCAGATTTGATGAACATCCCGCACGTTCTTTTATTTCCCCTTTAAAAAATTAACTTCCACAAGGAGAGTAAGGTATTTGCTTTTCTGTATTCACTGTAATATACATCAAACACATATTCAGATGTCTCAGAATCATCCAGCAAAAAAAAGAGAAAAAGCATTGACGCTGTAACACAAGATCCAGCAGGCGCACGAGAAGTCTGTGGTTTCGGATCCAAGGAAAGCGAGTGAGCCGGTCCAGGGAAAGACGCCGTCAGCGCGAGTGTGAGCGCGCTGCTGATCCCCAGCGCAGTCATCAGTCTTGTTTACACAGCCACCATCTGTGAACTGCGAACCACTCGTAAAATGCAGCATCTGGTTCCAAATATGAATTATTAGTATTTGAGGTGAGTGGTGGTAATTAGCCACACAAGTAGTACATGCACGCACACACACACACACACACACACACACACACACACACACACATGTGCTTCTGAAAACAGGCTTCAGCAGAGTCCCCCTTGAGTCCCAGAGAAGCCGCCACCAAGCTGTGTAGAGGAAATGGCTCGGAGAGAGGGGGCTGCCGTGAAGGGTTTCCTAAGGACTTGATTCAGACCAAGGTCATGAAGAACCTGCTCTGTGGAATGTCCTACCTGGGAATTCTGTGCAAGGAATTTGTTGTAAATCAGGCTGAGAAGGAACATGTTGAAGGCAAGAATACGAAAGACTGTAGTCCAAGCAGGCAAGACCAAAAATATATTTTTTAGAGACTGTGCAGAGAATTCTTGGATCAAGCTGTCAACTCAGTGGCTGATTATGAGACAAACTGCGAGGAGTCTGATTCCTTTCATCACAAAGGCACCTGGCACCCTCCTGCCCTGTGGAACTTCCAACCACAGTTCTCCTGGCTCAGGGGAGACCTCAAGCCCTAGGGCCACTCCTGGCCGAAAGGGCCTGGCCGCTCTCTGGAGAGCCAGGATGGAGGGGAAGGTGGTAAATGTGGAGAGGTTGTTCAGTTGGGGGCTGACACTGGCCAAGGTTGCCCACCAAGCCAGACGAGAGCCCCAAACTGCCCCCGCCAGGCCTGAACTTCCCTGAGGCAGAATCTGCAGTGACAAAGTGGATTCTGGCTCTTCTCCGGGACGAGGAATGAGAGATGTCTGCAGCCACC
Organism: Procapra przewalskii; assembly: GCA_006410515.1. Lineage (NCBI taxonomy): Eukaryota > Metazoa > Chordata > Mammalia > Artiodactyla > Bovidae > Procapra > Procapra przewalskii. The sequence goes on along the minus strand of SJYF01000191.1, from coordinate 2,144,719 downwards.
AGCCTCACCTGGAACAGGGCCCAGCAGCAGAATTCTTTCCTTTCTCCTGTGTCGTGAGGGACGGAAGGCTGCAAGGACCGAGAGGGAGAGTATCTGATCCTTGCTCCTTAGCGGGGAGTATACAGGTCAGTGGCGTTGAGTAATTCACAATGCAGCCCCTCCCCGATCTCCACAGTTTCATCTTTCTAAACTGAAACTCTGGCCCCACTAAACACTAACTTCCCATCCCCCTCCCCCAGCCCCCGGCACCCAGCATTCTATTCTCTAAGTGAATTTGGCAACCCTAGGGACCTCATCTCAGTGGGATCATACAGTATTTGTCCTTTTGCGACTATCTCTTTCTTTGGGGATCCTTTCCTCACGGTTCATCCATGTTGTAGCAGGTGTTAGAACTTTCCTCCTTTTTAAGGCTGAGTACTCTTCCATCGTATGGACGGGCCACCGTTCATCCATTGATGGAAATTTCTTGTGTTGCTTCTGTCCTTTTGGCTCTTGCAAAATAATACTGCTGTGGCCAAGGGTGAGCAAAGATCTCGTCCTGCTTTCAGTTCTTTGGAGCATATCCCCAGAAGTGGAATGGCTGGATCTGCTTCTGCTTTTCTGGGTGGGGTAGCCAGGTCGCCTCTGCTCTAAATCCGCACAGCTGTGGGGTATGGTAAGACGTTGACTCGATTCTCAGCCGTGGAAAGGAATAGCGATAATAGCAGTAACCCCAGGGTTGTCGGGAGAGGTATTTAAAACCACGGGGTTTGTGCGTTGGCTGGCGCGCGGTGCCCACCCAGCTGTCGGTCAGTTTCACCGTGAAGGCTCAGGGAACTTGGGGCGCCTGCCTCGTCACGGCCACCAGGAGTCGCTGTTGCCCGCGGGGCTGCGTCCTGGCCGCACCGCGCGACCTCTTGCCTCCGCCTCCATCAGCTCCCACCGTTTGGCTCCTAACTCCCTCTCCTCTCACCCATCCAGTTCCTGTGGACTCTACAGTTAATGGGCTCGCTATATCACTGTTTTAACCCAGGAGCAAGAAGTCCCCAGTGATCCAAGCCAGGTCATCTTTTCTGATTACCCCGGGCCCCTTCCTCCCAGTTGAGGGGGGGGGGTTCCTTCTGCAGAAATCTCAGGCCATTGCCTAGGCAGATTTATCTGGGCTGAATGATCTCCCCCTGCAGATAATTACCATATTTCTCCTTTCCCTCTGGAGGGCTTTTACCAGAGTTAAGTGAGGCTATGTGTGGGGAAAGTACCTTAAAAACGTTTGGGAGGCTGTCCTGAGTCTCAGGCGTGGGCCCTGAGGAGTCCTTCCTGTTTGCAACCGCCTTTGGGAGGAATTGCGGTCCCTGAGCAGGAATGGAGCCTGTGTGTACCCACAGGGTCTGTGCAGACGCGGCCCCTGGGAGAGAGGCCCTGGGCACGGTGACCAACTCTAAGCCACCCCTGAACCCCAGCCTTTTGGTCACTTACCTGAATGTGGGCTCAGTGTGGCCAGAGATTCTGATTTTTCAGGAGAATCTGAAAATACAGGACCTCCCCCGCCCACTTGAAATCTCCAACATTGGCCGTTAGGGACAATTTTTTTTCAAACTCTGCGTGGGTCGATCAAAACAGTCTGCAGGCTGGTCTCAGTCCGCGGGCGCCGCGGTGCAGCCTGAGATGGGGTCGTGCTGGAGACATGGTCGGGGCTGATGGTTAATACCACTGATGACCTTGGGGATAAACCTGGGTTTTGAGCTGCCCACAGGCTCTCTGGTGCTCACCTCCCCAGGGACAGACCAGGACTCCTGGCTTCTCCCGTGGGGAGGTGGGAGGAGGTGACCTTTGGGTGTCTCCCCTGGATGCAAGCTGAGCCAGTTAGCTGGAGGTTCACAAAGCCCCATTTCATATCCCACTTTGCTGAGCTGTGCAGCGTCACTCCTTCTCCCTCAAGACTTTTTGCCGAGGGAGCAAGAGGCACTTGCTAACCCACTTAGAGCGTCACTCCGGGCTCTTACAGACCAGGGTGGCATTTCTGGGTGCACATACGCGGAGGGTGCTCTCAAATGACCCGAGAAACTGCTAACTGCACACTGATGGTTCAACCGCCCCTTGACAGGTCAACCTCACAGTGCCCATGGACAGTGTGGACGTTCCTCGGGATGGAGGGGCCCCACTGACAGGACTCAGAGGCAGGGGCTGGGAGCAAAGAGTGCCCTTGTGGGTGGGGTTGGAAAGTCCCGAGCTTCCTCTCTTCACGCCCGCACAGAGAGTGTGATCGCAGCTGCGGAGTCCAAAATAGATGTGCTTGGCAGAGGGCCTTGCAAGGTGCTGAAATGGGATTGCGCATGTCAGGCTGCCATTGACGTGCAGAAGCAGCCAGACACCCTGTCCTTCCCACCCCCCAGCACGTGCATCCAGGGAACCGGACTTCCAGTGAAGGTCCCCATTTGCCTTCACTTCGGACCCCAAGCCGGCAGCTGGATCAAGCAGTCCCAAGGAGGTGACCCCGTTTCCCTAAATTAGGAAATGCTGCCCAAAGCTCCCCCAGACACATTTATGCTTCACCTCCTCCCCCAGGCTTCACTTTCATGGAGTGAATGAAATCAGGTTTTAATAAGGATGATACTGCCAAGGGCAAAAGAATTCTGGTTCTTTCTCTGTAGCTCCAAAGAGCTGACTGTACACTACACACACACACACACACACACACACACACACACACATTTGTTCAAATGAAGGTTATCAACATTTTTCATGATTCAGAAATATCGTATCCAATGGATGGAGAGCCACACCCCTTGCCAGTCCCATGATGTGAAGGTAACCACAAATCTCTCGACCATTTCCGTGGCCTCTGTCTCTGAAGAAGGGAGAGGCGTGCACATGTGCCGCTGGGGTCTCCTTCTGCTGATGCCAGGTGGGTGTTTGACCAGCATCCATCCTGGAGGGGAGCTGAAGCCATGAGAGCTCTGTTCTCTTCTCCTCGCCAGCAAAACCTCCACTCTTTCTTCTCCTTTTTCTGAGTTCTCAGCGAGAGACTCTCCCCTCATTTTCCTCAGCCCTGCAGTGTTAGATCTGAGTTCACAGTGAATCATAATTGTGATCACAGCTGGCCTGCTTGGGTCCTAATGGTAGACCAGGCACTGTTGTGCCCCAGACCAGTGCTGTCCAACAGAACCTTCTACCCCTATGGACGTGTCCTGTATCTGCGCCATCCAATGTAGGAGCCACTAGCCACACGTGGTTACTGAACCCTTGAAATGTGGCCAGTAGGACTGAGGTTTAATTTAAATGTATTTACAATGAAATTGACATTAGTGGCTAGTAGTTATCATTGCTGGATAACTCAGCATTAGACTCTCGAAGCCAGCTTGTACATATTGGTGTTATTCACCCATTTTACAGATAAAGAAACAAAGTCTCTGAGGGATTAAGTAACTTGCCCCAGGGTCTCAGAACCAGCTCTACATGGTCCCAAGCCTTGTGTTTGGAGGGAATATTGCTTGGGGAGCTTAATTCTCAACCTTCCTCTGCCCACCTCCATGGATCTGGCTCAGGTGTACAAATGAAGGGGTCTTTCTGCAAGTTGCATTTGCTTATTAGTCCTTCCTTTTCCCTACTTTAAAAAAATGTCTTTTTCTGGATATTAAGGAAATATGGGCGCATCAGGGTGAAATTATACAATAACTGATAAAGTTTATTCCATTTACATCCCATTCAGCTACCCTTATTTCCCCAGCTGTTTGTTTTAATTGTGGTGTATAGATTCTGATGGATTTCTTTCATATACACTCCACCAAGATCAAGACAGGGGACATTTCCATCAGCCCAGAAAGTTCCTTGGGGGTCACCTTCCAGTTTTTAAACAATCATGTTAGGAGTTTAAGCACCAACCCTTTATTTCTAATGATAACTTTGCAATCGATAGATTTTCACTGAATGAGAATTGAGATTCTGAAGTCATTGCTTACAGGCTTGGGTCTGGAGAAAGCAAAGATCTTGAAATATGTTAGACTGAGGCTTCTATAAAAATAATGATAGTGTTAATAATAAAGGAGGGTCACATTGGGGAATTCTCACCTGAGTGCCTTTCCCCAGTGAAGCCGCTCTTGTCCTGCCTCCCTGACAGCATCAGGGTTCTTGCTGGATAAGCCCTCCTGTCAAAAGAAGGCTTTGTGATTAAAGCTGCCAGATTCTGAAAAAGACTACAGAGACCCTTAAGGGTTATTTTTTTTTTCTTTAACTTGAGATGTGGCCCAAATTTAAATCAGTGCCCTCGGCCCTTATCTGCTGTCTCTGAAAATTCCTTATAGGCAGGTAACAGGTGTGTGTATTGAGATGAAATTCACACAACATAATGTTAATCATTTAAAAGTGGAATCAAGCACACTCACAATGTTGTACAGCCTCCGCTCTATTTCCAGAACACTTTCATCACCCCGAAGAGGAAACCCCACACCAATAAACCATCGCTCCTCACTCTCCCCCTTCTTTCTCCCCTGACAAACGCCAATCTTCTTTCTCTTTATAGATTGGCTTGTTCTTAATATAGCATATACATGGAATTTTAGAATATTTGTCCTTTTGTGCCTGGCTTATTTCATTGAGCATAATGTTTTCAAGCTTCATCTATGTTGTAGCACCTGCTACAGCATTTCATTCCTTTTCATGGTCAAGTAATATTCCAGGATATGTCCATTCATCCAGGGGTGGGCGTTTAGTCATTTCTGCCTTCAAGTTATTGTGAATAATGCTGTTATAACCGTACTAGTGGCAGTGAAGGGATTTGGTGTTTTTACAGGATGTATGTGGGCTTTGCAGGTGGTGCTAGTGGTAAAGAACCTGCCTGCCGATGCAGGAGATGTAAAAGACTTGGGTTCGATCCCTGGGCGGGGAAGATCCCCTGGAGGAGGGCGCGGCAACCCACTCCAGTGTTCATGCCTGAAACATTCTATGGATGGAGGAGCCTGGCGGCCCATGGTTCATAGGGTCGCAAAGAGTCAGACATGACTAAAGTCACTTAGCTCGCACGCATGTATTTGGCATATAATCTTTATAGAAAGTGAAAGTGAAAGCTTTAGTCTCTCTGTCCCGTGCGATTCTGTAGTCTCTCAGTTGTGTCCGACTCTTTGCAACCCCGTGGACTATAGCCCGTCAGGCTCCTCTATCCACGGAATTCTCCAGGCAAGAATACTGGAGTGGGTAGCCATGCCCTTCTCCAGGGGATCTTCCTGATTCAGGGATCAAACCCGGGTCTCCTTAATTCAGACAGAGTCTGTACCATCTGAGGCACTCATATCAAATGTCTTTTTCTAGAGGAGCCAAGATATCCATGTCTAGAAGTAGTCATCACAAATAGACTTTTTTATTTAGAGACTATAGGTGTGCTTGGCTGCTAATGGCAACTGAAGCAATATTTCAGATTTACAGACCTGGCCACAGATGGCAACAGAAGAGTCTCATTTCCTTTCCCAGAATATAAACGTCCTCTGATTCACAAAGAAGTCTCAATGAAAAATGTCGAAATTAATAGCAATAATATCCAGAAGTTACCGAGTGGTTAACCACATGTCCGACTGTGGGCTCTGTTCTATGAAACAGCTTCTATTTTTATCTCTGTCTTACCCATGAACTCCCTAAAGCTGAATGGCTATTAAATGGGAAGTAAATGGCTGTTTGGTGTCCTGGGGTTTGTAAATGGCCAAGCAGAGGCTGAGGCTGGGCAGACTGAGCCGAGGGCCTGAGCTCTTACCCAGGACCCTGTGCCATCTCCGGGGGTGATCGCTCCCTTTGAATCCTGGATGCTGCGGGAGGAGCTGTGGTCTCCGGGCCAGCAGCAGAGTCTGGAAGCCCTGCGATGGCCCTGGGGAAACCAGCCCCCTCTGAGCCTCAGTTTCCTCATCTGAAAGCAAGAGGACTGGACTGAATGCTTAAGGCCCAGCTGCTCTGACACCCCAGGACCCCTGTCTTGGGGAAGAGAGCAGACCCCTCACCTTTGCCCGTGGAAAACAGCCTCCATGGCCTTTGGGAAGACAGTATTGGTCATCGACATGGCTGGGCCAAGAAATAACCAGCAAGAGGGAGTCTCCTTGTTCCAGACTGTTTTGTCTCCAGTCTCCCTCTGCTGACACTTGAAATAAAAATCGGGCCTGGGAGTTTGGAGTCTGGGGGTGAGGGAGGCGTCCTCAGAAAAGAACCCCACATTTGGGGCCCGGCCCGGTGCTGACCCACCCACACGTGGGCTGGGGACAGGACATGCCCTCCTGCCCACCAGCCCCGGGGCTGACTGGCACTGCCCGCCTGCCAGGGGGACCCCACAGACGCTGAATCCAGCCCAGCACCAAGCCTGGAATCCGGATCTGCTGGTCGGCAGATGCGTTCTGTTTAATCAAGAAAAGTGGATCCCTGGACCCTGCCGCCACCACGCTGAGCTAATGCTTTGGAAAGAGGTGGAGGGTTTGCAGCCACGGAGGACGGTGAGGGAGAGCCTTTCTGCTTTGTCATTATGACTCTTCCCTGAGGAAGCCAGAAATAGCCGTGGTGGGGCCGGGGTTCCGCCTGGGAAAGGCTCCCCCTCAGAGAGCAAGTGTCAGTGCGGGCTTTCTGTGGAACTCAAAAGCCCTTATCTAATTAACGGGTCAGAGAACCTATGAATCTTTTTTATGACTGGCCAAGGCAAGTCCTCTATCGTGAACTAACCTATCCCCCTGGGAGCAGGATGACGCAGGCAGGAATCAATAAAAATAGATGCCCGGGATGCGGGTGCAGTCCTGGGCGAGTCCCAGCCCCTCTCTGGAGCTACTTCAGGCCAGCTGATATGTGACGTTTCAAATTTTCACATGGAGAGGGTATTTGTGTAAGCCGTGTATTTCTTAGGTAATTAAATCTTAATTTTTGAATTTTAAAATTTAAAAGACCACTCAGTTGGAAACCGCCATGGTCTTTCTCCTACAGACCTTAGGGACGTCCTGATCTGCATATTATTATTTTGCTCTCAGATTGAGTCTGTTTTCACTGTTTTGTTTTCCTCATAGCTGTTATGTCTTTGAAATTATCTTAGGCATCGGTTTACTTTGAGGGGCGTGGGACGTCTGTCTCCACTTGTTAAAATGTAACAGTAATAACGTCATATAGAGCTTATTCCAGTGCCAGGCACTGGTTAAAGTGCCTTGTATGTAAATTAATTCATTCAAACGTTACCACAGACCCTAGGAGAGAATATTCTTTTAATATCCCCATCTTATGGATGAGGACACTGAGGCTCAGCGAGGTGAAAAGGTTTGCTCAAGGTTGCTGACTGTAGGATCTGGCTCTCAACCGTCGGCCATGCCATCGCCGGGACCAGCTTGCTGGTTCTAAGGGCAGAGTTCGTGGCTGAGGGATCTTTCGGGGCGAGTTTGCTGACGGCCTCATGGGCACATGGTACTGAGGGCGAAACTGCGGTCCACAGGTGCTGTTCCTGTCAGCTCATCCCTAGGGTCTGGCCTGAAAGAGGCTGCTGAGCCCACCGAGAAAAGGCCCCTCAGAGACACTCAGCGACTGCCCCCACAACCCGCCCCCAGCCTCAGTTCTCCAATTAGTCCCCACCCTCCAGGGACTTGACAGCGGAAATCACTTGTCCCCCATGTGTCTGGCAGCACAAACTTGGCCTCCAGGCTCCTCCTGGAGAAAGGTGGAGAGATTCTGCAGGCTCACCTTTGGGTGCCCCTGGATGGGGCCCTCCGGGCGAGCAGGAAGCAGAGTGCCGCCACCTGCAGGATGTCCCACCGTCACGTGCCCTCGGCCGAGCCAGTGCAGATACCCCAGGCCTGGCATCCAAAGGGGACCCGTGGCAGCAGGACCTGCCAAGTCATCACCTCTCACTATTTTTATCTTGAGGGAATGCACCTGATATTTGCAAACAAACCAGGGAAAGTGTCTAAATCTGGGGATGGTGCTTGGCCAGATCAGATTTCTCATGATTTAAGCAGAAAGTTTGAACTTCTCCTTAAGCCCAGAGCCAAGGACAAAGGACAAAGTGCTGGGCTGCTCCCCAGGATGCAGGCTGAGCCAAGAGAGAGCAGGCAGCAGGGGGAGCAGAGAGGCTCTGAAATGTGCCAACTTGCCCCCGCTGCGAGCAGACAGACGGTGCCCGGGACAGGGCTTGCCTGCCAGCGTCGGCGGGACAAACAGGTCCTGTGCCTGGCAGCTCAGGTTTTGTTTTAGGAGCAAAGGGACAGAAACAGCGCAGGCTCGGATGCTGAAAAGAGGAAACGAGAGTGGGATTCCCTGGTTTGTTCCCTCCCTGTCAGTGGAAGGGAGGTCTTGTCTCCTGGGCTCTTGGGGACCCTCACTGATGTTGACCCCAAAGCTGCTGACTGACCCTCAGGTTGGCAGATCTCCAGATTTCCCCCAAAACTGATGAAAGGAAATCTTGTGCTTAATTTTTTTTTTGAAGTTCAGTAGTGTTTCTGTATTTTAATTAAAATTTTTTCTTCATTGTGTTAAAATACACATGCCATAAAATTGACCATCCTAACCATTTTCACGTGTACCATTCGGTCACATGAAGTTCATTCCCACTGTCGTGCAGTCATCACTACCATCCATCCCCACAACTCTTGTATCAGTACAGCTGAGACCATCCCTGTTAAACACTAACTCCCTTGCCTCCCCTGCCCCCACCCGCAACCACCATCCACTTCCTGTCTCTGAATTTGACGACTGCGGGAGCCTCATCTAAGCGGAATCGCCCAGAATTTGTCCTTCTGAGACTGGTTTTTTCACTCTGCACAATGTCCTCAAAAGTTCATCCATGTGTGAAGTTGCTCAGTCGTGTCTGACTCTCTGAGACCCCATGGACTGTAGCCCACCAGGCTCCTCTGTCCATGGGATTCTCCAGCATGGGATTCTCCAGCAAGAATACTGGAATGGGTTGCCATTTCCTTCTCCAGGGGATCTTCCTGACCCAAGGATCGAACCCAGGTCTCCAGCATTGCAGGCAGATGCTTTAACCTCTGAGCCACCAGGGAAGCCCATGGAAGCCCATCCACGTTGTAGCAGGTGTCAGAATTTCCCCGACCCAGGGATCGAACCTGTGTCTCCGCATCTCCTGTGTTGGAGGTGGGTTCTTTACAAGCTGAACCATTAGGGAAGCCCCAGCACCTCAGTTTTGGGGTGAAGATGTCCTGGGGGAGGCAGTGGCAACCCACTCTGGTATTCTTGCTGGAAAATCCCAAGGACAGAGGAGCCTGGAGGGCTACAGTCCACGGGTCGGGATGAGTCGGACAGGATAGCACACAGACGCTATCATACCGGATGGTTCAGAGTTAGACCCTCAAAACAAGCTTGTAAATGTTGGTGTTACTCACCTGCTTTACAGATAAAGAAACAAAGTCTCTGAGGGATTAAGTCACTTGCCCCGGGGTCGCTGAATTGTATTTCATTGTTACAGCATTTTGCTTGTTTATTCATCTGCCATGAACTCTTGGGTTGCTTCCCCATTTTAGCTGTTGTGAATAATGCTGCTGTGAATGTGGGTGGGAAAATCTCTCTTTAGACCCTGTTTTCAATTCTTTTGCATGGATACCCAGAAGCGAAATTGCTGGATGTATGGTAATTCTATTTTTAGTTTATTGAGGAAACATCCTCCTGTTTTCGACAGCAGCTTCATCATTTTGCATTCCCAACACAGGGCACCAGGGTTCTAATCTTCCCACATACTCATCAGCACTTGTCATTGTTTTTTTTTTTTTTTAATGTAGTAGACACCCTCTGGGTGTGAAGTGGTATCTCACTGAGGTTTTTATTTGCATTTCTCTAATGATTAGACATATTAAACATCTTTTCCTGTTAACCATTTGTATATCTTCTTTGGAAAAAATGTTGACCTGAGTCCTTTGTGCATTATTAATCATATCGTTATATGAAGATCCCTGGGCCAGGAAGATCCCCTGGAGGAGGGCGTGGCAACCAATCCCAGTATTCTTGCCTGGAGAATCCCCATGGACAGAGGAGCCTGGCGGGCTGCCGTCCATGGGGTCACAGAGAGTCAGACACAACTGAGTGACTAAGCATAGCACAACCATATTGTTTGGGGGACTGTAGAATTGTAGGAGTTCTTTTTATGTGTTGGATATTAACCCCTTATCAGACATAAGCTTTGCATCTAATATTCCCCTGCTTTCCATGGGTTACTTTCTTACTCTGTTCATGGTATCCTTAGATGTACACAGGTTTTAAATTCGGAGGTGTTCCAATTTATCTATTTTTTCCTTTGCTGCCTGTGGTTTTGCTTAACGTTTAAAAAGCCATTTTCTTGGAAACCCCCATGGTTTTTCTCTTACTGTTCTTAGAAATGTCCTGACACGCATATCATTGTGTTTCTCTAGTAAGGTCTTCCTTCCAAGTGATTCGCATGGGTTCTGACTTCAGTGCGTCCTGGGAGATGGTGTCTGCAGCCTGGCCGTCTGCACCCTGCAGGTGCCCACATCGATCTGGAAATAATGCCCCAGTGACTCACTGTTTGGGGTTAAGGCCCCCTTGGAGAAAGGCAGGCTGTTCCTGGGGTCGTGGCTTTCGGACCTTTTTTAGGCAGAGAGCCCTGGGCGGTGGGCTTTCCCAGGGCTGGTCCTGGTCTCAGCCCTGAAACCAGCCCAGGAGAGAGGTTCAGAGTCCCCAGTGTCACCCTGCTCAGAGCTCTCCTGTGCTTCCTCGAGGCCCCTTGAGGGACAGGCCGGCGATGAGGCCCAGGGGGAAGGCAGCACTGCCCCTGTGGAGAGAGAGCTCCGGAGAGGTCCCCTGGGTCCCTTCTCTGTGCTCTCACCCCTGGACTCCCTGTTCTCCACATGCTTGTTCCCTCGGGGGGCCTGGAAATGGCCCCTTTCGGTCAGTCTTTTCCATTCTGGCGCTAGGTCATTCTCTGCCGTAGACGATCTATTTTGGACCTCCTTTTTTTTTTTGGTCTGGTCTGCTTGCTTCATGCGTGTGGGTCTCCCGTGGGTTCCACATGAGAGATGCTTCATCCCCTGGCTGATTCTCAGAAACAGAGCCAGCCACATGGGGCGAGCCGTTCTCAGGCACAGATGGTGCCTACGGGCGCCAGAGCGGGGGAGGCAGGAGGTGGGCTCTGGTTTTCCACCTGCGCCGGCCATGGGGACAAGGCTGTCCCTCGAAATCAGAAGGTGACGACCACAAAGCTGCTTTGAAAGCCACCCTCCCAGAGCCCTGGATCTCGTGAACACGCCCCACAGCTGCTTTCCATTCCCTGGGCTGAGGTCTGGCAGTCTGTAGACTGATATCTTTTAGATTCAGATGCCTACACATGGACACCCTCTACCACATGTACGTTGGTGCCACTTGGTGATGCTGATCAGTGGCCCGCTGATCTGGGCGGCAGGATTTCAGGGGCACAGGAAGGTGCTCTCTCTGGGCCTGGCCCTGAGCAGCTGGGGAGGGGGTGGAGGTGGGGGTGGAGCGAGAGTCAGCGGGCCGGGGGCTCTGCTATATACTCCACGACTATCGCCCAGGGCCTCGGCGCTCCTGGGTGACTCTGTGGCCCGTGGCTCCCCTGCGCTCAGCAGTAACTATTTCAGACTCCCCCTTCTCTCCTCCACCCTCAGATCCCTGCCCCTTACCTCCTCCCAACACCCCCTCAGCCAGTGGCCTCGCCTCCCACTTCATAAAGCTCATATCTGATTAGGGGTTATTAGCCAGCATATATAACGCTATACACGTTGGGCATTAACCACCTCTGTGTGTGGAGCCCGCCTGGACTCCGCTGCATGAGCCTCTGCCCTTCGCTGGCTATAATGTATATCCTTTTGCTGTGATAAACCATCACCGTGAGTGTGGTGGCTTTGCTGAGTTCTCCGAGTCCTTCTGAGAAATTATGGAACTTGAGGCGGGCTCTGGTCCCCCTGAACTTGCACTTGCCCTCGCCAAAGTTTGCTAGCATCCTATTTGGCCCATGTAGGTGTCTGTGTCACACGGCGTCTGCTCCCTTCTGGGGGTCCTCTTGGAATCCCCTAAAGGCTCAGGTCCTTCCCCAGCCTTGGCCTTTGAGCAGCTGTTTTAGTTCCTGGGGTTCTTGGAGACCGTCTGGGATGTGGTCAGTGTGCACCCTCTCAAATTTATTTATCTATTTATTTATTTTTGGCTGCACTGGGTCTTCGATGCTGACCGCGCGCTTTCTCTCGTTGCAGTGAGTGGGAGCTACTCTCTATTTGCAGCGGTCGGGCTCCTCATCGCAGCGGCTTCTCTCGTTGCAGAGCGCAGGCCCTAGGACGTGTGGGCTCAGTAGCTGTGGCGCATGGGCTTAGTTGCTCTGCTGCATGGGGGATCTTCCAGGATCAGGGATCGAACCCGTGTCCTCTGCGCCACTGGCAGGTGGATTCTTAAGCACTGGAAGAAGCCCAAGGGTGAAATCTTGATGCAGGAAAGTGCTCAGCTGGCCAGGCCACTCCTTAAAGGGGTGAGAGATTAAAAACAGGCCACCCGTCCAAAAGTAGGAGAAGTGCAGAATAAATGATGGTACATAGACCAGATGGGATGTTAAAACCTCTTAAAAATAACCGCCACGGGGGCTGAGGCCATGTGTGCAGGATGTCCACAGCATTAAAGTGAAACAGGCAGGATCCAGAGTGTCTCTGTGTGAAGATATACCCACAGGTGAGCGAAGGCCGGACGCTGATGTGGAGGATTTGTGTTTGTTCTTCCCTTTGTTTGGTGACAGTGCAGCTGATACAGCTTGAAAGGCAGAGTGAGGACGGAGCCTCACGGGAGGGAGACTCTCCTCTGCCTCTTGCCTCTGCCTCTGCTCTGAAGAGCTGGCGGGGAGCGCGCCTCGGTCTTTTCCGAGGCGCTCTGCACGCAAGGGCGCTGGGCTCCTGCGCGGGGGTTATACCTGCACGTTCCCAGGTCCACGCTGCCATCTGCACCTGCCTTTCCTCCAGCGGGAAATGCGTCCCAGCCAATTTCAAGGCTCGTGGATTTTCTTTGGTGGTTGTTGATGATGGTTTTTATTAAGGTAAAATATATCTAACATAATATTTACCATCTTAGCCGTTTATTAAGAGTACAGTTCAACGGCATTAAAGGCATTCACACTGCCATGCAGCCATCCCTGCCATTGCCTCTGGAACTTTTCCATCTTCCTAAATGGCAACTCTGCTTCCACTGAACAGCGACCCCCTGTCATCCCTTCCTCCACCCCCTGGCAACCTCCCTCCTGCTTTCTGTCTCTTGAATGTGACTGCTGGAGGAACCTCATGTCCATGGAATCATATTAATACATCATTTGCTCTTTTGTGACTGGCTTGTTTCACTGAGCCCAAGGTCCTCAAGGCTCATCCATATTACAGCAGGTGTCAGAATTTTCTTCCTTTTGAGGCTGGGACTTCTCTAGCCATCCAGTGGTTAGGACTCCACACTTCCATTGCAGGACGTGCGGGTTTGATTCCTGCTTGGGGAACTGAGATACTGTATGCAGGTGACCAAAAAAGAGAAAGCAACAAATTTTTTTAAAAAGGAATTCCCTGGTGGTCCAGTGGTTAGGACTCCACACTTTCACTGCTGAGGGCCCGGGTTCAGTCTCTGGTTGGTGAACCCAGATCCCGCAAGTCGAGCAGCAAAAAAGAAGAGGAAGAATTTTCTTCCTTTTGAGGCTGAGTAACATTCCATGGCATGGATGGACCCCGTTTTGCTTACCCCTTCTCCTAGCTTTGAGCCTCCCTGAACTCCCAACCTCACGGGTCCATTAGCATCACGAATGTCATTAACACATGGAGTGACCATCCACCGTGGATGTGCCTGCTTCAGGCATCTCCCCGTTCACACACCTGCTCCACTGTTCCATCTGACTCCACCCAGAAACAAGTGCAAGGAGAAAACTACTCAGAGTTTCAAGAGTGAGAGCAGAGCATGAAGCTGAATGTGGGGCTCCTCTGAGCATGGGGTCCTACCAGCTGCACGTGTCACTCACCCAGGAAGCTGGCCCTGTTCTGCTGACTCTGCTGGCAGATTACAAACACAGTGAGGAAGGAGACGGGCTGGGGGGAAGGCGACAAGCAGAGGTGACAAGGAGTGTGGTCGGGGCATTCATTCTGATGACACTGTGGGCACTTGGAGAAGGTGGCACGCAGGGCCTGTCCTGCTCCCCACAGGTCTCCGCAGAAGGAGAAGCTGCAGGGTGAGTTTTCAAATGTCCACCTCGGGATGCAGTTCAGAGGTCAGTCACGGTTAGCAATGAGCCACCTCTCAGCTCCCTGAGGAGAAGTCAAACTGAAAAATGGAAGGATAACAACAGTAAGTCCTGATGCAGACGTGGGGAAATGGGAGCTCGCACCCTGCCGGTGGGAGCAGAGACTGCCTCACTTACTCACGAAAAGGCCTAGTGACTGAAGGCTGCTCATCCCTCACCACCCAGGACTTGTGTTTCTAGACGTATTCCAGAGAGGATGTCTTGCATGGGTCCCTGGGCACAGAGTGCAAGGATGCTCACTATAGCACTTTTTTTAATAGCCCCCAAATTGGAAGGAACAGAAATGACCATACTTAAGCAAAGCAAAAACGGATGTGTTAAAACGAAGAACGTTCAGGCAGTTAAAATGAACAGCTATCAAGAATAAATCTCAACGTGCTGGGTGAAAAAGCAGTCAGAAGACTGTTTAGCGTGAAAAGGTATATTTGGAGACACAAAAGACAACGCTGTCCATTGTTCATGGAGACTGCTGAGGTCGTTCAAGCAGAAAAGCCTGGGCAGGAAGGATACAGGCGACTTCAAGGGTAGGGCTGGCCTCCGAGCAGAGGAACACGAGCTCCAGGAGAGAGGCAGAGGGGATTTCTTGAAAGTCGGACATTAACACCATAATTAGGGATAAGACGGAAAAAAAGCAGCCCAAAAATGCTTCCCTTTTTGTTTTCCACTCCTCAGTCCCTGCCTTTTAAAGACAGGGAATCCGAGGCCTGGGGGTGGGGCGACAGAACTGGGGGCGATGGGTGGGGATTTTAACAAGAGAGTGGCAGACAGTTGAGATCAGGCAGCTTCCTTCACGGATCCAGAGGGGCTCCGCTCCGCCCGGCTGTATCCATGGCAACCAGGGTCGTGCGGCGGCTGGACCAGTCGGCGAGTCGGGCTCCCGCGCGCCACCTGGTGGCCCTTCTGGTGGCGTGCCCTGTGCGGGGTCCTCAGGCGTGAGCCAGAGGGGCCGCACCGAGGGGCTCTCCTTAAATACAAAGAGCTGCGTTTCCCTGTCGCAGCAGGTTCCTTGCCCTTAAGGCAGTGGCAGTGCATTTCAGAAACTGCTTTCCTGACTTCCACTACAGCTTCACCGCGAAGGGCTTTCCGCGTGTCTTCTGGCGCCCTGTGCTGCTCGGGGCATTTATGGGTGCGTCTTTTCACCGGGACCCCCAGGGCCCACAGTTGCAGGTTCCTTGGAGACCCCGAGAGAGGAAAAGTCTTTAGGACATGGCCTCTGTGGACTTATATATGGCACATGACTCTTCTTTTATATGGGTTTTATAAACTTATTTTTCTTTAAATTTGTAGAAAGTGTGGAAAGTGACCTCACCGCCTACCCATAACTAGAGGTGACATTTGAACTTTTATCCTTCCAGTTTCCCTCTGTTGCATTCGTTTTTGAGGGGCCAGTTTCTTACAAAAGTGGAAATTCACAGCTGTCAAGTGAATTTTCATCAGGGCTATGGAGATGGGGACACCTGGGTAACAAGGCCAGCTCCTTTGCTTAACTGCCACCTCAGGCAAAGGAATGAATTTCTCTATACCCTCAGTCTTCTAACCGTAAATTGGAAATATTAGCTGCACCTACCTCATAGGTTTGGGGAAATTTCAGTAACATAATGCATATGAAGCGCTTAGCACAGTGATGAAAACACAGTGAGCAACGGAGCCTCAGCCATCACCAAAATCCCCGCGGAGCATCAGTTCAGCTCAGCTCAGTCCAGTCGCTCAGTCGTGTCTGACTCTCTGCGACCCCATGATCGCAGCACTCCAGGCCTCCCTGTCCATCACCAACTCCTGGAGTTCACTCAGACTCACGTCCATCGAGTCAGTGATGCCATCCAGCCATCTCAGCCTCGGTTGTCCCCTTCTCCTCCTGCCCCCAATCCTTCCCAGCATCAGGGTCTTTTCCAGTGAGTCAACTCTTCGCATGAGGTGGCCAAAGTACTGGAGTTTCAGCTTTAGCATCAATCCTTCCAATGAACACTCAGGACTGATCTCCTTTAGGATGGACTCGTTGGATCAAGAGTCTTCTCCAGGGCCACAGTTCAAAAGCATCACTTCTTTGGTGCTAAGCTTTCTTCACAGTCCAACTCTTACATTCATACATGATCCCTGGAAAAACCATAGCCTTGACCAGACGGACATTTGTTGGCAAAGTAATGTCTCTGCTTTTTAATATGCATGATATAATATTTTGCTTTCCACTTTTTTCATTTAATACAGCATGAGCATGTCCCTTAGTTTTTTTTCTTTCCATGTAGGCCAATATATATTTTCTATTATCTCCAATAGATATATCCAATAACTTTTTTTTTTTTTTGGCCTTGCCACCTGCCTTGTGGGATCTTAGCTCCCCAACCAGGGATCAAACCCATGCCCCCTGCAGTCAATGTGCAGAGTTCCAACCACTGGACCTCAGGGAAATTCCTCCCATAACTTATTTAACCTCTTTTCAAGTAGATCCTGACTTTTCCTTTTTTACAAACAACTCCATAGAGTATATTCCTTATTAGTTGCTTCCTTTATTGATAATTCGTTCCCTTTTATGCTCAGAAAGACCTTCCCCTCCCCAGGATCAGATAAACATTTTCTACTAAATGTCTTGTTTCTTTATGGCTTTTAATTAAGCTCTTTAATCCATCTGGAATGTATTTCGATGCCATAAAGTAGGAGCTAAGAAGTCTAATTTTATTCTCATTTACAATAACCTAACCAGTTATCCCAGCGTCATTAATCAAAGCAGCCAACCCTTCCACATTAATTTGTGAGACCACCTTTAGATTCTGCTAAACTGAGTGGATTCTAAACTGAGTGGATTCTAAACTTATCTCCACGTTGGCTCTCTGTTGGGCTCACTGCTCTGGCTCCCACACATGTGGGCTGGATGGGCATGGCCCTGTCGGTCACCAGGCATCACTTTGTTGAGTCCCACGGACTCCGCCGCACAGCACTGGCCACACGTGACAAACAGGAGCAGCCGAGCCTTGGGCCCTTCTCCAGGCTGCGTGGACCCCCTTCATTACCTTTACCCCACTATGAACAATCCTATATTCCTGTTAAGCCCAGAACTCAGCTCCTCCACACCCAGCCGCATCCCTCCCCGGTCATATCCATACTTAGAAACGTCCCAGCACGCATGTATTCAGCCTCCTCATGCGCAACAGATTGTGTTTTCCGAAGATGGCCTCACCAATGTATTTATTCATCCTCCGTGCTCTCCCTGCAGAACCTGACTGACTTGCCTCCCCCTGAGAAGTGAAGTCAGGGTGCCATCCCTGGGAGTCTGGACCCGACGCCGCCCCATCCAGCGGAGCCACACAGGCAGAGGGAAGCCGTGTGACTGCTGGGACAAGGTCACAGAACGGATGCAGCTTCTCCTTCATCTTTTTCTTCCTTCTCTCCCCTTCTCCCCTCCCCGCTCCTTCTCTCTTTCTCTCTTTCTCTCAGCACTTGCCTTCAGAATCCACTCACTGTTTTTGCAGGAAGCCCAGGCCTCCTGAGGAGGCTCTGTGTAGGTGTTCCAGCCCGCAGCCCCACTCCCCTAAGGGTCCAGCGGCTCCAGCCACTATCAGTGGCCTGACACGTGAGTGGGTGAGATGCTTTTGGTACCTGGCCTTCCAGAATTCCAGCTCAGGACGCAAACATTAAAAAGCAAAGACAATGCGAGGAACGGAGGATGAAGAATTACTGATTAATAGGGGCAAAGTTTCTGTCTGGGATAATGAAAAAGTTCCGGAAAATACCGGTGATGGTTGTACAAACACCGTGAACGTACCTAAGGTCACTGAACTGTATTACTTAACGATGGTCAAAATGATAAGTTTTATGTTATTTATATTTTGTCACAATAAAAGTAGACACCATACGTATCAATGGTGTGAAACTGGGCAAGTTACATGATCTCTCTGGATCTCAGTTTCCCGAACCATAAACATGGGCATAACAGAAGTTATTTCAAGGAGTTGTTGTGAGGATTTAACAAGATAAATGCATAATAAATCACTAGCAAAAGCTTGGCACATCTTTAGGGTTCAAGAAATATTGACTCATTCACTGCTCATAACAGCCCTATAAAGTAGGTATATAGTATCAGTCTTACAATCTCTGTCTCACCAATGGAAAAAGTGAACCGTGGAGAGATCAGGCAGACCTGCCCAGGAGTACCCAGGTAGTAAGGGGTTGGCCCCTGTGTCTCCTTGCCAGGGCTGTCAGCAGACCGGGCAGCTTAAACAACACAAGTTAACCTTCTCACAGTTCCGGGGGGAAGAAGTCCAAGACGAGGGTGTGGACAGCGTGGGTTTCTCCCAGGCCTCTCTCCTCGGCTTAGAGACGGCCGTCTCCTCCCCGTGTCTCCACCTGGTCTTCCCCCGTGCTTTGCTTCTCTGTCTTCTAATTACAAGGACATGAATCATAAGAGTTTGGGACCCACCCATGTAACCTCATTTAATTGAATCACCTCTTTAGAGGCCTCGTCTCCAGCTAGAGTCACATTCTAAAGTCCTGGGGCTTGAGACTTCAGCTCCTTGGAGGGGACCCCAGCATCCTTGCCTGGGGAATCGCAGGGACAGAGGAGCCTCGCAGGGCTACAGTCTACAAGGTCCCAAAAGAGTCAGACACCTCTGAATAACTAAACAAGAGCAACAGTGGAGCCCGTAACAGCCCCATCCTGTTATCTTGGGGTTCTCATTCTGAACCAAGTGGCAGCGTCAGGGACCTGGGTGCCAGCATCTCCTGTTTCTAGGGCCCCGAGTCTAGACCAGGAGAAAACGCATGGTTGGGAATGTGCACTCGGGGAGGACTGTCTGTTTCATGGGAGGTGAGGCTGACCTGCCTCCACAGCCGCCCTCATCACCTTGGCAGGACTAGAAAGTGCTGGAAGAACTGTGACAGTCTTTCAGACAGGTTCAGGCCGGCAGCGTTCAGCTCTACACAAAGACCTGGGAGAAGGGAAAGAGTATCTGTTAGCTAAGTGGAAAAGAACAGACTTTCAATTAATGACTCCCTGGGGGCTGTGGGGGTGAGGACTGGTAGGGAGGTGGCTAGACAATAAAAATTTCCTACCTCATTGGCTGTGAAATCCACCGGGGTGTGCTAGCTGAGGAAAGATAGACATCAAGTGAAAATAAACAAGCAAGATGATTTCAGACAATGACAGGGGCGGCCGTGAAGAGAGCAAAGTCGTGTGATGGGATCGGGGGTGACGGGAGGCGCCCCGTTTCTGTAGGATGGTCTGGAGGGCCTGTGAGAACAGGTGGCCTTTGAGCAGAGGCTGGAAAGAGGAGGACCTAGTGGAGGAAAGGCCTGGGGCTGAGTTGCCCTGCCTCGGCACTGTGGACATTGGGGCAGGAGAACTCTCGGCCGTGGGAGCGTCCTGTGCCCTGTGGGGTGATGAGGAGACCCCCCCTCCCCACCTCTGCACAGTCACAGAAACCAGAAATGCCTCTAGACATAGTCAAATATCCCCTGTGGGTGAAATCGCCCCTGTGGAGATCCACCAACCCAGAGGAAGGGCGTTCCGGGAGGAGGGAACAATCGGCATGAAGGTTCCCGAGGGGGGAACAAACTCAGCAGGTTTTCTGGGCACAGAACTTTCCGGAAGTGGAAGTTTTCAAGGAAGTGACAGTTCAAGGGTGGAGTCCAGGGAGGGAGAGGTGGCTGGAGAGGCAGGCAGGGGCCTGATGCTGTGGAGCGGGGACCTCGCGATCCCCCCCAGGGTGAGGACGGGGAGCAGGTCGGAGGGCAAGCACATGAGCGTCCTGTGTCTGCTGTAATAGCGCACACAAACTCGGTGGCTTAAGGAGCAGAAATACACTCTCTTATTCTGGAGTGCCTATGTGCGTGCTCAGGGGCTTCAGTCGTGTCCAACTCTGCGACAACACAGGCTGGAGCCGCCCGTGTCCACGGGATTCTCCAGGCAAGAATGTGGAGTGGGTTGCCATTTCCTCCTCCAGGGAGATCTTCCCGACCCAGGGATTGAACCCAGGCTTCCTGCACTGCAGGCAGCTTCTTTACCATCCGAGCCACCGGGGAATGGCAGGCCACCTGGGAAGCCGTAATTGGGAGGCAAGAGTCCAACATCCAGGTGTCAGCCGGGCCAGGCTCCTTCCTGCCTCTTCCAGCTTCGCGTGGCCCCAGGCCATCCTTGGCTGCGTCACGTGACCTGCTTCTCTGGGTATCTTTGTGTCCTGACCCGGTCAATGGAGATTGGATCCACCCTCAGCCCAGCGTGATTTCTGCCAGAGATGCTTAAGTGACGACATCCACAGGGGCCCTGTGTCCAAGTCAAGGCCTAACCTGAGGCTCCACGTGGATGTGAGTTTGGCGGGGACACTGCTGAACCCACCCAGCAGGCAAGGAGGCTGCGGGGGGTGCTGCGTCCATCCCCCAGGCAAGAAGTGGTGGGGCCTGGGCCAGGGGCCACCGGGGAGCCTCGGTCAGACTGGGCTGCACACACAGCCGACCCGCTGGCCATGCCGTGGTGGGCTCCCAGGCCGTGCCGTGCCTCCAGCGTCTCCCCAATCACAGGCGGATCCAGGCCATCCCAGCCTGGTGCTGTTTGGGGCTCCCCCGCGCTCTCTCCAGCACTCCGGGTGCTCCTGGGTTCTGAAGTTTCTGAGAAAGCACCATTTAGCCCCTGACTCCAGCCTTCTCCTTGAAGCGCTGAAGTGAGCATTCTTCAGGAAAGGAGGTTAGGAGCCCTGATCTCCCAGCCCAGGGCTACACAGAAGAATGTCGCTGGTTTCGGGCCCTGCCCTCAGCAGCGCTGGGCTGGGCTTGTTTTGCAGGTTGAGGTCAAGGGAGGGTTTTTGTTTTCTACAGGAACAAAACCCAGGGCGCTGGGTCTCGTCCTACTGGGAGACATGGGGCATCCTGGCAGATGGGCCCAGGTGTTCAGGGCGTGTCTCGCCCACCCTCCTAGGCCCACACACCCCAGCCCCTGCCCTCCTGGGGGTGGGGCAGGACCCCTCCAGGAAGGAAGGTTCCACCTAGGGAAGCCCAGCTCCCACTCCAGGGCCCCCCTGTGGAGGTGGGGAGTGGGGGCCTAGGGCAGGCTGGTCTCAGGGTGAAAGGGAGGCATTGAGAGATCAGTGGTGGGGCGCAGAGGCGAATGGGCAGGGGCGGGGGGGGGCGTGTTCCGATGGTCCCTGGACTGGGGGTGTACCCACCGCTCAGCCCACAAATCGGAGCAGCCCCCAGGACTTGCCCAAGGCAAGCGGAAAGCCCAGGGCTCGGCCCGCACAGAGCTGCCACTCGGAGCGCAAATTCTTGGATGCAGACAATTCACCTGCTCCCCTGCCACCTGGCCCTTCCACGGCACTCAACGCTCGTCGGGGCACAGGAGCATTACTGCCCACGCCGTCCATGGAAACCGGCAACTGGCAGACCGCAGATCTCTGACTGCCACCCCTGCACCCCCCCAGCGCCAGCCAGTGGGGACTCAGCCGAGAACTGCCCCTTCCTGACTGTGCGTGCCCGCTTCTAACTGAGGACCAAGCCACCACACAGCTGCCCTGGCCTCGCGCGGGGCAGCCGGCTGCTCACCCCCGGGCCGACAGCCTCCTGAAAGGGCAGACATGCAGCCTCTCCCTGCTCCCGCCCGGGAGAAGGAGGTGGCATCTCCGGCATCTCGTGGTTTGTACCTCTTCCATGAGGCCCACGAAGTTTTGTTGGGTTTTTTTTTTGCCTTCTCTTTTTATGAAGATGAAATCCGCACAACACGAGACTGTTTTAAAGTGAACGATTCAGCGGCATTTAGTGCATTCACAATGCTGTACAAACACCACCTCAGTCCCCCCAGCCCCTGGGGCTTGGTGGCCAAGTTCATCTGATGCTGAGCAGGTTATTTTCATTTATCTGGCTCTGCCAGGTCTCTGCCGCCACATGCAGGCTCTAGTTCCCTGACTGGGGATCGAACCCTGGCCCCCCTGCATTGGGAGTGTGGAGTCTTAGCCACTGGACGACCAGGGAAGTCCCCTGCTCAGATTATTTTTAACACTCCCCTTCTCTATAAGACAAAATTGTTTTCAGTAATAATTATGGAAAGACGATTCTTTTCTAGATTCGTTCCTTGCTTTTCAAGCCATCAACAATTTAGGAAAGAATTCATTTCTATTTTTGAAAATGTGATCCCAAATCAGTAAACTATTTCACATGTGAACTAAATGTTAACACTTAATGAAAACATCACACCTTGCAGTTCACACTTTGATTCACGGTTCTAGAACGAAATGCAAATCCCCAAGTGGTCACGTGAGAGGACAGAACTGAAGAAACTCAGGTTCTGGGTCTGGTCTTTATAATCTCTGTCCCTGAAAGATGAAGAAACACCACAGGGGTGAGAGACACAAATGATACCCAAAGTTGGCGCTAACAGCTCTGCGCGGTTCCACCGTGGTCTGTGCTTGGTGGGACCAGCTGCCTAAGTGAGAGCTCTGCGTTACCTCCATGGAGAGGGCAGTGCTTGTGAATAAAGATGTGGGGGACATCCCTGGCCACCCAGTGGCCAAGACTCCAAGCTCCCAACGCAGAGGACCTGGGTTTGATTTCTGGTCAGGAAACTATATCCCACGTGCTGCAACCCAGAGTTCTCATGCAGAAACGGAGACTGAAGATCCTGAGTGCCGCAACTAAGACCCAACGTAGCCGAATAAATAAACAAATCTTTTTCAAAAAAAGAAATGAAGACATGCAAATTTGAATTTACATCTATGTTTTTAAAACCCAACAGTAACGGCAGCAAATTGAACACAAAGTAAACCAACCATAATCCTTTTTCTTCCCAAAGAGGAGTATTTTATCATTGACATTATTGAGAGTTGTGGGCACAAGGTGATCATAAAAATCAGGTGAACATTAGACCAAGCTTCTTATTATCAGATCCTTCCTCCTTGCCTGCAGTTGGGGTGGATGGTCTGCTCCTCCTGTTTCCCACTGGCCTGGGGCTCCTGGGGGAAAGATGGAAACAGCTTTCCAATCCCTCCGTGGACATGGAGGGGAAGCCCACAGCCCTGTTGGTGGGTGGTTGTCCCCATGTATATTGAGGAGAGCCAACACTTTGCAAAAGAAAGGGAAGAGACAGGAGAAATCAATACTGAAGCAGGCAGGGCTCGCCTCTGAATGTACATGCAGACCTGAGTATACATACAGATGCTGAAGCCCTGAATATACATTCAGATGCTGAAGCTGAGGCCCCCATGCTTTGGCCATCTGATGGGAAGAGCCAACTCTTTAGAAAAGACCCTGATGCTGGGAAAGATTGAAGGCAGGAGGAGAAGGGGACGACAGAGGATGAGAGCTGGATGGCATCACCGACTCAATGGACGTGAATTTGAGCAAGCTCTGGGAGATGGGGAAGGATAGGGAAGCCTGGCGCGCTGCAGTCCATGGGGTTGCAAAGTTGGACACGACTGAGTGACTGAATGACAAATACATACAGACCAACAATAGCCACACCACACAACAAGAGAGGACTCTGAGCCCCGCCTCTGCCACACCCAGCCCAGAGCCTTCAGGACTTGACCAGCTGCCAGTTTCTCGTGCTCACTCAGCGTACCGTGGTGTTCATTTTATGATGAATGTGGGTCGACTCATCACGTCGAACACCTTAGACTTAGTGCAGTGTGTAAATTGCATCTCAATAAACCTGGAAGATACAAGCACTGTGGGTGACTGGATGCATCGTGGTATCCTGGGTTGGCCCCAGGAACAGAAAAAAGGACATCTGTGGGACAGCTGGTGAAATGTGAATAACGCCTGACTTCTCAAAGTCAAGCTGATAGCGCATGGCCCCAAGGCCCTGCCATTAGCCACATTCCTAGACTGCCTGGCGTGGCCCAAGGCCTCCAGGTGAGTGAAGACACTCTTCTCATCAGCACAGACGTTCCACGGATTACTGGTCACTGCCTAGGATCCAAGGGCAAAGGCCAGACCTCTTTGTGGACGGGATCAGTCCTTTACTGCCTATGAACTGTTTAGCATAAAGCTGACTTTGGAGGCTTTGAAATCACCACTGCCTTTCAGCAAAGCCAAGAAGGGGCCAGGGAGGCAGGTCTGCAAAGCCCCAGTTGAGTTCCCCAGAAACACCGGGGGGCCCTGTTCCTGGTCTTCCCATCAGTCTTCCTTGAACTTGTCCATCAGTGGCTCCCTGGGCTTCTGGGAATCTTTCCAAACAAGAATGGAAGGATCAGGACTTCCCTGACAGTTCAGTGGTTAAGACTCTGTGATGCCAGTGCAGGGGGCATGTTTGATCCCTGGTCACTGAAGCAGACCCCACCTGTGAAAGTGTTAGTCACTCAGTCGTGTCCAACTCTTTGCGATCCCATGGACAGTAGCCCGCCAGGCTCCTCTGTCCATGGAATTTTTGAGGCAAGGATACTGGAGTGGGTAGCCATCTCCTTCTCCAGGGGATCTTTCTACCCCACATCATGGGGGAGACTGTACCCCCCAATGCCATTCACACCTGAGCCCTTGCGTCGTCTCCACAGCTCAGCCCATGTCCCGGCCGGAGTCAGCTCTCCCCCCTGGAGGAACGTGCAGCCGGCGTGCCGGCTGGTTCCCGCCTCCCTTCTCCCCGCTCCTCTTCCCTCTTCCCCCAGTTCCGAAAGACACGTCAATCAGACTGTGTTATCTGTTCCTCCATTCCGAATCTTCAGTGGAGGGTTGACGATATTAAGGGATTGTTTATTTTTGGTGACGGTGGTATTGTGGATTGTTTTTGAAATCAGACACGTTTACCTTGGCAACGCCAGGTGAAATATTGGCAAATGAAAAACGTAGGGTGTCTGGAATTTGCCGAGTAATAGGGCAAGGGGCAGGTGGGGATGAGACGGGGGGTTGGCCTTGAGTTGAAGGTTCGCTAAAGCTGGTGTCAAGTGTGTGTGCTGGGGGGGCGGGGATGGCGAGCTAGCCTTACAGTCCATCATCTGCGTTTGTATGTTTGACACGTCCCCGGCCAGAAGCTGAGTGGAAAAAACCCTTGGGGGGTCCCTGACGGTGGACTGGACAGAGTCCAAGCCCTGGATCCGTCGCCCCCTCACCCCGTGGTCTGGCCTCTGCTCTCCCCACCCCCACCCCGTCTGGGCGCTAGCACACACCCTGCCACATGCCGCACACCGGCTCTCACACTCGCCCCTGGTCTTCCCCTGTACAGAGAGCCCTGAGCTCTGTCCTTAAGTCACTCCGGAAGTCTGCGCTGCCCCCGTGCGGGACCCCAGGCTGGCTGGGTGCCGCGGGGGCTCTCTGCGTATTTACAGCCCCAGTCGGGTTGTATTTTTGACACCGTTTCCTTATTGCTCGCAAGCGTTCATTCATTCCAGCAGTCAGTCAATCAGCCTCTATCCAGCATCTTTAGTGAGCACTGAATCCAGCCCTTGGGGATACAGTGGGAACCACGTCAGTTTAACCCGGCCAAAGACCTGCCTCATTACCGCCCAGGTGATGGAATTAAAGGTCTGAGATGGGGAACGATCGATCCACCTGGAACTCCGTCCCCAGCTCATAGAACCTGAACTGCAGGAAAAAGAGGCCATGTTGGGCGTCACATGTCTGAGTAAACGAGCGCAGAGGCTCAAAGTGTCCCAGCCGTCCTTTCAGATGGGCCAGAGGCCACACATTGGGCCTCACGGTGACCTGAGGGAAAGTCTCCTTTTTAGGAGTCTCAACAGGGTCTGTTCTCCCCTCCTCAGTGCAGCTCTGGCTGAGAGGTAGGACCCCCAGGCAGCATTCAATCTTGTAGCAATAAAGGAGAATTCTGCAGACACCACATCAAGCCCTGGTGATAAGGGACAGAAACCTTTGACTACTGCCTGTCTCAGAGGCTCTACCTGTTTTTAAGATTTTTAAAAAATGTGGGTTTTTTTTGCACCAAGAGCAGCATGTGGAATCTTAGTCTTCTGACCGAGGATTGAACTTGTGCGCCCTGCAGTGGGAACACAGAATCTTGATCACTGGGCAGCTAGGGACATCCCAGACTTATCTTTTTTAAATGAGGAACTCAAGGGAATTTCAAGGAAAAAAATACTGACACATCATTAAATCCCACAATCTCTCTGAATGTTCTTTTAA
The DNA here is from genome assembly GCA_006410515.1 of Procapra przewalskii. Taxonomy (NCBI): domain Eukaryota; kingdom Metazoa; phylum Chordata; class Mammalia; order Artiodactyla; family Bovidae; genus Procapra; species Procapra przewalskii. The sequence goes on along the minus strand of SJYF01000191.1, from coordinate 2,118,468 downwards.
TCTTTCTTGAGGGCCTTGGGTTTGCACACAGTTGTAATCTATTGGTGCAGATATTTGGGGTTGTTTTCTCTTCTTTTCTTAGTCTGGCATTTACTGCAGAGACTCCGTGTTGTGTGATGATTTAGCTTAAAGACCTTGTGACTAGCTGCCTGGGTATGAATGCCAGCTTGCTGTGTGCCTCTGGACAAGTTACTTAATCTCTCTGCCTCCATTTCCTTGTCTGTAAAATCAAGTTGGTGACAGTACCTCCCTCACTGGGTTGCTGGCATGATTAAATCAGTTAACCTGTGGGCTCATGGGGCTGGCCATGGCTGACGCAATTGGGCAGCTGCCCAAGCCAGAAACTCAGAGCCCCACGCATGGCTCCCCTCCTCCCGTATGCAACTGATGACCACGGTCTTTTTTTTTTTTTTAATTTTATTTATTTGGCTATATCAGATTGTAGTTGAGGCCCACGGGATCTTTGATCTTCTTTGCGGCGTGTGGGATCCAGTTCCACCGAGGGTGGAACGCAGGCCCCCTGCATTGGAAGCGCGGAGTCTTAGCCAGTGGGCCGCCAGGGAAGTCCTGCTGACCATGTTCTGTGAGTCGCGTCCAGGGAGGCTTTCTCCAGGCCTCTCCTTTCTTTGCATCTCTGCCGACGCCACCTAGCCCATCACTTCCTGCTTGAACAGTGCAAGTGTTCTTTCCTGACTGGTCTGCCCTCTTCACTCCATCCTGGTAACTTTTCAAGATGTGATTTTGTTTCCTTTAGATAAATACCCAGACGGGGGATTGCTGGGTCATATGGAAGTTCTCTTTTTAACTTTTTCAGGACCCACCATACTCCTTTCCCTAGTGGTTGCAGCAATTTACATCCCTGTCAACAGAGCACAAGTTTCCCTTTTCTCAACACTTGCCTCTTGCTGTTTTGATGACAGCCTTCCTAACAGGTGTGAGACAATAGATCATTGTGGTTTTGCTTCGCATTTTCCTGGTGATCAGTGACACTGAGCACCTTTTCATGGACCCGTTGGCCACCTGTATGTTGTCCTTGAAAAAAAAAAATGTTCTGTTCCTCTGCCAGTTTTTAATTGGATTATTTGTTTGCTTTTGCTGTTGAGTTGTATAGGTTCTTTATATATTTGGGGCATAAATCATTCTATCAGATATACAATTTGCAAGTATTTTCTCCCATGCTGAAGGATGTCTTTTCATTCTGTTGATGGTTTTGTTTTCTGTGTAGAAGTACTTTGGTTTGCTGTAGGTCACCGTTCTTTATAAATCCCCCCAACATTTGTCCACCCTCCTCTCTCCTTGCATATTTAGTCCCCGTTCCTGCATGTCTCTGAGATGAGCTTTTTCTCAGAAATGCCGGAAAATACGTGTGGGACATGTTTCAAGTGATGGCCCTGGTACATTTGGTGAGCTGTCAGAATTATCTGCCTTTTAGAAAGATGTGTCACTCAAAAGATGCTGCCACTAAGAGAGAACGGAATTCTGTGGAGCTGTGTCTGTGTTGTCTGGTACGTAGCCTTTAGCCACATGCCGCTGCTCACATTTAAATGTGAAACTCAGTTACTTTATATGGTGACGTGGACTCCTTGAGGAGAGAGGCTGCATCTCACCTATTTTATTTTTACATCCTGCTGCACCTATTATAAAGTCTGGCACAGATTAGCCACTTGATGTTATTTTTAATTTTAAAAACTCATATCTGTGCCAGGATTCCTGCCACAAAGTCTGAGATGGCTTAGGAATGGAAATTGTGCAACAAGATCATCACAAATCAGGATGGAATCAGGGCCGATTAAATGGTGTGTGGGGGGGAGGGGAGTGACAGCTAGGTACCAAAGTCAAAAAGCAGTCAAAGGCTGACATAGTTTCTGTGCACGATTCTCTTACTTGGCTCAGAGCTTCCTGGCAGGCAAAGTGAAAAGGGGAACACCATCAGTCATATGCTGGCTGTCAGAGATGCCAGACATCTCCCTTTTATTGCATCAGATCTACTCTCAACCCTTTCCTGGGACCTTCTCTGCCCTGGGAAGTGGAGCCGTGCAGACTACACCAGCAGGTTCCTGTGCCCTCCTGCTTCTAGCTGGGTTCACTCCACCAGAGCTCTGGCACGAGATCAGAGGTGAGAGGAGAGTGGGGTAGGGCTAGTCATCTCCCCCTCCTCCTTCAAGGTCAAGTTGCCTTGAGTCGGCTGTCATCTCAAGTGAAGGTCACCCCTCCGTCCCTAGCTTTCTCCCCTCCTGGGTTGTGGTAACCCCGTCTTCCCTACTCCTT
>SJYF01000191.1:2100950-2115095 GCA_006410515.1 Procapra przewalskii | reverse complement strand
ACTTCACCTTCCACCTTCCTTAGTCATAAGAAACTGGGGGGATGTGTGTTTATGAAAACAACGGCACTAATTCTCAGACTCTGGCTGGCATGGGAGTGCTGAAGGATAAGACCTAAACCTTCTAAGTGTTTGGAGACGCTCTTCTGTGTTTCTTCACTCTGGCAGAGGCTGCCAGCTGTCTACCGTTCCTGCTGGTCCTTAATTTCCCAGTAAATGAAAGCCTCAAGTCTTAGCGGGCCACGCAGCCACCTAGACAAAGAGCCTACATTCCCCAGCATCCTTGCAGCTAAGTAAGGCCACGTGTCTAAGTTCTGACCAATGAGTTCTGTTTTTAATTGAAATGTAACTCGTGTATCATAAAATCCACACTTTTTAAAAAGGGAATTTCAGTGGTTTTCAGTGTCATTCACAGAGTTGTGCAGCCATTCAGTTCAGTTCAGTTCAGTCGATCAGTCGTGTCCAACTCTTTGCGACCCCATGAACCGCAGCACGCCAGGCCTCCCTGTCCATCACCAACTCCTGGAGTCCACCCAAACCCATGTCCATCAAGTCGATGATGCCATCCAACCATCTCATCCTCTGTTGTCCCCTTCTCCTCCTGCCCTCAATCTTTCCCAGCATCAGGGTCTTTTCCAATGAATCAGCTCTTCCCATCAGGTGGCCAAAGTATTGGAGTTTCAGCCTCAACATCAGTCCTTCCAATGAACACCCAGGATTGATCTCCTTTAGAATGGACTGGATGGATTTTCTTGCAGTCCAAGGGACTCTCAAGAGTCTTCTCCAACACCACAGTTCAAAAGCATCAATTCTTTGGCGCTCAGCTTTCATTATAGTCCACCTCTCCCATCCATACATGACCAGTGGAAAAACCATAGGCTTGACTAGATGGATCTTTGTTGGCAAAGTAATGTCTCTGCTTTTCAATATGCTATCTAGGTTGGTCATAACTTTCCTTCCAAGTGTAAGCATCTTTTAATTTCATGGCTGCAATCACCATCTGCAGTGATTTTGGAGCCCAGAAAAATAAAGTCAGCCACTGTTTCCAGTGTTTCCCCATCTATCTGCCATAAAGTGACGGGACCAGATGCCATGATCTTAGTTTTCTGAATTTTGAGCTTTAAGGGACTTTTTCACTCTCCTCTTTCACTTTCATCAAGAGGCTCTTTAGTTCCTCTTCACTTTCTGCCATAAGGGTGGTGTCAACTGCGTATTTGAGGTTATTGATATTTCTCCTGGCAATCTTGATTCCAGCTTGTGCTTCCTCCAGCCCAGCGTTTCTCATGATGTACTCTGCATATAAGTTAAATAAGCAGGGTGACAATATACAGCCTTAAGATATTCCTTTTCCTATTTGGAACCAGTCTGTTGTTCCATGTCCAGTTCTAACTGTTGCTTCCTGACCTGCATACANNNTTCTCAAGAGGCAGGTCAGGTGGCCTGGTATTCCCATCTCTTGAAGAATTTTCCACAGTTTGTGGTGATCCACACAGTCAAAGGCTTTGGCATAGTCAATAAAGCAGAAGTAGATGTTTTTCTGGAACTCTCTTGCTTTTGATAGTGCAGCCATTACCCACTATCAAATTCCAGAATGGCTAATGAGGTTTAAGTTTCCAAGAACCTTCCTTGAAAGATAGCTGTCACAAACTCTTTGCCCCTTCCTTGTCCTGACTTCCAGTTTGTAATCTGGAATGTGAATGTGATGGCTGGAGGTCCGATTGCCACCTTGGACCATGAAGGTAGGACCAGACCCTAGGGACTGCTGCTGCTGCTGTTGCCGCTAAGTCACTTCAATTGTGTACGACTCTGTGCGACCCCAAAGACGGCAGCCCACCAGGCTCCCCCATCCCTGGGATTCTCCAGGCAAGAACAACGGAGTGGGTTGCCATTAGGGATGGCAGAGTGGGACAAAAAGGAGCCAGGATATCTGAGGCCTTTGTGCTGCCAAGACTGTTTGATCAGCCTTTTAAATGAGAAAGGAATAAACCTTTGTCTTGTTTAAGGCTCTCTTGTTTGGGAGTCACCCATATTCACAGCTGAACCTAATTTCTAACTGATAACCAGTAATCTGATGAATCAGCTTGGATTCTCAGTTGTAACCACAGAGGCTAATTCTAGCCCGTTTGAGCAGAACATGGATAAAGGGTGTTCCCAGAATCTCCGGGAAGACTGGAGAACCTGGCTTGGAGTTTCCACCACCAGGAACAAGCCCCCAGCACACTAGAGTCAGTTTAGGTCGGACACCCCCGTTAGAAGCAAGCAGCGACCCCTTTCCTCCCCCCAGTCTGGCACTAGATGCAGTTTCAGACACCCCACTTCAGAGTGGATGTGCTTGCTACCTGCTTCTCTTTCTAGCCTCTGACTAGGCAGCTGTGCGTCCGATTGGTGGAATATGGTCACGTGGCAGGACCCTAGCTTCACAGGAGGCTGGGAAATGCTCGGCAGCCTCCCCGTGCTGGCGCTGGCAGCCAGAAAGAATGATAAGAAGCCATGACACCCATCTCTGGCATTCCCCTACAGCTGTCGCCAAACCACAACCTCAGATAGCGTCTTGCTGAACGGAGCCTCTGGTTTATGTCTGTGTGGAGGGGAATCTCTGACCGGCAGGGGCGCGTCTCCAGGGTTTAATCAGTTGCGCCTTTTAATGCTTTACGGTGCCTGTCTCTTGGGACGTCACCAAGCCCGTGTGGTGCCTTGTGAGGTTCACCTCCATCCCAAGGAGAAGCGTGTGCATGTGTGGAGAGCTGGCCACAGGGAGCAGGGAGCCCCGATCCAGCAGGAAATCCCCCCTAAAACTCCTGCTCCGGAGTTCTGGCTTTCTCTTTTTTATCCTCTAGAGGAGAGAGGCTCGGGCTTCATGACCAGCACAGAGGAACTGCCTCACGATGAGACCTGAACTCAATGCAGTTTCTTCCTCCACAGAGAGCGCTGGGCTCCACACCTCTGAACACCCTTCCGGCTCCGCCCCATGTTCTGGGGTTCCGTGGTCCTGCAGTTCCTAAACCTCTGGGGTCCTTCCTGGATGCAAGTGCTGTTGACACCAAGGACCAGGAGCCAGAGGACTTCCCAACTGGCCTCGTCTCCATTTCTTATTAATATTAAATAAAATGCCTGCTGGCTCCACAATTCCATTTCTGGGTGTACCTAACCCCCAAAGAACTGATAGCAGGGACATGAGATATTTGCACATCCACACCCCTAAGTAGTGTTATTCATAATAGCCGCAGGGTGGACGCCACCTGTGTGTCCGTCGACAGAGGAATGGATAAACCGTGCGATCTGTCCTTACAATGGAGTGTTATTCAGCCTTAAAAAGGAAGGAAATTTTGACGCCTGCTACAACATGGGCCAAGCTAGAAGACGTATGCTCAGTGAAATAAACCAGTCACTAAAGAACAAATATTATGTGCTTCCATGCATATGAGGCACTTAGGAGGGTCAGATTCATCAAGACAGAAGGCAGAATGGTGAGTGCCAGGTGGGGGATGGGGAGTGATTGTTTAATGGGGGCAGCGTTTCGGTTTGGAAAGATGAAAAGGTTCTGAAGGTGGATCGTGAATGCGCTTAATGCCACCGACCTGCCCACCTAAAAATAAAGCGTCACGTTCCATGTTTTATATATTCTAGCATAATCATCATTTGAAAACCTCTGCTTGCTGAGAGCCCAGGGTCTTCAAAGACTCTCTCTGCTGGATCTACGTTAGCAGGACTAAAGCCAAGGAACCAACTGCCGAAACATCATCTCTCTCGGTCCACTGGTAATTGTAATCAATACAGAGAAGACTGACCAGCCAGCCCTGCCCCGTTCTCGCATAAAGAAGGCAGCCCGTGCGGGTCCTGGAGCCCGGACCTCCTGAGCCCTCACACCCGACTCGTGGAAAGGTGCCGATCTCTGCTGTGATGTTTCAAAATCTGCACAGGATGTCTCGTCCATCCCCACAGAAGCCAGCCAGCGGCTCCACCTTCTCTCTGCACACAGACACAGACACCCAGATTTGAATGAAGACACGCCAAATACAATTTTGTCTCTGCAGTTCTATACCTTGCTCAGAAACAACGTAGCAGGGCCAGATCGAAAAGCTCCCGCCACCACCAGACAACAGCAACCTCGAGTCAGATGCGAACAGAATGCAGGGAGCCTGGCCAACCACCCCACCAGAAACAAAACACTCCACTGCCCTCCGCCGAGTCAATTATCTCTCTAAAAAAGGGCTGCTTTTTTTTTTTAACACCTCACAGCAGGCAGCAGATTTGGAGAGTTGGGTGAGGATAACAGGTCATAATCAAGCGAGCGGAGCCCAAGGTGTATCATAAAACACGGACTGGCTCGGCGAGGGGCAGCGGCACCCTCGCGCCATGAACACAAATGTTTAGAAACGGATATTATCGTCCCTGGGTCACCTGGAAGATCTTCCACAAGAGAAAGCCAGTTTTAAAAATTCTTCATGATTCTCTACTCGGGAGGCGATGCCAGATGACCAGGTCTCTGTGCCTGCCTGGATGTCGCTGAGTCAAGTCTGTGAAAATCCCTCGGCTTCAAAACAAAAATAAACACACACAGAAAGCAAAGCTTTCCCTTTTCCCCTAAGAAATACTTCAGGCTCATTACAGAAAAGCAAGAAAGTATCCCCCAAAAAAGAAATGAATAGATTAATAAATAGAGGAAGGCAGAAAAAAATGGAGACGCATCCATAGCTCTGCACTTAGAGATAACCATGTCAGTATCCTAGGGTTTTCGTGACTTCCTCCCAGTCCTTATGAATATGAATGATTTGCATATGAATATGGGACTACGCTGCCTGCTCTGACTTAATATGGCAACACGGCGTTTCCCCTGGTTAATGTGGTCACTCCAGTCCGATCACTTCTACCTGATCTCTCTTCTTGTGTTTTCAGGCCTTCTGGCCTCTGGCCAGGCTCCGTCTCCTGCCTCGCACTTCCCTTTCTCGTGTGGCCTCACTGCGATTGTGATTTTCTGGTTTTCAGGCTTCCCTGTTCGCGTCTGTGCAGTCAGGGCCGGTGCAAGGCCGTGAGACCCTTCTGGGTACCGAACGGCCAACACTGTTGGACCCTGGTTCCCTGGCCAGGCCTCTCATCAGCCAGGGCAACCTCGAGGAACAGTCCTCCTCCCCACCTCCCTCAGCTCTCTCACTAGCCTTGATGTAAATGGCTCAGGAGGCCTCGAGTCTTTTCCTTGAGATGCTTTCTGTCTTATTATTCATTTGCTTCGTTTGGCTGTGCTGGGTCTTCGTTATTGCACGGGCTTTTCTCCAGTCGTGGGGAGCTGGGGCTCCCCTCCACTTTCACCGGCTTCTCAGTTCAGTAGCTTCTATTGTTGCAGAACTTGGGCTCTTAAGGCGAAAGTGCTTCAGGAGTTGGCACCTGAGCTCAGGGGTTGTGGTTCCTGTTGTAGTGCACGGGCTTAGCTGCCGCGAGGCATGTGGGATCTTCCCGGGCCAGGGATCGAACCCATGCCTTCTGCATTGTCAGGCAGGTGATTCCTTACTGCTGAGCCACCGGGGAAGTCCTTGAATTGCTTTCTTGAAGGGTAAAGGAGTTCGCGCTTGGTTTTCTGCCCAGGAATCGTTAGCTTACGTGGCTCCCATTCCTTATCCATCTCGATAAGAAGAAAGTCCCTGGTGCTTATTCTCAAAGGAGTCTGGGGTGTGGCTGAGCACGACCCACATAAACGCAGCACGGGCAGAGGAGGACAAAGGCCGGTTCCAGGGGTGCCCGGAGGTGCCCACACACCCACGGCCGGCATTCCCGGGAGCCAGAAATCTCCGCCTCCAGCTGAAGGGCGGCTGGAGGTGGCTCGTCTTCTCAGGTCCTAGGACAGACCTGCTGTTGGTCCCTGACTCCGGGGCCCCCTCTGCCCTGTCCTTCCTGGGGTCCTGCCAGCCCCTCTGGACTGAGACGAGCCTTACCTGTCCACTGGCGGCAGCCTTGCTGTCCCTGAGGAAAGGTGAACAGCTAAGACAAGGCCATTTTCCCCCAAGAAGAGACCAGGAGTGAGGAGGGAGACTGTAGTACTGGACCCCAGTGAAGTTCATGGAAGAAGGTCAGCCTCCCTTGAGCCCTTCCTGCTGCTGATCAAAAGCCGCTCGAGAACTTCCCTGGTGCTCCTCGGGTTAAGAATCCACCTTCTAATGCAGGGAAGATGGGTTTGGTCCCCAGTTGGGAGACTAAGATTCCACGTGCTGTGAGGCAACTACTGCCCTCAACTAGAGAAGCCTGAGCTGCAACCAAGACCCACAACAGCCAGAAACAAACAGCTCCACCCCCCAAATCACCCCGCAGTCTCTTCGTCCTCAGGAAAAACTGAAATGCCCCACTTCCCGCACCTGCAAAATGGGCACGGCTCCAGCCCCAGAGGGCCCTTCTGGGACACAGTGAAGTAACGCACAGGACGTGTCCGTGTGTCTCCCGGGACACAGCTCATGACGGAGCATCCTCAGCAGTGTCTGGCTCTCGTGGGAGAGCCGTGGTTCATGGTCACAACCGGGTGCACAAGGAGCAGCAAAAAGGCTGTTTCCCATCAAGCCCGGCAATTTTAAAACTGGCCACAGCTCCCTGTGCTAGAAAGTGATGAATTCATTGAGCATCAGAGGAGGAACCACGCCTGTCGGAGGGCGTTGGAAGCGCCCTAAACAGCCTCAGGCACGAGCAGGCGGGGCCCGTGGAGGTGCAGGAAGTCACCTGGGCCACCCTGACTGGGCCCCAGCAGCTGGGGCGGAGTGCAGGGCACCGCTCGTGATCCGAGGCCTCCTACTGGGCGAGGAGTCCCAGAGAGCCCCACAGGATCAGGTGCCAGCTGCCAACAACGGCCTGTGGTTTATTTGGGTAACTCCAGCCCCATTTCTGGCCAGCTTGTTTCTGGGAGAGCTGATTCCTTACTTGTCACTGTCTTTGGGGTCCCATCAAGGCTTTGTTTCTCCAGCCTTTGAGGTCAGAGAAAAAAAAATAAAATAAAGAAAGTTCCCCTTCCATCTCCGCCTCTCTGGAACACCCTGGGCACCTCAGATGGGACTGGGTGGTATTGCTGGAAACTAGAAGTCCCTCTGCCTCGAAGTTTCCACTCCGCGCCTCATGAAATCCCATTCTGGCCCAGTGCCGAAGAAGGATGCTGTTCACCAGCTGATGGGTCTGGGCGAGGCCCCACCCGACCTGCCCAGCCACCCGGGGCTCACGTGCCAGCCCCACCCTGCTGAAACTCCCCTGCACAGGCCAGCCTGGCGGGGCTGATGGGGGTGGTCACCCCTGTACATCAGTCTCTGTTTTACTGGCTTGGGGCAAGGGACGCCGAGCCAGGTGGGGCCCCCTGAAGCAGCCTAGCTCTCCTTGTCCTAAAACACTAACTCTCGACAGCAGAGGCCTCGTCTTCGTGTTCATTCTGGTGCCTGGAGCCCGGCCCAATGCGTCACAGCCACCTCCTACGTTTGTTGACATCACCAGTGAGTGATGGGTGAGGAGCCGAGCACACGCCCTGCCCGAGAGAAGCCCTCAGTCCACAGACACTGGGGGAGGAACCTGAAGAGGCGTGTGGAGGGCAGACGCAAGTTGCATCAACAGCGAGAAGGAAGGGCTTCTAGGTGGAGGGAACACCTCCGAGGCGAGAGGCCCCATGTGAGTAGAACAGAGGCAGGAAGGGCTGCCGGCCCGTCCAGTGGGAGGCCTTGGGTGGACAGGCGCAGCTGATGCCTTTAGGAGGAATAGTGATGCATCTTCCCTTCGCCTGGGAAGATGACGCTGCGGGAGGTGGATGGGGGCAGACGGGAGGGGTCCAGGGGGACATGGTGACCCGGCGGGTGGCGGTGGTCAGATGAGAGTGCAGTGGAGGTGACAGAGATGCAGGGTGTGTGCTCACTCAGGCGTGTCCAACTCTTTGCAACCCCATGGACTGTAGCCCACCAGGCTCCTCTCTCCATGGGATTCGCCAGGCAAGAATACTAGAGCAACTAGCCATTTCCTACTCCAGGGGATTGTCTCGATCCAGGGATTGAACCTGCCTTTCTCGTGTCTCCTGCATTGACTGGTGGATTCTTGGCCACTGCGCCACCTGGGAAGCCCAGAGAGAAGCAGAAGGCATCACAGTCAAACCCTGAATCTGGCCAGACGAGCGTAAGAGGGTTCAACCTGCACCAGATTTTCCAGAGAAGCTTCTGGGGTTTGGGGGTGGGCGCCCATCCAGCCCCGCCTCCAGCTTAGTCTGCAGGCCATGAGGTGGTACATCGGCTGGACACTTGGGCGTCAGCCCAGCTGGGTCCCGACAAGCCATGAACCCACAGCCACTCAACAGCGGTGGCCGGAGATCCGCTGGTGACTGGCGCGTTCCAGCGGTGAGGATGCAGCCGATAACTCAACAGAGAGGGGCCCTCATGGGACTTCTGTTTCAGTGGAGGCTGACAGGTAATACATCGATGAGCTCAGAGTGAAAACGGCTCAGACAGTGACAGGGACAGGTCACCACGGGAGGCAGCAAGCCGAGATGTCCCAGCATATTCTCTCACTTGCCCAGTGCAAGGACCAACTGTAGCTGACGCTTGATGAATTTCTGAGGGTCTGATCTGAGAGCAGTCCCACGGCACTGGCTGGACCAACAGGAGGAGCCGCCAGGGATCCTGGGAGGAACTCATAGAAGTGGTGGAGACTTGGTTTCAAGCATCCTCTGATGATGCTCTGAGAGGCTACACAGGGCCGAGAAGTGGCAGGAGAGCAGTGGACAGCCACAGAAGAGCTGGGCTTGCGCCTGGGACACAAGCAGCCACCAAGGCGGCAGGGCAGGAGGGAAGCGTGAGTCTGGATGACACAGCCGCTGACACCAGCCTGGACCTGGAACCATACGCTGTGTCCTGGCCGCTGGGGCCCCAGAGGGCACGCCTGCTCCCTAGACCTCATGGTGGCAGGTGGCCTCCCGACTGCCAAGGTTCCTATCACTTGCTTTCTCAGTACGGGGTAGGAATTAGCTGCTGGGCAGGCCAAAGAGAAAAGAAACCCAAGCGTTGATCGCTGGAGAAGCTTCTGTCTCTCTCAATGGACAGGTTTACTTTATTGAACAACTACTGCCTGCAGGGTACCCCCCACCCCTACCTCAGCCGCCACCAGAAAGCAGCCCCTAAGAGGGCCTGGGGCGTGCATGTAGGGCAATTTGGCCCACAGCCCTATTCACAAAAGGTCTTCAGTATATGCTTTTGATGTTACTCAGCTTTTTAAAAAATATTTATTTATTTGGCTGCATCGGGTCTTCGTGGTGGCGTGCACGATTTTTTTTACTTGCAGCACGTGGGATCCTTGATCTTCGTTGTGGCCGGCAGAATATTGAGTGGCATGTGAGATCTAGTTCCCTGACTGGGAATCGAACCCCAGGCCCCCTGCGTTGGAAATGTGGAGTGTTAGCCTTGGACCACCAGGGAAGCCCCTGACATTATTCAGTTTTCGTTTTGAAACTCAGCAAGGACTCTGGAGCCAGGCTGCCTGAGTTTGGAGCCTACCTCTGCCACTTACTAGCTGTGTGACCTTCACGGAAGTACTTAACCCCTATTTCTCAGTTTCCTCGTCTGTAAAAAGGGAATGTCAGTAGCTTACACTAGTCACAAAAAGCCACATATTGAATGATGCCATTTATAGGAAATGCCCAGAGTAGGTAAATCCATAGAGACAAAGGGCCTCCCGGATGGCTCAGTGGTGAAGAATCTGCCTGCCAATGCGGGAGACACAGGAGACACGGGTTTATCTCTGGGTTCGGGAAGATCCCCTGGAGGAGGAAATGGCAACCCGCTCCAGTATTCTGGCCTGGAAAATCCCACGGACAGAGGAGTCTGGAGGGCTACAGTCCACGGGGTCGCCACGAGTCAGACACGACGGAGCAGGCCTGCTCGGCACGGCACAGTCTGATGTGGCAGGTCGGGTTGGGAGCTCTGCTGCACAGAGTCATTCAGCGACTCAGGGTCCGTCTATCTAACGTCTCCGTCATTCTCTGGTGCCTAGGAGTCCTCTCGTGGACCCACTCCAGCCAGCCAGATTCTGAGCAGCCAGATATACAGAGAAAAAGTAGATGGGTGGTTTCTGAGGACTAGGAGGAGGGACGCAATGGGCAAACGCGTACAGAGTTTCTTTTAGGGATGATGAAAATATCCTAAAATTAGATAAAGTTTAAAGAGTTATTACTTACACAATGCTTAGAGCAGCGCCGGACACACAGAAAGTGATTCATAAGTCACTGTTAGGTAAAACTCACTTCCACAAGAAGGCATTCACCCTGTTGAGCTTGGGGAAAATATGCTTATAACTCGATTTTAAAGTGGTATCCCCTTCCTGAACCTCACTGTTGAGTAGTTTTTATAAATCCTGTTACTTATCTTGTGGATAGCATTATTCATTCATTCATTTTACCATACTGGTGCCCTTCCCCTCCATAAATGGGTGGTGACTCTAGGCTCTGAATGTCCACCACTTCCGGTGAGCTGTCCCTGACTCAGCTGCAGACAAAGAATCTAAAAGGCAACAAAAGGTGAGAATGTCACACAAAGGTGTTTAGGAGGAGAGTTGGGGATGAAGTGCGCGGCCTTTGTTTCAGTGGTGGAGGACTAGGAAGAGGTGATTTCCAAGCTGTGTGGTCTCTTTCTTTGCTCAGAGCTGAATTAAAGTAATGCAACCACAGAAAGGATTCAGGTCAGGAAGGGGCAGTCAGAGGGCCCTTACGGAGGGTGCCCTATGGCAAGACCAATAACAAGTGGTCCTCTAGGGGGAAAAGAGCTCTGATTGGTACTGTTTGCCAATTTCCATGGTGTAAATACTCAAGCTACAGGCGTGATAGCACAGGAGTCAGAGTTGGCAAGAAGTGGGCAGTAATACAGTGTTATATAGCATTTCTGTTGTATAGCTATGATAGATGTAAATAACCCCGAAGCATAGATAACAGTAAATGTAGTAACAGAATTGACCTTTTAGTATTTGTAACCTTTGCTTTTAATAACAACTTTGACATATAATTCACAAACCACAAAATTCACTCCTTTAAAATGGATTTTAGCATATTCACAGAGTTGTGCAGTGATCACCGTTATTTAACTTTTTAGAATATTTCAAACAGCCCCCCCCCAAAAAAACCCCATACCTATTAGCAGTCAATCCTCATTTCTTGCCTTGGCCTTAGGCAGTCACACACCTGATTTCTACCTCTATGGATCTGCTTAACCTGAATACCTTATAAAAATGGAATCATAAAATATATGAACTTTTGTGACTGGCTCTTTTCACTAAGCGTATGTTTCCAAGGTTCCTCTATGTTGCAACATGTATCAGCACTCCACTCCTTTTTATTGCTGTATAATATTCCACTTCAAGGATATAACAGTTTGTCGATTCATTCTTCAGTTGATGGACCTTTGTGTAGTTTCCATCTTTTAGTTATTATAAATAATGCTGCTGTGAATGTCAGTGGACAAGGCTTGATGTGGACATATGTCTTCATTTATAGTAGGTATATATCCAGGAGTAGATTTGTTGGGTCGTGTGGTGACTGTATGGTTAATATTTTGAGGAACTGTCAGATCATTTTCTGAATCAGCTGTGCCATTTTATATTCCCATCAGCAAAGAACAGGGGTTCAGTTCCTAACCATTTTCGCCAACACTTATGATTTTCTGTCTTTTTATATACCACTGACAGGACCCTCTGGATTCACCCATTCGATCCAGCTCAGCCCTGCAAACATTTGGGGTGCCTGCTGAATGCCAGATCCCCAGAGATGCACGCTTCTCCAGTACTAAACAATCTATATCCCCGTGAATCCAGCCCTGAGCCTGAGCTTGCTGGCAGGACAGACAACGGCTGTGTAATCATTCAAGTGGTGGCTTGGCTTAAAAGAAACACTGGAAAGAACTGAGCGCAGGGGAGAACAGCCTTAGGAATACTGAAGACATGGCTCCTCATTTTAGGGGTCCAATCCCAAGTTGTTCCAAAGGCTGTTTTGTGACTCTTGCTGCTGCTGCTGCTGCTAAGTCGCTTTAGTCGTGTCCGACTCTGTGCGACCCCATAGATGGCAGCCCACCAGGCTCCTTTGTCCCTGGGATTCTCCAGGCAAGAACACTGGAGTGGGTTGCCATTTGCGACATTTGCGACTCCTAGAGGAAACTGAACAAAGCAAACAGGTTCTCATTTGCTTTGTAAATTCTCTAACAGGAAGTCTTCAAGACTTCGAGAGAAGTACTGGGCAAAGGTGTGAGCAGTGAGGTAGTTTGTTGGGTAAAGGTTTCCATTAGACACTGTCCAAGGAATGTGTACCTTAACCCCTCTTCTGTGAAGTGGAAAGGAAACACGTTTTCTAACTTTGGGGCCACTTGAATAATAACGAAACCTGCTTTGGGATTGTGATCTGATGTGTGGTGGTTGGAGCGCACTTTAATTATGATTAACAACCATGAGGATTATGAGGCAGGGCTTTGGCTGAGCCAGCACTGCTGTGAACACATCCAGGGACTCCTCCCAGGACACAGCGTGAGCATTCCCCGGCTCCCTGAAACTCGAAGTCCGGAAGCTTCCTGATCCCAGTAGAAAGTAGAAGCGCAACAGGTGACTGTGTCTCGTTTCTCGACCTTTGCCTTCCTTTCCTTTCGCACGCAGAGATCAGCAGACACCCATGGATGCTTTAACCCAGCACTTCCACATTCCAGCTATTTGTTTGCTTAGCTGTTTATCGTCTTGCCTTATATGTCCAACAAACATTCCCTGGACATGGTCTGTGTGTCCTCAAAGGATCAGCACCGCAGAGGGCTGGCATTCAAGATGGACTTGAGGCGTCCGGAGAACTGGGGAGGCCCCCCTGCAGCCAGTTGGTAGCGCCCCATCTGATAAGATTCAAGTCAGTTCCTCTCATGCACACACTGGACTATGAGTGCATTCTTTGGAAAAGCCCAGCATTTCCCCAGCTCCCAAGCTTCTGCTCATTATTACTTCTACCTGGAAAATAATTTTTCTCTCGCCTTTCTGCAGTAGGGTGGTCTCTCCTCACCTGCTGGCTGGGCCTTGTCTCTTGGTGGGGCGAGGCGGGCACCCAGGCCAGGCAGTACTCCTGTAGAGAATGCCTCCTGGAGCCAGGCCTCCCACCGGTGCCAGGCACCGGCGCTGACACGTGCACCGTTCCTGTCCTCAGGGAGCTTACAGTCACAGGAACAATACAGCCTGGCAGCCGGGACAGCAGTGGGGCCAGGGCCACGGCAGGGCACTAGGAGATGCCGGTCATTTCTCCTGGGGTTGGGAGAGGCCTCCTTCGGTGATTGTATTCTTCAGGTGAGTCTTCGCCACGGAAAGGGAGTGTGCCGGGTGGCAAAGAAAGGACAGGAAAGGCACTCTTGTCAAGGGGAACATCTTGAGCTCAGGAGCTGAATTAGCGGGCGCGAGGGGAGACAGTATTTTATTCTTGTCGAACTGAAATAAAAAAGCCTCCGTGGCTGAATAGTTCAACCTATTACAAGTAAGAAAGGCTGAAGACAAAAGGGGCCTATTTTTACACATTTTTAAAATACTGAGAAAAAATTCAGGACGGATTCTGGATGCTTTTCATTGTCTCCTTATACTTACCTTTAAAAAAAATTTTTTTTTTTTTAATAATTGCTGGCATCACCTGCTGCCCATGCACGTCTGTGTCTGCAGGGGGCGCACCGGCGGCCACCGTCCCTCCGCCAGGGTGGTGGGCGGGGCCTCCAGGGCCGGTGTGGAACTGACGACTGGCGGGACGGGCTGTCTATCACGGCGTCCCGCCCCTCCGCCCTACGTCACATGACGCAGCCCATCATGGCGGTGGGAGCGCGGCCGCCGGGGCCCGCGGCTCCGCAGCGCGGCTGCCGTTGCTGCTGCTGAGAGGCGGCGGCGCGGGCAGGCGGACGGGCGGGAAGGATGGTGTTTCCGAGGTCGGAGCGCCGGGCGCGGACCAGGAGCCGGGCTGAGGTGTGGCCGAAGCGACGCGTGCTCGAGAGCAGCCGGCGCGGGTGCCGCTGAGGCAGCGAAGGGAGGCAGGACCGACCGAGGGACCGACCGACGGACAGGAGGGAGGGCGACCCGAGAGCCGGCCCCCGGGGCCGCGCGGCGGGCGAGATGCCGGGGCCGCCGCCGCCGCTGCCGCTGCTGCTGCTGCTCCTGGCCGTGGGC
>SJYF01000191.1:2079373-2100683 GCA_006410515.1 Procapra przewalskii | reverse complement strand
TCGCTTCCCGGCAGTTCTGCTTCCTTCCCCAGATGTCACCTGCCTCCTGTGCTTTTTCTCGCCCTCACTTCTTATAGTAAGAACCGTTTCTTAGCCCTAATCGTACTTTTAAATACAAATGAGTTTGGAGAGCTTCGCAGTTTCCTTCGCTCCCTGCAACTCTTTCCGAAGTTGTCAACTGATTTCAAAACGCTGTGCTTTTTATTCGAATTGGATCTTTGGGGATGAGAAGGAAGCAGCTCTATAAATATTTTTATTTTAGGAAGCCAGTGATTAGAGTAGCAGCCTTTGAATTAACTATTGACAGAATGGCCCAGGGGGTGATGGAAGTTTCTATTTTAGCTATATCAGTGTGTGATTTTCTATTTTTCTCCCATCGTTTTCGTTTGTGGTTTATTTTCCCCGATAAAACTTCAGGAAAGCACCTCAAGTTGGATAATTTTTTTTTTAAGGAAAAAAATCATCTAGGCTAATTTGCTGTTATCTGCTGCTGCCGATCTTTGAATTGAGACTGAAATTTCACAGAATCTTGGAATTTTAGAGAGGGAAGAGGCCTTAAAGAAAATTTAGTCCAATTTTTATCGTTTTGCAGTTGAAGATGGTGAGGCCCTGGGGGTCCAGTGACTTACTCAAGGTGACACAGCTAAATTGTAGATGGAGCCACAAGCAAAACCCTGGTCTTAGATCTCCCTAGTTGTGTGATTTTTCTGCTTTACCACATCAAGTCTCTTAGCGGTTTAGAATACTCTTGAGGTCAAGAGTTATTTTAGAATGACGTTAATCGGGTACAGAATGTGGAAGGTACTGTCTCTTTGTAAAGACATGTTTTTCAGGCACATCTACAATGGAAGCTAAATATAATTGTTTCTAGAGACACACCAGGTTATGTCATTGAGTCCCCTTTAGTGGAGTATTAACCGTTATCGTTGTAACACAGTGTATCACTAAATTTCAGCCACTGTCTTAAATATTTGTGAGGTGAATGCTGTTTTCTGATCTGATAGATAAGAAGAGTGAACATTACGAGGAGTGTGTAGGCAGCCCAGTAAGAGTCCCAGAAAGTACCTGGGAAATTGTAAAAGACTATAGGGAGGAATGTCGATGTTGATATGGAAAGATATTCATGGTGAAATGGAAAATTAGCTGTAGAGTAGGATAGTAGATAAAGAATATGGATGCAGAAGGGATCAGGAAGTGTCCAGATGACTTTGCAGTTCATTGAACTTTTACATATTTTGGAAAACATTCTATGTAGGAACCTTTGGAAGTGTGTCTGCCTATAAATATCTTAACATGCATTTTATTCCCTTTTTTTTTAATTTTATGGAGATATGAGTAAAAAAAATTGATGTTTTTGTTGGAGTGAGGCAGAGCAATCGGGAAAATTAATCTGTAAATAGAAATATCAAATCTTGGCATTAAATAAAACATAAAGAGCTATTTGGTGACATATAACAGCGCTTGTAGATTTTCCCGTCGTGTCCATTGCTTGGAGGGTGTTATGGTGAGGCTTGCGGCACGTGGATGACAAGTACCTGCCAGGGTTAAATTATTGGGAAGGATACACAATCTCACATAGATCTGGGAGTTTGTATTTCTGTTCAGAAGAGACTTTTAATGCTGGTAATGGAGGTGGAGTCTTGACCAAGATGTATTAGATCAAGAGAAATAAAGAAACCTTTGAGCTAGTCCTGATAAGTGAGCTCGATGATCAAGAAAGAAGAAGCCCTCTGGAACATACATGGGAGATAAAAAAACAGTTAAACATTGAAAACAGTAACTCTTAAAGCTTTTGATTAACTGGGGGCCTGTACTCATTATGCAGGAAAGTCTGGCCACTTTCAGATTCTGAGTAGATCAATTGCATTGGGTCTTTGCCCCCCTTGGTCTTAATGCTGCTTAAAGTTCTAACTAGTTAATAGTGTCTTGGAGAAAGCATGGCTTATCAACAATAGGTTGGAAAAAATACTTTCAGTTTAGCCTTTGCCATGGGGAAATGAGATGGTTAACTAAAATTTGGCTTTTAAATCGAAGTTCATTTATCCAGAGATTTCTTTGTCATCCAAAATCGTTTCTAGATTCTGAAGTTGAAAAAAGATCATTTACCCATCAGTCATGGTGAGCTTTGTGAATATGCAGATTGCCTTTGCCATCAGGCATGAAGGCATTTCTTGGTTGAATAGCGAGGGTGGATCTCTTTATCACTTATGTCCCTTCCTTAGGGTGGGGGCTCCTTTTCTGAGAATCTGTATTTCTGCAAGAGCTGGTCCTCACTTAGGAAGCTTACGTAAAAAGAGGAAGTCCACTGTTTTTTACACATGCATTTCAGTTACCAAACTAAGATTACAGTTAAGTCATTCCTACCTTTCTTCTCTTGGAAAATACTTAGGTGCCTTTTGCAAGACTCTCTGAATTCACATCGTAAAGAAAGATCGGGTACACGTGAGGCATTCCTCCAAGTCCACTGCTCATTATTAA
The DNA here is from genome assembly GCA_006410515.1 of Procapra przewalskii. NCBI lineage: Eukaryota > Metazoa > Chordata > Mammalia > Artiodactyla > Bovidae > Procapra > Procapra przewalskii. The sequence goes on along the minus strand of SJYF01000191.1, from coordinate 2,098,205 downwards.
TATCAGGATAGCGGTGAGATTGGGAAACCCACTTGCATTGTTCTGTGGCATGTTAGGTCACAGAACACAGAGGAAGCTTTTAGCAGCTCAGATACAGGACCTCATGGAAGTCTGTGAACCTGGTGGGACTCAGCTACTGATTAAACAGTAGCTTGTGAAACCTGGGCTTTTATTTTAGATTAAACAAACAAGCTTGTGTCTTGAAAAAGATTTCTGAAGTAAAGGAAGTGCTCTTTAAAGTGTGATTTTTTGTTTAACAGCTTCTGAGAAATAAAAATTATTTTCAATAGGTTTTTCGTGCAGATTCTTGTCAGTCTACATGACTGTGAGGCTTGAGATCTGATTTAGGCTGGAAACACTGTTAATTGCTTTCAACTCGTGATACTTTGGGGTTAAATAAGTACTCTTATTTGATGCTGCTGCTGCTAAGTCGCTTCAGTCGTGTCCGAGTCTGTGCGACCCCGTAGATGGAAGCCCACCAGGCTCCCCTGTCCCTGGGATTCTCCAGGCAAGAACACTGGAGTGGGTTGCCATTTCCTTCTCCAATGAATGAAAGTGAAAAGTGAAAGTGAAGTTGCTCAGTTGTGTCCAACTCCTAGCAGCCTGGACTGCAGCCTACCAGGCTCCTCCGTCCATGGGGTTTTCCAGGCAAGAGTACTGGAGTGGGGTGCCTTATTTGCCTAGTAATAGGAAATAGGGCCAGCAACTTTGTAGCATCAGCATTGAAGTTATCAAATCTCTGCAGTTTTGCTAAATGTTGAGGCAGTTCTCTTGAAATTTAGAGTCGTTGGGCCCTCTGTGTCTCCTGTGGGCATAGAGATAGCAGCTGTATATCTAATAATAATAATAATAAAATCACCCTGTAATGTAAATGTCACATAGGGGATGCCCAGGGTTCTGAAATGGTTAAACACACGAGTCCTCAAAAAAGTCCTTACAGGCAGGCATATAAAAAGAATCCAACTTTTCAGCCTGGTTGGGAGTAAAATTCATGCACCCATCACAGGAGGAGCAGGTCCTGCAGCCAGAACTTGGCCTTTGGAGTTGGTCTGGGTGTGAGACCTTCCTCTGCCACTTCAGTAGCTTTTAAGACCTTGGCCTGTCACTTGACCTCTCCGAGCTTCTTCGTACTCACTCAGTTTTTTAAAAAGGGTTGGTGATGGTGATGATATTTACCTAAGGGGTTGGTATCACATGGTAGCCATGTCTGTTACAGGTCAGGCCCTTGACAACGTAGATTTCTTTGTAGATTTGGCGGGTCATCATAGAGTTGACTAATGGTAGGTGCTGTTTTCAAAGAAGGAACTTGGCATGGGAGCCACTTGAACATGGAGTGTCTGAAACTTACAGATGTTAAAAAAAAATAGTCTTTGTTTCTCAAAATAACAAGTTGTGATGGGTGAAGACGAGATCCTTTAGAGAGAAATCTGGCTTACTGAAGTATGATCTATAGGCTGGTGGTGTTGCTTCTTGAAATTCACAGCCTTGGGGAATTATGCTGGAAATTTTTAAAATGATCTGGATCAGCGTGCTTTTATATAATAAACCTGTTTTTGAATGTCAAGATGACTAAAGCTCTTGGATGTGAACGACTGCTGGTTTTAACTTATTTAAAGGAACCACGGGCAATCTAAGTTGGTTTGATCCCAAACAAAAATTGTACACTTGCAGAAAGCATCCGTGAAGGCAGGAGGTTCACCCGGGCTGAGCTCGGACCAGCCCAGGGCTGAGGTTTCCCCTTAGAAAATGTCATTCGGAGAGATGAATGTGACAGACTTGCTTTCTCTCTCTCTCACTCACTCAAAATCATGTGTTTTTTCAGGCTTCTAGCGTTCCTTCACTCTGAAATTTTTATGTATTACTCAGACACAGGGAAAGGGATATTATAGAAAGGAGAAGCTGGACAAGCGTTCCTGGTAGAAAACAGACTACTCTATCTGAGGTGGTTTTTAGACTCAAATTTCTATTTTTCTGTGACTCCTCACATGAAGATGCTGTAAGAACCCTGAGGAAATGCGGTGAAATCTGTGTCGGGGCAAAATATCGGAGTGAAGTATTTTTACATTGTAGCGAATGACTAATTTGGAACCAGGCCTTGGCATTACAGTTATTTGCCACAGAGAGAACAGGCATATCAGAAAAATAACCTCGATCTTTCACAAGAAGGTTCTGTGCAGAGAGGTTAGCTCAGTGCAGAGATTGCGAATTTCATTCGACTTTATTGTGATTCAAGTGGGGAAACTTGAGAACAGCGGATGCCAAACCTCTCAGGTGCCTGAACCCACAGCCCGATGTGCGCCTTTCCTCTGAAAGCCTCTGCCCGTTCTTCCTTGGCTACAGAACAGCGGTTTGCTCCCCTTCTGCCTCCCTGGGGCTTCAGCCGGCCGGTGGTAAACCTTCCATTTTGTTTTTGGCAGCTTGGCACATTTTCATTTTACTGTGTTGTGTTTGTTTTAAAAGGTTGGAGTTACCATCAGATCAGACCCCAGGTGCTGGGGTGGGGCTGGGGTAGCCCCTGGCCTCCAGCCTACGGCCCCCGCTTGGGCAGCATTGGGCAGGGAGGTCATCGCAGCTGGGTTTCTGCTGCCCTGGCCTCCGCTCACCCTGCTTCATTGCGCTTTTTTTTTTTTGGCTGCACCGAGAGGCCTGTGGGATCTTAGTTCCTTGGCCGGGAGCGGAACCTGGGCCCTCTGCAGTGGAACGGCCAGTGTTAACCCCTGGACTGCCTGGGAATTCCCCTCAAGGCACTTTCTTACCAGCTAAGTTGATCTGCTCAGAGTTTGCAAAATGTGCTGTTGTGATTCCCGTCCTCCATGCTTCACATTCTGTTCACAATTGCCTGACTCCTCCCCTTGTGTCTCTTCGGTGCTGTCACCTCTTTGTCTTTATTTTTAAACCTCTCTGCAACCCCAGTTTCTCTACTAAGACCTTTTTCTTTGCCCAGGCTTAGTGATTGCTGGACTTCCCTGGTGGCTCAGATGGTAAAAATCCACCTATAATGCAAGAGACCTGGCTTTGATCCCTGGGTCGGGAAGATCCTCTGGAGAAGGGAATGGCAACCCACTGCAGTATTCTTGCCTGGAGAAGTCCTTGGACAGAGGAGTCTGGAGGGCTGCAATCCATGGGGCCACACAGGGTTGGACACGACCGAGCAACTAGCACTTCAGTGCTTGCCTTCCCTAATGAGCTCCTAGAGTGTCCCCTTGTGGGGCAAGAGGTTCCCGGGGATGCAGGATGAAAACGTGGAAACTGGGTTTTTTTTGACATTGGAACTTTTAAATTTATTTTTATTCATCCTTAAACAATGTTGGCTTTCGTGAAGGTATAGAATACATTGGCACGCTAATGCGTTTGTATGATGTTGTAAACAAATTTACAAGAAATGGAAGAAATACAGAGAAAACGTACTGGTGAGCTGTGTCATCAAAAAAAGGTTTGGGTTTGTGGTTCAAGCCGACCATGTGCATTTATCAAATACCACCTTTTGAAAAAAATTGTGTATTGGAGTGTAGTTGATTTACAGTGTTATGTTAGTTTCAGGTGTATAGCAAAGTGATTCAATTATACATATAGCTATTTCTTTTCAAACTCTTTTCCCATTTAGCTTATTACAGTATATTGAGTAGCGTTCCCTGTGCTCTACACTAGGTCCTTGTTCGTTATCTATTTTAAATATGTGTGAATGTGTTAATCCCAAATTCCTAATTTATCTCTCCCCCCGCCTTTCCATGGTGGCTCAAATGGTAAAGAATGCCTGCAATGCAAGAGACCAGAGTTCGATCCCTGGGTCAGGAAGATAGCCTGGAGAAGGAAATGGCAACCCACTCCAGTCTCTTTGGTGGGAGAATTCCATGGATAGAGGAGCCTGGCCAGGCTACAGACCACGTGGTCGCAGAGAGTCAGACACGACTTTTCCTACCACCTGTTTTAAGTCCTGTCTCTTCACCTGGATTGCAAGCCTCAGTATTGCTCGTGTTTGCATGGTATCCCACGTTTAGTTGAAGTTTGTGGGTGATGCTGAAGTTTGATGAAGGTGGTGCTGGAGAACTGAGTTTCCCAGACCAGTACTCAAGTGTCCATGCATTAAGATGAGAGGGTATCAGCTTAGAGCCTCTGATTCTCCTAACTTTACCTTCAGCCAGCCTGGTCCCTCACCCGGAAGGAGGCCGTTTATAGTTGTTTTTAGTTGTAAATTTTTTCTTTTAGAACAATTCTAGATTTACAGGAAAGTTGCAAAGATGGTACAAAGCGTCCTTGTGTATCCTTTGTCCAGTTTTCCCTTTTGACATTTGTAACAACCAGGAGCTGGTTCTAATGCACGATTATTAACCAGCGCCCAGACTGTATCAGGTTTCTTTCCTGTTTCCCTCACGTCCTTTTTTGTTGTGGGATCCCACGTGTGTCTGGTTGTCACATCTCCTTGGGCCCCTCCAGTCTGCTCCCTGTTTTGGTGATCTTGACACCGTGCGGAGTAGTGGTCGGGTGTTTGCGGCATTATCCCCCAGCTGGCGTGTGTTTGATGTTTTTCTCGGGTGAGGCTGGGCTGCTGTGATCGTGTGGGAGGGAGCCCGCAGAGCGACAGTGCCGCTCTCATCGCGTCCTGTCGAGGGTGTGTGCGCTCACGACGCCTGGGCCCTGGCCCCTTGGCTGAGGTGCTGTCGGCTGCCACCTCTGCCAGTCACACACGCCCTCCTCTGCACCGCACGTGTGCCCGGCCCCCGCGCGGGGCAACTCGCCGGCTCCTTGAGGGAGAAGCATCTGTAGAACTCACTCAGGACTCTGTGTGGGAGATGTGACTGTTCTTCCCTGTGTATTCCCTTGCTCAGTTATTCATATGAGTATGCACATGAGGATATTGATTTTTACACTCTGGGTTAGAATTCAATAGTGTTATTTATTTTGCTGCTTAAATGGGCCGTTGGGAGCTCTTTGACTTGGCTCCTATGTCCTGCAGACACATACCCATCTTTTTTTCCCAAGCACTTCCTTGTTCTCCAGCCTTGTGAGAAGCTGTGGCTCCCCGGCTCCGGTCCACGTCTCCAGGACTTCCTTTTATTGGAGGGTGATATTAGAAACCGGGATCTGGGCCCCAGATTTGCCCACTGCCGCTGCAGTGTCTATAACAGGGTTTTGATCCTCTGCTTCCTATACCTAATGCCAGGTGCTGGGAACAGAGAGCAAGCCAGGGATTTGGTGGGACCAAGGGCCTCTTAGGGAGGGACAGACAACTGGGACGGACTCTGTGCTTGTTGGACCCTGTCACTTGGCCACCTTTTAACTTTTTCTTAACACCGTCGTAAATACTACACATCCCGTGCTTGTGGTATAATGGTACTGGCAAGAAGTTATTTTTATTTTTAGAGCAAATATTATTGCTGGAAGCTTTTATTTACTCTCTCCAAGAGCAGCCTCATCTAGAAAAAGATGAGGGAAACCTTTTAAGCTTAAGGCTACAGTTAGAATTACTGCAGGGAGTCTTATCAGCTTTGGAAATTGTTGAACGGGATTATAGGCAGCTCCTTTAATTGGTGAAAGTTCAGATGAAATGTCCAGTGGCAAGTCACTTGAAGAACACAGAGGGCTGGAGCCTTGCTTTGATCTTTTCACAGAGCTTTTGGTTTCTTTTCATTTCTTTATTATGGAAAATTTCAAACATAACACAGAAGTAGGATAATGAATATAATGAACCGTCGTGTGCCTGTCACCCAGCATCAGCAGCTTTAAATTTATACCGTTGCTCCTTATGCCTTTTTCACCTGCCTGGTGGCCCCCATTGGTTTGATATCAGTCCTGGCCATGGTATCAGTTCAGCTGAAAATGTTTCAGGAAAAAATGAAGCTGTTTTTATAAAACAGAATCACTTACATCAAGATCAGCTGTGTGCTTTTAGAAATGCAGATTGGGGGCCCCCAAGTGCAGTAGCTGAACTGGAATTCTGGAGGCTGGCCCAGAAGTCTGCGTCTGTAACACTTCTGAGGTGATTCCTCCAACCCCGCAACACAAAACGCTCGATCGTGCTGCACGCGCTCTGCGTCGTTCAGTCGTGTCCGACTCTTTGGTCACAAAGAACTGTAGCCCGCCAGGCTGCTCCTCTGTGCATGGGGCTCCTCTGTGCATGAGGCTCCTCCTCTGTGCATGGGGCTCCTCCTCTATGCATGAGGCTCCTCCTCTGTGCAAGGGGCTCCCCAGGCAAGAACAGTGGAGTGGATTGCCATTCTTTCCTCTAGGGTATCTTCCTGACCCAGGGACTGAATCCACGTCTCCTGTGTGTCCTGCTCACTGAGCCACCTGGGAAGCCTGTCTTCCGCTAGAGGTGAGATAATATCAGTTATTTAATAGGAACCTGTTGACTTGGGGAGCTGTGAGACTCAAGGAAGGAAGAACAATATAAAATTAAAAAATTAATGTCAACACCTAAGATCTGAAGAGATCTCTGCTCCTGATCACCATACATGAATATTGTTCTAAAGAATCTTCCTGTGAGAAGTTGTGTGTGCTGTAACCACAAAGGAATGTACAAACTTCAGGGCGGAACACACACCGCCTACCACTCAAAAGGCCTTTTTTTTTTCTTTTCCCCCATAATTTTAACCCATTCTCTGGGAGGCAGTGTAAATAATAGCCTCTTTACATTTTATAAATACTCTGTATAAGTAATCAGTGAAAGAGCTGTGAGCTGGTGGCCTGACAGTCAGCCGCCAGCGCTGTGAGCTGAGTGCCTTGTGGTGCCGATGGGCCTCAGCCCGCTGCCGCCTAGACCAGCAGGGAAACTCGGCTCGAGCAGGTGGAACTCAGGACGCTCCCGGTTCCCCAGGTGACAGGTGTGTACGCCGTGTGAGAGCCCCTGATTCTCGACCTACAGGACAGTGGTGCAGTATGATAACCATGTCGTTAACAGTGTACTATAAAAAGACAAGTTAGTTTTTCTCAGCTGGATTCTTTTGGAATAGCTTTATATTTGTAGCCCATTTTATATTTTTCAACAGGTAACTTTTTTTTTAAGCTTGTTGTATTTGCTGTGAGTATTGATATGTACAAAATATGATGAGCTAAAGAAAACTCTCTCTCAAAATGCTTCAGTGTGACAACTGTGTAATGAGTTGGGTTTGATTAAGAACATCATAGACCCACACACTAGTACAGATAATTTTGGACTTTTTTTTTTTGCAACATGTATGCCTTACATAGGAGAAAAGAATTTCATGTTAAGCTTCTAGGCTAGTGATTTTTGAGAGAGAAGTTGCTCTTATCCAAAAGTGAAACCGCTGTGATGTCAGTTTTAAAAACTCATAGTTTTTTTTTTTCCTCTTTGAGGTCCACGTTCAAAGTCCATCCTGAAAATGTCTTTTTTTGCCTTTTTGCTACACTGAACAGGAGGCTTGCGTTAACGTGCTGTAATTGCAGCCTTTAATTGTGGTGAGTGAATCTCTAAGCCATTCTGGACTTAGAAGCCGAGGTGGATGAGTTTGCAGTTATTCTGCACGTTTAAAATATCTCCTCTGACCAACCAGTAATTGTAAAATTCGGTAGCTTCAGCTTCTTACTGCAAAACCGAAGGTTGTGATCTACTGGTTACCGCTCAGATTAGCCTCTGAATTTAAGCTGAAAGCATCTTTCACGCTGCAGATTCTTCCTCAGAACCCTCCAGAAATTCAACCTGCGTTCCTGACAGCAGGAAAAAAAATTCCTTTTTCCCAGGGCTGCCTGGCAGCATGCCTCCTGGAGCGGTTCAGGGTCAGTAGCAAGTGTTACTTTCCAAGGATGCAGCCTGCCGGTTCCGGGCCCAGAACCCCCCCCGCTCCCCCCCCACAACTCTGACTTCAGACCGTTATTAAAACGCAGTGCACCTGGACACTGATTGCTGGGGAGGCACTGAAAAATAACAAACTTAACGAAAATAGCGCCCTGAGAAAACACTCCACCAGAGGCCTGCTGCCGGGGTACACTCCAGAAGTCTATAATTCAACTTGGTTTGCTTAAAAAAAAAAAAGAAATTAACTTCAATAAAAGGTCTCTATAACCAGTTTTCACCATTTTTCACTCACTGTTCAAGTGAGACGCTTGATGGACTCGTCCAGGTTTGGACTTATAAAATCTTTGTGTGAGAACTTTAGAGCAGAAAGGCCAGTTCTCAGGAGGGGAAGGTGGGGCCCAGGGAAGGGAAGCAGTCGGTTCAACGCCGTGGAGCCATCGGACCCGACTTCATCGTGGGCTGAGGGTACCTGACGCCCGCCCGCCCAGTTCTCAGGCACTCTGCCTTGTTCTTACAGGACGCTTTGATTAGAGTGATGCACACGTATGGCTGCTCCCAGTTATTTTTCCTCTGGATATTTATTTCCCTTTTTTTATCTCAAAAGTCCTGGGTGAAATTCAGAGGTGTCTATTGTTTAGCTGACCCTTGAAATAGTAAAGATAATTCCTTATGAGTTAGGAGACTGACATGCTGACTTCCATAATAAGGTTCAGAAAAGCACATTCATCTTTAGTTTTTGTTTTTTTTTTTTAATTTGTGGGAACAACCACTGCTGCCTCCGAGTTGAGTTGCAGTGTTTAATTAAAGGTGATAAAAAATATTTCTGACTTGAAAGAAGTGTAATCATAAACTTGTAAATACTCACTTGTGAACACAAAAAATACTTCAGGCGCTGTGATTAAATCAGTGCCATTGAGGCCTGGTCCCTGTCAGGAATCTGCTGGAGGCTGTGGATCCCAAGAAGAGTGCTGGTGAGCAGATGGCTTGTGTACACATGGTGAAGCGTCTCGAGCAGGTGTCAGGAAATGTGCCTGGCGTCCTGGACACACTTGCCTCAGCTCTGTAAGACCAGCGCCTTGATGGGTGCCCTTGACCCTGTGGTTCCGCAGCTCTGCTTCCTCCCAGGGCTCAGGCAGCTGCAGCAGCTTCCGGGTTCTCCTGGACCCTCTCCTGGTTTACTTACGGTAGATGACTGTTTAACGTGTATGTTTGGCTGCATCATAGCTTTATTCTACTTTTGAATAACTTTGTTATCACGAACTACCAGAGCTTGCTCAGACTCGTGTGCATTGAGTCAGTGATGCCATCCAACCATCTCATCCTCTGTCATCCCCTTCTCCTCCTGCCCTCAGTCTTTCCCAGCATCAGAGTCTTTTCAAATGAGTCAGCTCTTCGAATCAGGTGACCAAAGTATTGGAGTTTCAGCTTCAGCATCAGTCCTTCCAGTGAGTATTCAGGACTGATTTCCTTTAGGATAGACTGGTTGGCTCTCTTTGCAGTTCAAAGGACTCAGGAGAAGTTAAAAAAAGCACGAGCCATTCTTTTGGTTCTTTTGCTACTGATCATCACGTTTGTTTTCAAGTCACTTTTTAAATGCTGTCCTCCTCTCCGTTCCGAGCAGCTTGTACCCTGTGCCTCCACCTGCCTCCACAGCATCGTCGTTCCTGTTTGACCCCGTTTCTTCATCCCATTCCTTGAATTTTGTTCCCCGGCCCAGCGCCTCTGTTTTCTGTTCCGTTCCCCCTGTGCTCTCTGTTTGTATAAGTTAGTGCCCGTGGATGTTTTTAAAGTGAAAGTGTTCCGGGGCTTGTGATAGAAATAGCCCAGTGAGCCCCTGTCCTGTCCTTCCTCATCCCCACTCTCTGCTCGCCCTCATCTTGCTGGAGATCAGGCTTGAGCCACTGCCCCTTGGTTTAAGCAGATACTGAGTTTCTGCCGTGGAAGAAGAGAATGTAGGTGCCCATACACTCTTCCCCTTCTCAGCATCACTACTTACAGTTTTTGGTTAAATCAGCACTCAGCGTTCATATTTTTATGACTACAGATTATTCACAGCTGGCCCTATCGTGTTTCTGATGATTAAATTTCTCCGACATGTTTTGTGTTTCCTGGACGTTGTTGTCATTTCCTGAGTTTTTCGTGAGTGTGTCATTCACTTGTCCCACCCTCCTCAGCAAGAGTTGACTTTCCTCTTGGCGGCTGTGCCCGGGCCAGGCCCAGCCGGTGGCTCTGCTGCCAGGCCCGTGGCACCTGATTTCCTGCCTGTGTGCCCTCGGTTCCCCTCCTGGGATGGGAGCTTTGGGGACTTCCTCTCTGCGTTCTAGAAAGTGGCAAGGCGATGCCTTGGTGTGAGTCTTTGCCGTTCGCCCCACTCATCCAGACAGGTGTTCTGTGGGTCTCTTGAATCTGGAGAGTGGGTGTGGTTCCAGAAGAATCTCGTCACGCATTTCTGAAAATTCCTATTCTTTTCCTCCTGGGACTTCTTGCGTTCAGTGCTGGGCTCCTTGGAGTGAGTCGCGACCCTTCTCGCGTTCAGTGCTGGGCTCCTTGGAGTGAGTCGCGACCCTTCTCATGGTCACTGCTGGGCTCCTTGGAGTGAGTCGCGACCCTTCTTGGGGTCACTGCTGGGCTCCTTGGAGTGAGTTGCGACCCTTCTCACGGTCACTGCTGGGCTCCTTGGAGTGAGCCGCGACCCTTCTCGGGGTCACTGCTGGGCTCCTTGGAGTGAGTCGCGACCCTTCTCGGGGTCACTGCTGGGCTCCTTGGAGTGAGCCGCGACGCTCCTCTTCGTTCTTGTTTTACCTCTTCCTGCTGCTGTGTGGCTGTCTTTGTTTTTATTTTTCTATTACATTTTATTTCCAGGAGTTTTTCCTCCCCACTCCCTTCTAAATAGCATCTTCTCATGAGTGCAGTATCTTCTCTTATTTCTGAGGGTATTAATTATACTTTGTATAGTTTTTTAAAAAAAAAAACAAACAAAAAACCCTTGTACTTGTCTATGTCCTTCAGGTCCCCTTTTTCTCTCTCAGGGTCTGTCACTTGCTTTGACTGTTTTTCCGGAGGGTTTTCTCAGACATCAGGTTGTCTTTGAGAGCCTGCCTGTGTTGAAGAGTGAGGGGCACTGATGGGAGGTCTTCCGCAACCCCTCCCCTCACACTCTGTGTCGCCCCTGCCCCCAGGTCCTGGGCGTTCCCGCCCCACCGGCCCGGAATGAGGTGTGCCTCCCGTTCCCCACTCATCCGGGCATCACCCCGTGGGAGCTCTGTGACCTGGGAGAAGCAGCTCTGCCTCTCCGAGGCTCAGCTTCTTCTCTTTACTGTGGGGCTTCAGATAGACCCCCCCACCCTGCCGCTCAAGGGTTGCTGTGGGGCTGGGTGAGATAAAACAGGGCCTGGACATAGTAGGCACTGCTAAGTGTTGGCTGTAGTTCCTCACCACCTGGGGCCAAACCACCATCATCTCGCGTGGGAATTCCCTAATATGAGAATGTGTTCCCTGATTACTTGACAGTCTCCCCTGCTTTATTTTTCCACATGGCTCATCAGCATCCCAGGTCCTGTATGCTTTTTAATTTGCTTGTGGTCCATCTCCCTGCAGGAGAGCAGAAGCCGCAAGGGCAGGGCTCCGTTCTTCCCACTTCCGTGCCTCTGAAACCTGCAGTGGTGTCTGTCCTGCAGGAGATGCTTGGTGAACACTTGCTGAATGAGCCAACATCTTGGGGGTTGGGGTCGCTTCACAGTTGGGTGATGGAACAGCCGTTTCCATGAGAGAGACGCTGTCCACAGGACTCCTCTAATTATCTGTGGGTCTCTCGTCTTGGGCTGGACGCCTAAGTGTCTGGAAACACCCAGTTGTATGGGGTTAAATTGTGATTAGACTTATTTTTCTGTATAATATAAAAAGTCAGTGGGCATTATCAGGCAGGAAACCCTCAGGACTCTTCCCTTGATGCTCTGCAGAGCCTTGTCCAGTGGTGCCAGCAGTTTCCGGCTTCGTTATGAAGCTGGCGCTTTATTAGGGAGAATTTTGACCATCTGTGAAAAGAGAAGAGCACAGTGGATTTTCTGTACCCCTGCCCCAGTCCATCCGTCCCTTTGGCCAGTCCAGCAGCAGCCAGACACCATCTGCTTCCTCTCTGAAGAGAGAAGTTTTAAACACACTTTGCCTGGAAATGTGTTTTAATTATATCGGCAAGAGTTTTAAGTTAGACCTTAGGAATTCCTGTCAGAAAGGTTCTAAGACCACTTGCTTCATCAAGGTGGTGTAGGAAATTTTAGAGAAACAGGTGGGCACGGTTTCCTAGGATGTTAAGGGTCAGCCCTGCCTGGGAAGCAAGGAGCATCCAGGTCGTCTCTCGTTTCCTTTTGGCCTTCTTGTGCAGAAAGTGCATTAGCTAAGGGTTGTGAACACTGTTGACTTGCCTGCAGCAGGAGGTTGCATGGAAAGACCGAGTGCCCCTTTCCCTCGGCGTCAGGGGTGCACCGACGGGCCCGTTGTGAGGGACGAAGCCCCGGGAGCTGGCTCTGCGTTTCTGCTTCTCAGGCCGCCGCTGCCTGGTGGTGAGCTGGCGCCCCAGACCACAGGGAGGTCCTGCCTCAGGGTGTCGCAGACACCCGGCACCGTGGATGACTCCTCACGTCAGCTATGCCGTCCACGTAATTGAGATTCGGGTTCGTAAAGTGTGGTTCCTGCTGCCATTTTCCTGTGGTGTGGGGCCTCGGCGGCCTGGCGGGCGCCATCTAAACCTGCCATTCCCTTGGCCATGCCGCCGTTGCTCTTTTGTGGTAGCCTCCGTCCTAGTCAGTATTTTTAAAATTGGAATGAAACGAGCCTCTGATAACAGATTTAATTGGAAACGGCTGAGAGAAACAGCAGCTTCATCTGAAATGATCTCATTCCCAGCTACTCAAAGTACGCCACGTCTCTGCAGGTGAGAGAACAGGGGGCTGGGCTGAGCTTGGAGAGCACGTCACTGATGGCCACACAGCATGGTGTGTTCTTCTGGGCTGTTGATGTCCTGGCTTCGGGGTCTTTGTTGGACCTCTGATCCATCCACTTCATGCCAGCACGCTACTTGCTATTCTATGCAGTGGATATATTTAGTGCTGGGCTTCACTTTCCCTGTCTCGTATTAGAGTTCATCGGGGAGAGTCTAGAGTGTTGAATGTTATTATAAATAAGTGTATTGTTAGATTGAGAGACCAGGAAAACCTTTAGTGACTGAAGATTCCCTGTACAGGAAACCGTCATGATAGACGGGTCTATAATCTCGAGGTGTTAAATAAAAATGTGTGAGCTGCTCTGGTGGTCTCAGTATTTTTCCTCAAGTAGCATATGATAATTCAGTCAGCTTGTCTCCAGGGAGGAGAGCTACTGGTCAGGATGTTGGAAAAGGAAGATGGACTGGATATCAGGACTGGTTTGGAAGACTGCTGGTCCTTCGCTTCCCCGAGTTCTGCCTGGGCAGTCCGGTGGGCACCAGGTTTAATTGTCAAGTGGACACCTGAGTGTCTCATGCGTGTCTCCTGAAGGTGATGGTGGAGAGCAGAAGGGTGATGGCATGTCTGACACTCACTCTAACGGCCGTTCAGTGTGTTCCCTTTTTCACACCACGGCGTCCTGGGAAGCCAGTGAGGAAGGGGAAGGCAGCGGATACTTGCCTCTGGTGCCGACAAGGAGGGGTCCCCTGCCAGAGGGGACGGTGTTCCTAAATTAATCCGTTTACCGTGTTAGGGCCCCAACTGAGCCCCCTCCAACTTGGGAAGCTGACTGACTGTATCGGAGGACCAGGCCTTTGAAGAAGTGACTGTGTTAGAAACGAGGCCGTTAATTGCTAACCCAGTATGCCTGGGGTTCTCGCTCGAAGTGGAGGTTTGTACACAAAGAGCCTTGGGATGCTGGCTGGGAGGAAGCAGCGAGCAGTCGCGCGGCCTGCAGGCCCCGGGGGAGGCCTCCGGAGGCGGCCCGCCGGCCTGGGGCTTGGGCTTCCAGCCTGCAGGGCGCGCGGCGGTTGAGTCTTGCCGTGAACTGCCGGCCGTGGTGGTCCGTTACGGGCCGGGCAGGCTGCCGCCCCGCGTTCAGACCCGCGCAGAGCTGGCGTCGCGTCTGTGAAGGCGGCGTGATGGGGAGAACCCTTGCCGAAGAGGAGCACAGCTTACTCAAGGAATGCTACTTTATGGTCTTATTGTTTAAGCCTGAAAGTCTGAATTTATCCTGTTAACCGGTAGCTCTATGATGGATTTTGGGGGAAGGGGAGAAGGTGAACTTGAAGGCTGAGGTGACAGAGGGTCCATCTGAAAGGCCTGGGAGCGTCTTTGCTCCGGGTGGAGAGCCTGGCCAGGGTCTGGAGGGCCTGGGACTCTGCACGGCTTGTTAAGGTGCTTGGACTTTGGGCTGGTGACCTGGGAAACCCTTCTGTTGAGACGGATGAGAACACAGAGCACCCCTGGCTGCAACACAGTCCTCCCTGGAGGCGCCCTCTGGTCCCCTGGTGACCTGGTGTGACACTGTCCCGACCTGTTCTCTTTCTTGCTGTTTTTTTTTCCCTTGTTTTCATTTAAACATATGGCCGATGGGTTAAACCAAACACCCATCCTAAATTCACGCGCTGAAGCCCTAACCTCTGATAACTCAAGAGTGTGACCTGATTTGCAGATGGGGTCTTACAGAGGGGATGAGGTGAAGATGAGGTCGTGAGGAGGGCTGTAGTTCAACGTGAGCATGTCCTTGTGTGCAGGGGACATTTGGACACAGATAGACAGGTGCTGGGGGAAGGCCATGTGAAGATGCTGGGGAGCCGCAGGCCGCGTCCCACAGCCCTGTGGAACCAGCCCTGCCCACCCTTCATCTGGGACTTGCAGCTTCCAGAACTGTCTGTGCCAGTTCGTGCTCCGTGACAGCGTTTCCAGCAAACTAGCACATGGATTGTAAATCGTTATAGCTACTTTTTTTTTTCTCTTCCTATTTAAGCTTTACTTAATAGATGTGAAGAAATTATTTAATAAATGAAAAACTTCAAACATACATAAGACCAGACAGGGGCTATAGTGAGTTCCCATGTACATACCTTTCACCCAGCTTGAATCCGCTGGAGGCCAGCTTGCTTCATACTACCCCCATCACTTTGTCTACCTTCATACTACCTTGGAGCGAATTTCAGACATAGCTAAGTAGGTCACTATCTGCAAGAGGTTAAGATTACTCTTAAAAACAGAAGCAGTGTTGGGTCCTTCCCAGGAGAACTAAAGCCATGCTTCTCTCATGCGCTCACTTGTCAGTGCACAGATTTCCAGCTGTCTCAGTGTTGTCTTTTTTTTTTTACGGTTTTGAATCATGTTTCAGATGATTCTGAATCATGTTTCACCTGTACATTGCACTTGGTTGGTATGTCTTTCTTAAACTCTCTGCTAATTCCTTCTTCATCTTTCTTTCTCTCTCCTTGTAATTCATCAGGTTTTTCTCCTTGAGTGTTTGTCGTAGCCTGAATTTTGCTGGTTATGTTCTTGTTATGGAATTCAATACATTCCACTATTCTCTTTATTTCCTGTTAATTGGTGTTTAGACCTGGAGGCTTGGTCAGATCCAAGTTTGTTATTTTGTTACTCTCTGGTTGCTTTGTTTTGGCAGTATTTCTGTAGTGGGTGATGGTGTGTTTCTGCATCTGGAGGCACATGATGTCAGATTGTCTTTTTGAATCATTGTTGTTCAGTTGCTAAGTTGTGTCCAGCTGTTTGAGATCCTATGGACTGCAGCACACCAGGCTTCCCTGTCCTTCACTGTCTTCCTGTCTTTACTGTCTGTTTGCTCAGATTCAAGTTCATTGAGTCAATGATGCCATCCAACCATCTCATCCTCTGTCACCCCCTTCTCCTGCCCTCGATCTTTCCAGCATTAGGATCTTTTCCAGTGAGTCAGCTCTTCACATCAGGTGGCCAAAGTATTGGAGCTTCAGCATCAGTCCTTCAAGTGAATAGTCAGGGTTGATTTCCTTTAGGATTGACTGGTTTGATCTCCTTGCAGTCCAAGGGACTCTCAAGAGTCTTCTCCAACACAATTCAAAAGCATTAATTTTTCGGTGCTCAGCCTTCTTTATGGTCCAACTCTCACATCTGTACATGACTACTGGAAAAACCATAGCTTTGACTATACGGACCTTTGTCAGCAGACTGATGTCTCTGCTTTTTAATATGCTATCTAGGTTTATCATAGCTTTCCTTCCAAGAAGCAAGCGTCTTTTAATTTCATGGCTGCAGTCACCATCCACAGTGATTTTGGAGCCCAAGAAAATAAAATCTGTCACGGCTTCCAGTTTTCCCCCTTCTGTTTGTCATGAAGTGATGGGACTGGATACCATGATCTTGGATTTTAGAATGTTGAGTTTCAAGCCAGCTTTTTCGCTCTCTGAATCAAGAGGCTCTTTTGCATTATTAGCTATTGGTAGTGAAATGTCCCATCGTGCATAGTGCTCCCTGGTGATTCAGACGGTAAAGAATCCACCTGCCAATGCCGGAGACGTGGGTTCCATCCCTGGGTGGAGAATATCCCCTGGAGATGGAAGTGGCAAGCCACTCCAGTATTCTTGCCTAGGAAACTCCATGGACAGAGGAGGCTGGTGGGCTACAGTCCATGGGTTCGCAGCGAAAGAGTCAGACATGACTTAGTGTCTAAACAACCACCACCATGAAATACTGTCATTTTAGTTTTTTGGTTTTTTTTGAAAAAACTATTTAAGAATGTGAATACTATTTTTCGCTAGCAGGCCATACTAGGACTAACAGTGGGTGACATTTTGAGCTATTGGTTGTGACCAGTAGTTTGCTGACCAAACTGACCATAGTTTCCTGATCCTGTTCTAGGCTGTATATACCTGGGATATCAAACGGAATATCCATTTGGTCTTTTTCCCCTTTTCTGGCCCAGAGTTCCTAAAGCCCTGGGCATTTCCTGACTGGGAGGAATGATAGCATCTGTTATTAATGACAAACCCCTCCCACCACACCTGAATTTATGTTAATGAAGCGAATGATCAGTTCAGTTCAGTTCAGTTCAGTCACTCAGTCGTTTCCAACTCTTTGCGACCCCATGGACTGCAGCGCGCCAGGCTTCCCTGTTCATCACCAACTCCTGCAGTTTGCTCAAACTCATGTCCATCGAGTCAGTGATGCCATCCAGCCATTTCATCTTCTGTCATCCCTTTCTCCTCCTGCCTTCAGTCTTCACCAGCATCAGGGTCTTTTCCAATGAGTCTGTTCCTCACATCAGGTGGCCGGAGTATTGGAATTTCAGCTTTAGCATCAATCCTTCCAATGACTATTCAGGACCGATCTCCTTTAGAATGGACTGGTTTGATCTCCTTGCAGTCTAAGGAACTCTCAAGAGTCTTCTCCAACACCACAGTTCCAAAGCATTAATTCTTCAGCGCTCATCTTTCTTTATAGTCCAACTCTCACATCCACACATGACTGCTGGAAAAGCCATAGCTTTGACTAGATGGACCTTTGTTGGCAAAGCAGTAATCTCTGCTTTTTAATATGCTGTTTTGGCTGGTCATAGCTTTTCTTCTAAGGAGCAAGCATCTTTTAATTTCATGGCTGCAGTCACCATCTGCAGTAATTTTGGAGCCCGAGAAAATAAAGTCTCTCACTGTTTCCCCATCTATTTGCCATGAAGTGATAGGACTGAATGCCATGATCTTCATTTTCTGAATGTTGAGTTTTAAGCCAACTTTTTCACTCTCCTCTTTCACTTTCATCAAGAGGCTCTTCGGTTCCTCTTCGCTTTCTGCCATAAGGGTGGTGTCATCTGCATATCTGAGGTGATTGATACTTCTCCCGGCAATCTTACTACCAGCTTGTGCAGTGTTGGAATGAATGTTGGCAGGTCCCTAAGTAGCTTCAGGATAGGGACTGGTGGCTAGAGGAAGGAACTGTATGATTAGAGAATTTGAAGCCTCAGTCTCACCCTTTATGACTTGAACCCCTGAGCACCCAAAGAGGAGGCAGTTTTCTTTGTCACAGTGTATCAGCTGGTAACCGGGAGGGAGAGACAGAATGAGAAGGTCAGCATGTCGCAGTCCCCTGTGGGTCTTGACACTGAGCATCATTTCTTTTTTCTCTGTGAACCTTGAAAAATTTTAATTTAATTTGAAAATGGATTCACAGGTGACTCTTCAGTTGATTATGCATATATTCAAGTTCTGATGGGGGTTCTAGGCAGGGCTTTATAATGGTGGAATTAATGATGGGGTGGCACACCTCCCTTACGCTGAATCATTACTGAGAAATCGTGTTCCTCAGATTACCTGTCTGTAAAACAGATAATATGCACCTACCTCTTTGAGTCTCTCAAGTTTTCTAACTTATTAAATCAAGTGCTGGATAGATATCTATTAAAATGGTTTGGGAACTAAAATGAAAACTTAAACCGGCTGTATCTTTGAGATGCTGTTTGTTTTTGCATCGGAGTCTTGAGGAGGTGTACGAAGCACCCCAAACCTCTCATTATCCTTGTTCCCAGTTTGTAATCAGCCAGGCGTCCTCGATGTGCGGAGGAGACACTCCTGTCATTATTGATGTTTTTCCTTAGGCAGTGATTGGTTTGGCTTACGCGTTTCTGAATGCTGCAGCCTGAGAACATCAAAGAACATCTTCATAGTCGCAACCTGCTTAACTGTCACAACCAGGAGCCTTCCAGGGGCCGGGTTACAGTCCACCATCGGGGCCACTGGGGATTTCCTTGTAGTTCCTCACTTCTAGAATTTGCTTCCTCTCTGTGGTTTGTGCAAACCCAGCTCACCTTGCAGCCCACGGGAGGCTGGTTTGATTTCTTCATTTTATGCAAGTTCTTTTGTGTATGGAAGTTTTCTTTGTTGATATACAGAGCTTTTTTTCTCTCTTTTTAAATCACAATACTTTGGGTCAATCAAAAGAAAAATGCTGTCAACGAAATAGTTTTTAGAAGTGGTAGAACTGTGAAAATTTCTGCTCGAGGCTACCTTGTAAATTTTTCAGGTTATTGATTTAGAATCCTCTCAGTGGGCTGGCTGACACTGAGGTGAAGTAGACTTGTGTACATTGAAGA
>SJYF01000191.1:2061325-2079018 GCA_006410515.1 Procapra przewalskii | reverse complement strand
AAAGGATGAAAAGAGAGGGAAAAGTTGTTTACTGTTCGCTCAATGGAGTTTGGAGGGGAGCCCCAAAATTGTGAACTGCCCTAATTGTAGTGAGAGGCTTCTGTCTGAAGCACTTAGGTTAGGCTGTGTTTGAATGTTAAAAACAGTGAGACAGAACAATGTGATACTGAGGGAATTGGGGCTTGTATCCAGCACCTTGGATCCAGAGTCTGGCCTGGCCATCTTCTCAGCTCGTGTTCCCTGGCCCGTTGGTGTCCTTGTTTGTGACATGGAGCTGGTGTCCTGATGATCAAATGAAAATAGTACTTATCCTTTGTGAAATCTCAGATGTGACCAATTATAACATTCCCTTATTTTTCTGCCATTAAGAAAGAAGAAATGCTGCCAATGAAAACCGCTTCCTCTCAAGTATAAAATACCCCTAACACATGGTGATCCTAGACTGCAGTGGGCAAACACGTCTTGAGGATCAGTGAGATACAGCGTGTATGCGAGCGCTTTGCCGCGTAAGCCTCAGGAGTGGTCTTTGACCCTTACCGTAGAGTCAGGGGAGTCAGAAGGTTCTGAGAGCCAAAGCAGCACAGGCCGGGCTGGGCTCAGTTCCCGGAGGCCGGCCCTCCACGTGGGCTGCTCGCCTGGCTCGCTTCCCCGATGGACGCCAGTGTCCCTGGTGGGTGAGCTCTGTGGTCCTCCTTGCTCAGGTGTGGATTTCCCTCTGTGCTCCGTCTTGCTGATCTAAAGCTTGCAGCTTCTAGACAGCCCTGGTTAACCATGTCGTCTTTAGGAAGGGAGGCGGCAGTGGAGTCCGAACCCCCGTGACGCAGCGGGTTTCACAGTGCTCTCTCTCAACAGGCCTTTTGCTGTTGGGAGGAGTTTAGTCCTGCATCGATGTGCAGCTCTTTGCTCTTCAGTGAAGTCATGTCGTGCTCGAGAGTGCGGTTCACTCACAGAGGAGTGTGCTTGATGATTGTTCTCCTTTCACATGCTGTTGTCTCGTTTAAGGAAAACAGTGGCATCGTTCCTTCACTTGTCTCCAGGTTTCCTCCTTGGTGCCTTTGAACACATGATTAGCCGTAGGTGGAAAGGTTTGTTTCTGACTTTCCTGTGGCAATCGTTTCACAATATATACGTATATCAAATTATCATGTTGTACACCTTAAACGTACACCATGCTATATGTTATATCTCAAAGCAGGACAGAAAGAAAAGTATATTTCTTTGTAAAACACCAGTAGGTGAGACTGAACAATTTGCTCTAACAAAAAATAGAAAGGTTCAGAGTAAGCCTACTTGAATAAGATGATGTCTAGATAACGGAATCTGCTGGAAGTGAGCTGTCAGAGGCTGTGCTCCTGACAGGGGTTGCAGGCTTCTTATTAATGCCTCACATGCAATGTCTCCTGCAGATTCTTTTCGAAACAGGCCTTTAAAGATGTAGAAGTTATTCTGAACTGTCCCCCCACCCCCAAGAAGAAACTGGTCACAGGCCGTAGTCAAAGGTGTGTTTTCAGCCTCTATATCATGACTGGGGCTCCTTGGAGAAGCGGCTGATTCTAAAGCCAGAAGAGGGAAAATATAAGGGGAGCCCGGAGCCTTCTGTAGCACCAGAGTGAGGAAGTGTTGGAGATAAAAAAAAAAAAAGAAGGGCATGTCCAAAGGACCCAGGCATCAGCTTGAAAGAGCTCCCCACGGGGCCAAAGCTGGAACAGTCTGAGCTGCAGAGTCATGAGAATAATGGATTATCACCCAAAGTATAGAACAGAATAAATATCTATGAGTTCATAACTTTATCAATGACTGAAAGGTGCAGGAAGAGGGATGGCTCTCCTTTACAGAAGAGCCCCAAGTAATGTGTGTTTAAGGACTAAGGGAAATAGAAAAATCACCATCAGAGCATCACAGTGCACAGGTTTCCAGAGACCCAGTGTGTGGGCAGAGCCTCAGAGCGCATTCCCCTGGGTATCAGTGACTGCAGTCACTTTAACCTACCCCTGCATATCAGTGAGACTGCTCCCCTCCAAGAAGCACAGCTCAATTCCTTCCCCGGGCGTGTGACCGGCTTCTGGAGAGAGGGATGTGCAGAGGGGAGAGGAGACTGCTCACTGCGGTGGTCTCCACCAGGGACCCTGGGACCCGGCTTCACGCAGCCAGTAGTGAGTTGTGCCAACATTCACATGCCTCAGATGCGATGTCACGGGAAGGACGCTTCACCCGGCTGTATTCTAGATTCTTCCCACATACTTGTAACCTCAGTCCAGTTCTGAGAAGATATCAGGCAACCCCAGCTGAGGGATAGTCTGCAAAGTCACTGACAGATATTCTTCAGAAGTGTCACCGTCGTGAAGCACAGGCAGAGACAGTGGAGGTCGGATGAGACTAAGGCTGTGACGAGTAAATGGAACATTGGTGGACCTGGTTGAGTCCTGGCAAAGAGAAAGGGTGTTGATGGAAAAACTGGTAAAGGCCAGGTACAGTTGGGGGCTCAGCTGGTGGGGTAGTGTGTCTGTTGTCTTAGCTCTGGTAAGCGCGCCACGTAGGATGTGCAGGCTGGCGGAAGCTGGGGGAAGAGTGTACGGGTGCGCTCCGCGTTGTCTCTCTGACTCTGCTGTAAATCTAAAATTGTTTTGAAATCAGAATTTAAAAAAAAAAAGACTCTCAACTTCTTTTTTTTCTTTTTTTTTTTAATACTTTATTCTACATTACAATACTGTATTTGTTTTGCCATACATTGACATGAATCGGCCACAGGTGTACACGATCTCCCAATGCCGAAGCCTCCTGACTCTCAACTTCTTATCCTGGGTTGGTCATCAGCTTTATCTTGAGCATTTGAGAATTATTTTATTAACTTGGATATTATTTATCCCATAGTATTAATGGGATATTATTTATCCCATTTATATCTGGCAGAAAATATATTGATTGGCTTATTAAAGTCGATTTTGGAATGCCTGTGTTAACACTGTTTATTTCTCTTTCCAGGGGAGGCACCTGTTGCGGAAATTTCCACGTCTTTTGTGATCCTCTCTGTGGGCAGTTTAGTGATATTAATAGTGTTAATTGCAAACTGTGTATCCTGCTGTAAGGACCCAGAAATAGACTTCAAGGTGAGCACAGATGGGAGGAACTTTGAAAGTCACCCCCTGATATGTCTATCAGTAGAATGGCTGTATATCATGGTCCCTGGGGAACAGGGGTGGCAATTTTTTTTTTTTTTTTTTTTTCCTGAAGGGGCCAGATAGTAACTATTAAAGTGAAATGAAGAGCTGTTGTAAATAGTAAGTACTGTGGGCCGCACAGTCTCTGTCAGGGCTGCTTAGCTGTCTCCTCTGTCATTGTGGCCACATGAGCCCCAGACCGCACCGAAGCGAGTGGCCCCGCTGTGTGTGGGGGGAGCCTCATGTCCTCGGTCCAGTAGGCCATCTGCATTTGGCCCTCCGGCGAGCCTTGTGGACAGTAACCACCCACGTTTCAATGGAAGTTTTGCTGAGTGAGGAATAAGGAACGGTGATTCAGTTTACTTGGTGTAGAGCCTGTAGGGAGAAGAAGGCTGATGTTGATTCTTTTTCTAAACTTGCAAGCTCTGGTGAATTTGTGGTGGTTGAATCACTGAAGCCAGGGGATCCCCCAGTGCTTTTTGTTTGTCAGGAGCAGCATCTTTGAGTTTACCTCAAGCCCTGAGCTCCCTGCGGAGCAGAAAAGAGCACTGCTGGTAATAAAGCTGGCGCGCGCGCGCGCATGTGTGTGTGTGTGTATGTGTGATAATATAGAGGTGCTGGCGTGGTAGCTTCTGGGCAGAGTCTGCTGGAAACCAGCTGGGATATCCTCTCTAGAACTTGCAGCTGGATGCTTTAGGGCTCAGTGAAGACTTATTAAAAAGAAGTACCTGAAAGAAGGGGGGAAAAGAGGGATGTGTGTGCAGAGAAAATGGTCCTGCAGGTAGAGCTTTAATGCCTGATGACAGTCTTGGGGCTGTCCCATGAGCCCTGAGGACTAAGGTTCAAGTCAGGGGGGACCCTCTTCTATGGACACGTGGGCCTTATTTCCCCAGCCTCACACCTGTTTCCGTTGTGACTCCCCTTTACCTTGGGTCTGGTGGCAGCTCTGAGGGTGGAAGACGTGCTGTCCCTTTGGCTGGACACCAGTGTTACACATGTTGGGGAGAGAGGAAGGCTGAAGGGGGCTGGAGGAAAACTCCCTAGCAAGGGTCATTGTCTCTAGAAGACTCCTCGCCCAGAGGACATGAGCGCCGAGGCCCTGGAATTGGTGCAGACCCGTCAGGGGGGCCCTGGTGACTGCACCGCCTGGGGGTGCAGCGGTGGGCACTCAGTCTCGCTGAGGAGCCGCGCACAGACACCTGGCCCTTTGGGGACAGACGTGAAGGCCGATCAGTGTTTCTGAAACCGAAAGCCAGTCTCTCTCACACCACGAGACCTCACTCTTGCCTTGAATCGTTCTTACCCCCTGACGCTCAGCGTGGGCCCAGGACGTCCGTGATGACTCAGACTCAGGGAGTGTGTGTTTATCAGGCTTCCCCCAGGTGATTGCTGCAGCGGCTCAGGGCCCACATCGGACAGAAGACCCTCCCCAGCTTCAGGCCGTGGAACGGAAGGAGGGAGTCATTGTCTGGCACTCCTGGTTTTCCTTTAGGCTTAGAGGGGTGGCGTTCCAGAATGGAACAGCCCCTGGGAGGCTGCATCCTGGTCAAGCCAGTGGCCTGGTGGAGAGCGCCCAGGCAGTGGAGGGCATAGCTCAGAGTGGCCCAGTGTCCCCTCACGGCCCCATCCTTGCTGCTGTTATGCTGTGTTACTGCTCTCAGTCTTTAGATTTATCTACTGCCTAATAGTATACCATGCGCTGCCCAGGTTAGGAGTGATGGATGACGTCTTTTCTTAAACAAGAGAACCTTGAGGTATGTCCGAAGGGGAAACCAAGCGAAGCTCTTCTGTGTAGGGTGACCTCACAGACTGGAGTGTCGTCCTCTCCCCTCCCCCGCAGACAGTGATAGTGCCCTGATGCTCTTGGCAGCACCTGTGACAGGTATGAGAACATGAAATGTTACCTCAGCGACATCCATGCTTACCCCCGGCAGCTTCTCCCGGGCACGGGGTGGGGCCGAGGGAGGTGGTAGGAAAGTGTGGTCACGCAGAGGCTGGAAACCAGCCTTGTTCGGCTTCTGTCATGGTGCCTGGCGGGGCAATACTCATTAATTATCTGGATGAGTGACCTTGACAGTCGTCTGTATCTATATTAAATTAACAGGGACACCAAGACAGGCCCAGCTCACTGCACAGTGGTAGCAGGAGTCAGGGTGGCTTTCTGCTGGACAGAGTCACTGAAAGGTTTCCGCAGCTCGGTTGGTGTAGCCTCCATTTTAACGTTGCCATCTTTAGAAAGCCGGATGTTCTTAGAATGTTTACTGCACTTACGTGCCTCAGAGTTGAATACCGACCTTCATGGTTCAGATCCTGATGGTCTTTCTACCTGCATTATTACTCTTGCCAGAGGAATAGGACTCACTTAAAAACATCTTTTCTGTGTCTTTTAACTGTCTTTATTTTGACAGAAATCACAAGAAACCGGAAATACATATGCAATCGAAAAACAAAATGTTTTGATTCAGTATGCAAAGAGGTCTGTGAAAGTGAATAACAGTAGTAAAAAGAATGCCTTAAACTGACCCAGATTCAATCCCTGGGTTTGGAAGAGCCCTTAGAGAAGAATATGGCAAGCCCACTCCAGTGTTCTTGCCTGGGGAATTCCACAGAGAGAGGAGGCTGGCTAGCCCCAGCCCGTGGGGTCATGAAGAGCTGGACGTGGCTGAGTGACTAACACTTTTACTTTCATAGTAACTTAAAATTCAAATATTGAGCCTGGAAATTATAAGTTCTAGGGGTCATTTTAGAAAATTTTGCATTTAACTTCAAGTTGATCAGTTTTAGAAGTTACATATGATATAATTGATTTCAGATCTTATTTATTCTGTTTAGAGTCACAGAACACAATTACTGGTGCTTTTTGCTTGAAGGCAATATGAATGGGAAAAAAATTATGGCGGGGTGTTCCCAGTGAGTGAATAAATGTTTATGTCTTACATGTTAGCATGTATCTTTGGTATTTGCTCTCAAGCTGATTTATATTAGATACAGCATCGCTCTTCCTTTGCTTTAGGAGTTTGAAGATAATTTTGATGATGAGATTGATTTTACACCACCAGCAGAAGACACGCCCTCTGTCCAGTCTCCAGCAGAAGTCTTCACACTTTCAGTACCAACTGTCTCACTACCAGCTCCATCACAGTTCCAGCCTTCTGTAGGTAAGGCCTTCCATCCTGATGTCATGTTGCCATGAATAACTTCTGAGTCCTGAGAAAGGAAGCCTTGCTACTAATCCATAAAATGATTGGACTGTGGGGTCTCTTCTGGTTGCTAATTTCTCTGCCTTCTGCTCTTTAGTGAAGCTCAGTTCTGGTCAGACTTAAGTTCATTGACGTTTTCCATTTGTTTCTTTCTTCCTGCTCCTCAGACTGGATAATCTCATTTGACCTGCCTTCAAGTTTACTGATTATCCGAAATCTGTTGTTGAACCCCTCTTGTGATTTTTTTTTTTCAGTTTTTGTACTCTCAGCTCTAAAACTCTATTTGGCTCCTTATAATAATTTCTCTCACTTTATTGGTCGTCTTTCAATTTCCTGTGGGTCTTTGTCTGTGGTTTCCTTTAGCCCTTTCAGCGTGTTTAAGACACGTGATTTAAGCTCTTGTCCAGTAAGGGCAGTGTCTGTTTTCTCAGGGACACTTTCTTTTAAATTTCCTTTGTAGCAGTTCATGTACCATTATTTATTGTTCTTTACTTGTTTTGCAATTTTCTGTTGAAAACTGGATATTTTGAATAACATGATATGCAAAAAAAGATAAATAAGGGAACAAGGAACAGATGCTGCCTAGGTCCTGACAGCCTGGCTCTGTGCCAGGGCAGGTGCCCAGCCTGGCCGCTGACAGCTCTGCCTTAGCCTTTAGTTCCTGCCAGAGGCAACGCTTCTGTTCTTGGGTCTCTTCTGAGCAGATGTCCTTCCCTAAGGAGGCACATGGCTCTCTAGGTTACCCCGTGTGCATAATAACAGCTTTTTAAAAAGAGTTCCTTTCCCCTTGACCCCCGTTTTCACTGAGCTTCTCCGCTGAAGCTTCCGCTGGCTTATTGTCGCCTCCGTTGCTTTCTGCCCCAGGTGGCAGTGCCTTGTCTGCCTGGCTTTCATTGTTTTGAGGCACATGAAGCCTCCCCGTCCTGACAGAGCCCAGTTCAGTGGAAGAAGGGGCGCCCCTGCAGCAGGCCTTCTGGGAAGCCCCGGTCAGGTCAAGAGAAACACAGTTCCTGGGGAAGGAGGGCACTCTGCTCCCTCTGGGACCAGCACCCACTCTGGCACATGGCTTGTTTTTAAGATGTGCTCTGAGGGAGGTGGGATGTAGGTGAATGAAAGGCCACAAAGAAATAGTCTCCCTTTTTCAGTGGCCTTTCTCCTGGTTCCCTTTGATTGCTCTAAACCTTCACCTTCTTCCAGAGTTCTGATGAGGTGGAGTTTGTGACAAGAGTTTCAGTGTTTCCAGGGAGGAACAGTCTAGAGATCCCTACTCCCCACCCTGCCCCCAACCCCCGTGAAAGTAAAGACTGAGTAAAGGCCAGTGAGTGGCGGTGACTGGTGGTTACAGTAGGGCTATTGATCGGAGTATTTGGTGCTGGAGCTCAGAGTCAGGGCAGGATACTTTTTCACAAATACTGTCAGTTTTAAAAATTTCTTTTTTTTATAATTTGTTTACTTACGTTTTGGCTCCGACGGGCCTTTGTTGCCGGGCATAGGCTTTTCTCTCGTTGCCGCAAGCAGGGGCCTCTCTCTGGTTGCAGCGCTGGGATTTCTCATTGCTGCAGCGTCTCTTGTTGCAGGGCACAGGCTCTGGGGTGTGTGGGCTGGGAGGGCTCAGTGGCTGCAGTCCCAGGGCTCTGGAGCACAGGCTCGATAGCTGTGGCTCATGGACTTAGTCTCTCTGCAGCAGGCGGGGTCTTCCCAGGTCAGGGATTGAACCTCTGTCTCCTGCATTGGCAGGCAGATGCTTTACCACTGAGCCATCAGAGAAGCCCTTGAGTATTTATTTCTATCTTTATTATCACAAACATTACATTTATATTAGCAGTTGTAATTTATAGGTTATTTACTTATTATGTCTTTTCGTTAAATACTTACCTTTACTTCTTAAATGATCTTTTTCCTACAGAAGGTTTGAAGTCCCAAGTTGCCCGCCACAGTCTGAACTACATACAGGAAATTGGGAATGGCTGGTTTGGAAAGGTAAAGTCTGCTCACCTTCGTTTTTTCCCTCCTGTTACGCTGTTAGAATGCAGAGCTGCTGAAGTCTCACTATGCGTGCCATCGCACGTCTCTCTACACACTGTGGCCTCAGTTGAATTTCTCCACTGGCCCCTGAAACCATGTGGGAGTGTGAGCGTCAGCGCTTCTGGGTGTGTGAGTTTCCCCAGGAAGGCCTTTGTTCTTTATCGGAGCCTTTTCTAATTGTTGGCCTAGGAGTGATGAGAATGGAAGAGAGATGGGGTTCTAGAAGCTTTCCATTCTCCTCCAGTTATTTGTCTTTCCTCCTTCCCCCACTTCCCCTTATGACACTTAAAGCACGTTTTAATGGGTAGACAGCATGGTTATAATGAAAACTGTTGTGAAGAACTGTTCCGTTTCTCATCTTTGGTTTTAGGTGCTCCTTGGAGAGATCTACACAGGCACTAGTGTAGCGAGAGTAATCGTGAAGGAGTTAAAAGCAAGCGCAAGCCCAAAGGAACAAGACACTTTTTTGAAAAATGGAGAACCATACTAGTAAGTAAACCATAGCATATGTTTCTTAAATGTGGTCTGTTGAAAATCAGGTGTTTAGAACCACTTTGAGATTTCTGGTTGTAAAATACACAATTTAAATAAGATCCAGAGTCTCATAGCACAAGACCCAATATGTCCAGGTTTCGATCGAAATTACTCATCTTTTCAAGAAAATCTCAGCACAAGTAAGAAAAGACAGCAGATGGTGGGAATGTGAATTGGTGCCATCACTATGGAAAATAGTATGGAGATTCCTCAGAAAACTAGAAATAGATGACCCAGCAGTCTCACCCCGGGGCATCTATCTGGGCAAAACTGGAATTCAGAAGGGCGCATGTGCCCCTGTATGTTCACAGCAGCACTGTTTGCAGTAGACACAGGAACAACCCAAGTGTTCATAGACAGATGAATGGATGAAGAAGAGGGGGTGCGTGCAGTATACTCAGCCATGAAAAGAGTGAAATAATGCCATTTGCAGCAAGTCAGACAGAGAAAGACAAATCCCATGTGATATCACTTAATGTGGAATTTAAACGATGACACGAGTGAACGTGTCTGCACAACAGAAAGACTCTCGGGCAGAGAATGGAAGTGCGGTTGCCGCGGGGGAGGGGGACCGAGGGAAGGCCGGGCTGGGAGTTTGGGATTAGCAGATGCACAATGTTGTATAGAGAACAGGTAAGCATCCAGATCGAGCTCTTAGAGCACAGGGACCTCTATTCAGTATCCTGAGGTAGATCATAATGGAAAAGAATATGAAACAGCATGTGTATCTGTAAAACGGAATCATTTTGATGTATAGCAAAAATTAACACAACATTGAAAATCGACTATACTTCAATAAAACAAATACACAAAGACGACGAATACCAGCACCAAGATGAGAGTGATGTTTGGATTATCTGACAAGGGTTTTAAAGCAGCCATTGTAAAAATGCTTCAGGGAGCAATTAAATTACAGCGCCCTTAAACAAATGAAAACACGCAGAGTCTCAGCAGGGATATAGACGACATCAGAAGAGCTGAATGGACCCTTCAAAACTGAAAAAAATAGTAATCAAAATAAAAACTCAATGGATGAGTTCAACAGCAGAATGGAGAGGACAAAGGAGAAACATCAGTGAAGCTGAAGATAAATATCACCCAATTCATGCAGCGAAAAGAAAATAAGTTAAAAAAAATGAAAAATGCCTCAAGGACTTGGAGGACTTGAACAAAAGATCACAATGACCCAGATTGAAAGGAGACAGAAGATGGCTTAAAAAGATGTTTGAAGAAGTATTCACTGAAAATTATTCCACATTTTGCAAAGGCAAACCTACAGATTCAAGAAATGGAGCAAATCTCAAATAGGATAAACCCAAAGAAATGTGTGCCAACACACATCATAGTCAAACGTCTGAAAACAAAAGACACAAAGTTTCAAAAGCAGG
The DNA here is from genome assembly GCA_006410515.1 of Procapra przewalskii. Lineage (NCBI taxonomy): Eukaryota > Metazoa > Chordata > Mammalia > Artiodactyla > Bovidae > Procapra > Procapra przewalskii. The sequence continues at coordinate 2,068,713 of SJYF01000191.1, read as the reverse complement.
GATAGGAAGCACCATCTTACCTGTGGGGTCGGATTACATTAGAAAAGGGGAGTCTCAAGTCGATAATCTCAGCTCATACGTCAAGGGACCAGAAAAAAAGGAGCAAAATGAACTCCGTGCAAGCAGGAGTGGATATTAAAGAAAAGAGCAGAAACAGAACGACGGTAGATAAAAATCAGTGAGACACGAAGCCGGCTCTTTGGAAAGACAGAAAAAGTGGAAAACCTCGAACAACACTGACAGAGAACAGGAGAGAGAGAACACACAGATTCCTGACACCAGGGACGAGACAGACCCTGACTGAATGGGACCAACAGCTCTAGCGCATATGCTTGGCAGCTTAGATGGCATGCGCCAGTTATTCAGAAGCACAAACCGCCACAGCTCACTCAATATGAGATAGGTTATTTGAGCAGAATTATTAAAGAAATGGAGTTTGAAACCTAAAAAGTCTCCAGAAGAATCTCTGGGGTTAGACAGTTTGACCAGAGAATTCTTCGAAGTAGGTGAAGATGGTACAGTCACTTTGTTAAAAAACTAAACATACACTGCGCCACCGTATGTATCAGTCACAGTTCTCCGAGAAACACGAGCCTGTAGGGTCTGTAGAGAGAGAGGCATGGATAGGTGGGTAGGTAGGTAGATGGATAGGTGGGTAGGCAGGTAGGTAGATGGAGGTAGGTAGGTAGGTAGATAGAGGTAGGTAGGTAGGTGATTTAAGGAAATGGTTCATGCAGTTACGGAGTCTGGCAAGTCTGCAGGGCAGGGCCAGCAGGCTGGAGACACGGAGCAGAGCCGCTGTTACAGTTCAAGCGTGGAGGCCGTCTGCTCACAGTATTCCTTCTTCACTGGGGGAGGCTGGTCTTTGTAAGGTCTTCACCTGACTGGACAAGGCTCACTCACATTATGGAGCACCGTCTTCTTTTACTGAAAGTCAGCGGATTTAATGATGATGTCATCCCCAAATGCCCTCACAGAAGTGTCCAGAATAACATTTGACCAAATATCTGTGCACTGTGGCCCAGCCAAGTTGACACAAAATTAACTATCACATCCTATAATCTAGCTGTTGCACTCCTGGCCATTTATCTCAGAGAACTTATTTCCACACAAAATCTCTTGCATGATTATTTATAGGAGCTTTATTTATAATAGCCTCAAACTGGGAAAACTAAAATGCCATCCCTAGGTAGCTGGTTTGGACAAACTGGTCCATCTAACCCATGGAATTCTGCTCAGTGGTAAATGAGAGGGGACCCCTGATGCAGGCAGCAACTTGGGTAATCCTAAAGGCATTATGTTGAGTGAAAAAATCAACCTCAGAAGGCCACACACTGTGTGATTTCATTTACATAATCTCACACTGAGACGTGGGGAAGGAGACCAGATTAGTGGTTGCCAGGGCCAAGGGACGGCTGGTGGGCGTTGCCGGGGTGTGACTGTGGAGGGTGGCACAGAGAGCTTCGTGGTGGGGGGCAGCTGTGTATTTCCGCTGTGTAGTGGTTGCATGAGTCTGTACACTTGGCAACAGGACCCAGGGGCACAGAGAACGCTGCTCCCGAGCGCCAGTGCCCTGGTTCCAGGGTTGCATTGTGTTAGGTGTCACCAGGAAGGAAAACTGGGTGAAGGGAGCCTGGGCCCTCTGTACTGTCTTTGCAACTTACTCTTATTTAATTATTGTCTTCAAAATAAACACTTTTTTAAAAAAGAAACACCATTTTGGCATATCTTTTTTTTCTTTTAGCTTTGTTTTAGACAACATATTTTTCAAAAATGCATATACAATGATTTATAAAAACAGTATATGAACTAGATAGCTTAAGAAGTAACCGGATTACTTAACGTATAGGTTGAAATGCTTATTGAATATAGTCCTTTTAAATGCTGCTTCAAAATGATAGCTATAAATTACCAGAGTTAAAAGATTCTAATGATAGAAGTTGTTTTAATTTGTGAAAATGTTCACCTGCTTGCCTTTGAATTATTTAATCAATACATAACTTAGAATGCATCTGTTAAGTATAATCTTCTGGTGCACTTTCCAGTTGATCGTTTTTTAAATTGTTAAGAATGTTCAGTTTGGGGTTACTGTTTGAACCGTTTTACTGGCCTGCTGCCTCATGAACACTGCTGTGACTTTTATTTTTTACCAGTATCCTTCAGCATCCAAATGTCCTCCAATGTGTCGGACAGTGTGTAGAAGCAATCCCCTATCTTCTGGTGTTCGAGTTCTGTGACCTGGTAAGTTTCTAGTACAAGTTCAAGGTCACGTATTTCAGAAGTTTTTACCAAAGTGTTTCTGGCAGATTGAAATGCTGGATGAGGGACGGCTTTCAATTCTATTCCAAAGAAACATAATTAACGAACTGTCTATATTCACTTTCAGTGGATTTTGTTGCAGTAAACTCTTCTCCTCCCTCGCCCCCAGCCTCGTGCCTGAGCAAAGGGGGTCATGTCAGCTCGGGATTGGATGCAGCCCTCTTCCCGGCTGCTTTCATCTCCACTCCAGGGTCAGCGTTTATTCTATTGTAGCCGCTGTGGGAAATGTTTATTCTGGTGATCAGTACAGTATGTCTCTGTGGACCTTTTGGGTCACGTTTATGAGGCTGTTCAGATCTCCTGTTTCCTCCTCATTTGTGGAGGCGGGACAAGAGCAGAGGGAGCCTGGGTCAGCTTTCTGTTAGGTATTGAGAGGCATGTTAAAATCTTCTGATTACATAGTTTCCTTATTTTTTTCTTACAGTTGTAGTTATTCTGTTTCGTACGTTTTGATACCTACTGCGTCAGGGATACAAATTTAGAATAGATATAACTTCTGGTCATTTGAAACCTTTATTATTATGAAGGGACTCTCTTTAACATTAAAAGCGTTACTGAGGATAGTCTTTTAACAATGCTAATGTAGCTCTGCCAGCTTTCTTCCGGTTTAGAATTTGCCTGGTTTAGGTCTGCCACTCCTCTGGTTGGCATCTCTTATAAATAGCTTATTGTTAGAAGTTTATTAATCTGTCGGTCTTGGGCACTTAAAGTGGAGCAGGTTGTCCATTTGTATTCATTGTACCTGCTGTGATGTTTAGAATATTACCTGCCTAGTTTTTATTGTTTTTCCTACCTGTTTCAACTTCTATTATTTGCTCTTTTTCTAGCCTTGGTTTGGGTTCTTAAGTTTTTTTGTTTCAGTTTTCCCCATCTCCTATTGTAGACACTGTTTCTGGTGTATGGTTACACCAGAAGTTGCCGCTTGGACCTTTAGGTAACAAAGTTTAAAGTTAATGGCCTTAACTCTCCTCTGGAGACACCTCCTAGAGCTGGCTCTCCTCCTAAGGAAAGCAGAGCTAACCTCACTGCTCTCTGCACCCCCACGGCTTCTCCCGGCACGGAGGCTGCTTCCTGACTGAACACTTAACTTGCTGCAGAAGGGCGGCTCCCTGCTCTCACAGGACCCGAAGAGAAAACTGGCCATTGTCCTCTGGGTCTCCTGCTTAGAGGGAGCAGACATGTGACAGTTGCCACTTAGCCGGACTGTTTCATAAAGGTGTGAGAGCAGGGAGGAAGGAGTTCCCAGTCGTGTTTCTGACAGTTTTATTGCACAGTTGATTTTGAGTATCTCAGTGTTATCAGAGGTGTAATATACATGATCCTTGGTTATTATTGAATAGAATATGAAAATAACTCCTTTTAACTTAGCTCCGGGTGGCCAGTGTGACAGGTGGCCCAGCCTGTGGAGAAAGTACCAAAGGTGCATTTCCACGTGATGAGACAGGTCTGCTTGTCAGAGTTCTACTTTTGTGAGACATTTAATGGTGTCTTTTTTGGGTCCCTAATTGGCTCCTGATACTGATTATAAACAGCAATGGGAGCACTCTCTGTGAGCGAGCATAAGAGAGATAAGTGGGAGTCACCATCTTCCTGAAATGGCACATTTGCAGGCTAATTGAGGTGGTTTATAAAACCAGCTCATGTGCTTTGGCATTTTCTTATTCTTCACCCTGTCTGTGCATTCCTGAAAGTCTTACTGGGCAGTGTTGTTGTTTTTCCTGGAATACTAAAAGCTTGATGTTTTCTTCCGAATGGGTTCAGGTGATGACTTTAGTTTCATGTCTAGGTATGTATTCAAATAGTTGAGCACAGGGTCTCATTTTCATGCCTGTGTTCATAGCAGCATTATTCACAGTAGCCACGGGGCAGAAGCAGCCCAGGGATCCGTCAGTGGATGAACAGATAAGGACAGTTGGGTCTGTCCATGAACCGGAATATTACTCAGCCATAGAAAGGAAGGAAATTCTGACACCTGCTGCCGTATGGATGATCCGTCAGCGGATGAACAGATGAGGACAGTTGGGTCTGTCCATGAACCGGAATATTACTCAGCCATAGAAAGGAAGGAAATTCTGACACCTGCTGCCGTATGGATGAACCTCGAAGACATTATGCTCAGTGAAATAAGCGAGGTCACAAAACACACGTACTGTAGGAGTCCACTTGCATGAGGTTCCCAGAGTGGCCCCTCTGGGGTGAGGTGGCAGGGTGGGTGCCAGGGGCTGGGGGAGTTGCTGTTGAGCCGGGAGCACAGTCTGAGTTTGGGAAGATGCAGAGAGTCCTGAGGGTGGATGGGGGTGAGGGCTGCATGACCGTGTGGATGGACTTAATGCCACGGAAGTAGACACTGAGAAGTGCTCGAGGGGGTAGCCTTGGGTGACATGGTTTTCATCACACACACAAAAGACATTGGTGATTAGTTCCTGTTATGTAAGGGGCTCTACCAGTGTTACCTACACCTGGTGGAGGCTGGGGTGCCCGTGGAAAGTCTGTCCGTCAGCACTGAGAATGACCAGTCTTGTGTTAAGGAAAGGCCGTTAACCTAGGGAGCCCCCCACCTTGCCCCTGGTGGGGTCACATCTGTCTCTGAGGGCAGGTCCCTGCTCATCACCTCTGGACCCTAGTACATGTCAGAGAGACCAGCTCCCCAGCAGCAGGGGCTGGGCCTCACCGGGGGCACTGTGGTCAGGGTCTTGGGCTCAGCATGCTCAGAGGCTGGGTGACAGAAATGCTCAGCTCACGTTGGCCCTGTGAGCCCTGGAGATGCCTGCCTGCCTGGACTGCAGGGATGTCTCCAGAGCACCCCGAAGCCCAGCTTCCCCTGAACCTTGCTCCCAGCCTGGGTGCCCCAGGACCCTCCCAGAAAGAGGCCGGCCTGAGCAGAGGCACGCCATCCGAGGCAGAGGCGCCCTCTGGCCAGGGTCCAGAGGACAGAGGCTGCCGCCGGTCCAGGCTCAGGAATGAGCAGCCGCGGCCACGGTGACAGGGCCACTGTCTTCACAGGCTCTCAGCAGGTCAGCAGCTGGCGAGGGCACCTTGGCCCCTTGTGTCGTCACTGGCGCGGAGCATGCTCAGAGATACCATCTCTTGAGGAGAAAGGAGAGAATGTTTTCGTACTTACTTAGGTCATTCCTCGCGAGATGGAATTACCGATCTCTTTTTGAAAAACACTTTCTCTTAGAATTTTTATGAAAGCAAATAAAGTCTGCAGGGTTTGGTAGCTGGCCCACAGCTACCAACGTGTCCTGCCGAGGGTGGGTGCAGTGCTCGTGGGCGTAGGGCTCAGCTCAGGGTGCCATGTGGAACGCGTGGCTGCGGGGGCTCTGGTGTGTCCTGTGTGCGTCTGTAGGTGGGCAATGAGAGTGGGGTCAGGATCACTCACTCAGCAAAAGTGTGTGAGTACCTGTTGGGAACCAAGGGCTGTGCCCCACACTCTGGGGAGCACAGCAAGCCACCCCCATCCTGCCTTTGCCTGGAGGGCCAGGCGGGCCTGCCTTCACACGCTCGTCCTGCCACCTGCTTGTGGGTCTCCCTGGAAAGGCCCTAACCTCATGACGCCTCAGTGTAAGCATCTGTAAAATGGGGGTGATCCTGGCTCTCCCAGGGCCTGCCCAACCGTAAGATGGTGACTATGAATCGCTGGGCACATAGTGTGCTGAGGAAATGGCAGTTAAATTTATTCATTTTTCTTATTTTCTTAAGTTGATTGTAATTTAAAGGTTTGGGTAGTTCTGTGTAGCAGTTCTGAGTAGGCTCATTGGGGTAGGCTTGACAAAGAAGGAGGTATTTGGTTTGAATGTGGACAGGCGGGTAGATGGACTCTGCTCAGCAAGAAAGGGTCTCAAGGACACGAGAGCCAGGCAGGGGAGCTTGATGGTGTGCACGTGTGGGGTTGGGGGGCCTGAGGACTGGTGGGCGAGAGCACCACGACTGGGGAGGCAGGTTGGCGTCTGCTGGGAGGAATCGGTTGGAAGGGAGTCGAGCAGAGACCAACCACTGGGAGGCCAGACTGCAAGCCAAAGGGACAGAAGGAAGCCAGGTTCCGCTCCACTCCGCTCCGTCTTGCTTCCAGTAAGAATCAGCATTTCTGCCTCTGTCCTCAGACCCTGAAGCAGAGATGCAGAGATGAGAGTCTTTCCTTGGCCAGGGAGCGGTTTTGGCATCTGGGTAGACTTCCATGCACCCCTGTGGCCGGCTGGCTCCAGCAGCTCAGGAGAGGCTCCGGGGCTGACGGAAGCACGGCCCTGCCCGCTCGGGCGTGGGTGGGGAGACGGGCCCCGCTGGTGCCGGGCCTTGTGCTGGGCACCAAGTCTTCCAAGCAGGCGCCACACCTTCATTTTACAGATGAGAAGACTGCTACGAGGGAGGAACAGGGCTTTGCCTGCCACGCCCAGGACCATGCTTTCTCTCGCCACCTCCTTGTCTGAGTCTCATCTTTGCCGTGGCGAAGCGGGGATTTTAACTGATAGCTTAATTTTATTCTACATACTTTTGTATCAGGTGGGGTTAATGCCTGTACATTTGTGTTCCATCAGTGGGAAGCCTCCCTGAATTGGCCTTTTGTTCAGAAATGCCATGTCTTGTTCACGAATGAACTTGTGAAGTAAGCCCACACATGGGGACCCTTCCAGACATACGGAGATGGGTGATGTGCCCTGTGCCTCAGGAGAGGGGGGGCATGGGCTTACGGTGGAGCAGAGGGGACACGTGGACAGTGTCCCCAGCTCAGAGCCCGCAGAGGGGACCCGTGCCAAACGACACGGCATGATCAGGCTTGGCGGTGGGGCAATGTGGGCAGCGGGTGGGGGGTGCCACATTCCCAGGGCCCAGCCAGTGGCCCCTCCTCCCCAGCATGTGACTGCTGCCCTGGGCCCATGGGCCAGACTCTCTCTGACTGTAGGTCCAGGACTTGGTGATGGGTGGTGGTGGGTGTCTCGGGACAGAGCAGACTCTAGAGTGAGGACTCTGGTTTTGGCTGAATGCCCTGGGGAAACGGAGATGCCATTTCCTGAGACGAAGCAGATCTCGGAGCTTTGCACTGTGTGCGTTGGGTTGGAGGTGCCTCGCGG
>SJYF01000191.1:2041756-2052441 GCA_006410515.1 Procapra przewalskii | reverse complement strand
TTCTCCTTTGTTTTTCTTTTTTTTTTTTTTTTTTCTCCTTTGTTTTTCACCTCTCTTCTTTTCACAGCTATTTGTAAGGCCTCCCCAGACAGCCTTTTAGCTTTTTTGCATTTCTTTTCCATGGGGAAGGTCTTGAACAGATGGAAAAATACCTATCAAATTCTCCACATTACTTCAGGGTAGGAAGAAGGAAAATTAACAGTCTTCTTACATATCTATCTTGTTTGACTTGCACAGTGAGCAGATCATTCTGATAAGGTGCTTTGTAAGAGACCCGAAAAAATTATGAATTTCTTCAGGCCCAAGGAAGAAACCCTTAAACAAAACTTCAAAATATAATGACCTATTTGTTTTATAATGGAAAAATCTTATATTTTGTTTTTTTCCCTCATAACAGATTAATACCCAGCATATTTGTGTTGTTACTCTTTTATAAAACACAAGTGATTATTACCTAAATACTTGGTGTAGGAATTTTTAGATTTTGGAGAATGGAGCATTTTCAGAGAAGATAACATCAGAATCAGCAACATAAAGTTATCAAAGACAAGTGGAAATTGTTTAAAGCCCAAGTTGGTTTCTATGATTATATTTTAAAAATTGGCAAAGTAAATGTTACCTTCCTGTGAGTTTCTTTAGGTTAAAGTTTTACTTACTTTAGAATCTTGTCTCAAGCAAATAAAGATGATAAATTAACTCACATGATTTGGATGTAATTCAGGTACATAAACTCAAGGTAAAGAAGATTCCTGAAACCATTGACAGCTGTTTCATTTTATTGTAGAAAGTAGCCATGTTCTATGCAGTTTTGTGTGCTTTACGTTTTGCTGGTGGCTCAGCACAGTAGCGGTCTATAAAGCTGCAGGAGAGAGTTTTTGCTGGTGGCTCAGCACCGTAGCGGTCTGTAAAGCTGCAGGAGAGCTGACTTGCAGTGCTGGGTTCAGGTGTGCCGCAGAGTGCTTCGATGACATACATGTTTGTCATCCTAGGTTGTTACAAGATACTGAGTACATAATAGCATAGTTTTAAGTTGGACTTTGGAATATTTATTTGTTGACTCAAAGTTGAACTTTCTATGTTGGTTGGAAATAGAACTTCCCAGGCATCGAACTGGAAGCTGATCTAGTAAGGCACTCCCAGGTAATTTTTATTTTTACTTATTGTCTAAGAGGAGACTTAAGCCTGGGTCTTGGGCAGGCTGCGTTTCTGTAGTCAGAGACGTGATGGCCGCGAAGGCCATGTAAACAGCAGACACTGCCAGTGTGTCATGCTCTGCACCTTCCTGACCTGCTGGCCAAGCGCCTGGGACTTCCTGTGCCCAGCCTGTCAGTCTTCCTGGAGGAGGAGGAAGAAGCCACCAGGCCACCGTGATGAGTACGGGCACAGGGCATCCAGCGGGCGGCATGGGCGTGTCTCTTGTAGCTGGAGACCCACGTGACCATGGCCTTAAGGTGTACCCAGGTAACACTGTGCGTGAAAGGACCTCCTGAGGGGCGGCCCTGGCGGTCCAGTGGTTAGGACGCAGTGCTTCCACTGCACGGGTGCAGGTGCGATTCCTGGTCGGGAAACTAGGATCCCACGTGCTGTGTGGCACGACCAAAACAACACATAAGCGCTCTTTAGGATTTTCCCAGTTTAAAGTTAAAAGTCACTTTCTGCTGAGAAACACCGAGGTTAGTAAGTCCTCCAGCCCTCAGAGTGTGAGTGTCCAGTGTTACAGGAGCCCAGCATCTGTAGAACCCAGTTCATGGGGAAGGTGTGTGTGAGAGGGTCAGGGAGGACTGGCCAGAGGCCTGGGTTGTAGACCTTGTCTGTGCTGTGACGTCGTGGAAGAGAAGCGTGATGCAGGCTGACCTGATGAGCAGGGGCGAAAGCTGTCAGGACGCTGAATGAGCCTAGTTGCCTCTTTGTGCTACGTCTGAATCCCCTGGCCTTGCTCCTTTGCCGCTGTCTCCACGAGCTGCAGCCACCTTCCAGTGGGAAGCAGCAGAGTCTCTTCACAGCCCACATGGGGATTTTACGCCGTGCTGGCTGCTGGTGGCAGGTTGGTACAGGGAGCTGAAGCTATTAAGTGGCCTCTCCTTCCTTAATCCTCTGAGCCTGTTGCTTCCCTGAAACAGGGTAATCTTGCCCTGAAGTGCTTTTGTCAGGATTACATAAGATAATGTGGGCCGTGCCCTGGAAGAGTATTCAGTAATGTTGCGTTGTGCTTGCTCTTTTGATCAGGAATTCAGGTTCCTGGGAGAGCCTTGGTGGGTAATATGTTAATTAAATGGAGGACGGAATGGTTTTGAAAATGGCTGCAGCCCAGCTGAGCTGTTTTTACAAGACCGATGGATCTCCTGGAGGTGGAAGAGCTCTCACGCCAGTGGGAGCTGAGAACAAGCCATGATGTTTCCTTGTGAATCAGGGCGGGAGACTGTTTAGAACACTTCTCCTGTGTACCTGCTGCTCCGCTCACCTGCCGGGGTCCCTGCAGTCGCCACTGAGGCCGCCGCCCGTGTCACCGCCTAGGGGGACGGAGCCCAAGCTCTGAGGGCCAGGTCAGGTGGCAGCTTTGCCACTAGACCTGTTTTTCAACTTGAAGGAAGAATATACTGGGTATGTTTGTATTTCCTGACCCAAACCAGCCATTGACGTCAAGAGTTACCTCCGCTGTTAAAAAGTTACACCTTTACGTTTTCTTATTCTTTAGCTTGGTACATTATTGGGCCTTGGAGAATATGTATGTTTTACTACTTTTGAATTGAATTATATCATTTTGAATTTGGACAACACTTTGATGTTTTAAATGTTTTGATGTTTAAAAACTGTATTCTTATAAAAACCTTATGAGTTAACCCTTACATGTTAGGTCACACCCCTTCATTTTTTTCTTTTTTTTTTTTTTTGCCAAGGAGAACGAGGCTCTAGTGTGCTGATTGACGTGCCAGAGTCACGCAGTTACGAGTGGTGGAGCCAAGACTAGGTTGCCAGCCTCTGACTTTGTGCAGTGATTTTGCACTGTCCTCCAAGGACTAGGATGTTTGGGGTGGGGTAGAGGGCGAGTTGAGAGGAAATTCACCTGGTCACACCATCGTTTTCCTCCTCAGTACCCTCAGTGTTCAGGTAACAAGAGGTATTTCCTCCTCCCTCTCTCTCTCTCTCTCTGTCAGACCATAAGTCGAATTGTAGGAGTTTCACAGTGTCGTGTACAGAGAGTCCCAGGCCCTTTGCACGTACATCTCTTCATCTTTTACCTGCTTCTCGTTCCCCGTGTCTGTAGACCTGCAGGGACTGTGTGTGAGGAGGAAGGTGTGGAGGGAGGCGGCCGGCGGCCCTGGAGTGGCTCGAGTGGCTGGGGTGGAAGGAGCCAGGGGCCGCCCTGCCTCAGATGACCTGCACGCTCCCGGGCAGGGGCCCTGGCAGCCAGATCTTCATTCTGCTCCCAGGACAGAGGTGTTGGGAAGGTTGAGGAGGCTCTGTCTGCAGGGGCCTTAGTGCTAGCCGGCAGTGCCCAGAGCCTCTGCGGCAGGACCCGCAGTGCCATGCGCGTGCCACTTGCAGTCCAGGGGCCAGGCGGCCGAGAGCCCCGCGTGCTGCTGCCCGCGCCTGGCCACCCGTCCTTCCTCCTCATCTCCAGAACCCAGGGGCCACTGCTCTCCTAGGGATGGGGGGTTTCTACGACACCCCTCGTTCTACCACGCTTCGCAGACACTGCGGGTGTGCTGGGCTCCCTCCCCCCCACACACACACAGATCAGAAGTTTGCGGCAGCCCTCACTGAGCAGGTCTGGCAGTTCATCTCTCCAGAAGCGCGTGCTTGCTTCCTGTCTGTGTCACGTCGGGTGGCTCTCATGGTATTTCACACCTTATCGTTGTTTGTTATGATGATCTGTGATCAGTGATCTTCAGTGTTACTATTGTAATTATTTTGACATTCTTTAAGCGATAAAGTATTTTTAATTAAGGTTTGTACATAGCACTTTTTTTTTGTTTGTGTGTTTGCTTTTGGACGCGTAACAGACTACAGGGTAGTGTAAACATCACTTTTCTATGCACTTGGAAACCTAAAAATCCATAGACTTGCTGTATCATGAGAGTCGCTTTATTGCGGTGGTCCGGGGCACTGATCCCCCCATATGCTTGCATTTTGTCTGTAACATTAGAGGTGTCCCGAGATTTTCCCCAGACACTCCACAGGCCTGGTGGAGTGCCATGAAAGTACTGCTTGTAAAGATGGTGTACGGAGGGATTGAATACATCTGACTGGTTTGAATACATCTAACTGCTTTCTTATCTTGGACTTAAAACTTTTATCGCTTAGAAAATGCCAAAAAATTACAGTAGTAATACTGAAGGTCACTGATCACAGATCATCATCACAAACGTAACAGTGACAAGGTGTGACTTACTGTGAGAGCTGCCACGGTGTGACACAGAGACAGGGATGTCTCCTGAGATAGCACAAGGTCAGCGTGTTTATTGAGGACCAGCCGCGTGGACGGCGGTGTGCTCTGACTGGTAATGGGTTGTCGTTGATGGTTATTGATGGCGAGAGACAGAAATACTGACCCTGGCAGAGTCACTTCAGTTCCTTGTGCCTCTGTTTCCTTTTCTGTAAATGGGGAACATTCTGGTACCCACCTGGGAGGCCCGTTGTGAAGATAAAATGAGTTAATATGTATCAGGCACTTGGAGAAACGCCTGTGTGTGAAGTGCTTTCTGAACGTTAGCCCTGATAGTATGATGGGATAGTGGTGGTGTGCCCCGGGCTGTCCCTGGATTCCATCAGCATCAGATCTCGTGTCCTCATCCGCATTGTCTGTTCTGTTTCAGGCACGTGAGCTTTGGAAAGTAAAATCGCTGAAAATAAGAATTTGATAGGTTTTTGGCCATATAAAGGCAACGTTTGAAATTTTGGACTGTGGAAATTCAGTTTCTGAGAACTTTTATTTAAGATTTAAAACTGTAACTTAGGTATTCAATTCTATTTTAGTTCAGTAGCTTTTTCATTCATATGCCAACTGATAATGTAAAAAATTCCAAGGGTTAAAGCCAAAATCCAAAAAATGTAATTTGCTGTCTCTGTGGGAAGTTTTTTTTTTAGAAAAAATAGTTTTTTACTTTCCAAGTTAGGTAGTTTTTAAAACTAATTTGTTCTTAAATAAACTGAGTAAATCATTTTAAGTCAGTCTTGAAAATATGCTCTTTGCCTCCCTCTTGGAGAGGTAGAGTTTGGAAGAGAAGAGAGTGAACTGGAGGGGACTAAATCACGTACAGTGCTTGTATATCTTTGAAAAGGGGTTAAAACAAACATTTTAAATAATGTATATTACTTTAGCATGCTTGAAGCTGTAACTTCTTTACTTGCAGTGAAGAGACTACTAGACCATTACTCAGGTAACGTAAGCTATTTAAAACAAATTCAGACAAATCAGCCAGTTTAGAATTCTTCTGTGGCAACTCTAAAAATACCAGGAAATGAGCCATAAATCTGGCATCAATGCAGAAACAAGATACAAATATATTTAGAATGTAACCTGCTAGCAGTCAGAGTGATTTACAAAAAAAAACCCAACCTGATCATCTCTATTCTTTAAGTAATTAGGAATATGGCGTTGCGTTTTTCTATGAAAAAGGATTTTAAAACATGAATTATTTATCAGGGAACTCAATACACTCACCACCCTGCTTTCCCAAGAAAGCTGTTTCCCGCAGCGGCCCCACGCCATGTCATCTTGGGTGCTGGTCTGCCTTGTTCTCACGTCCGCTTTACTCTTTCTGTTTGCAGTGACTTAGCCCTGCGAAACTGCTTTCTTACCTCGGACTTAAATGTGAAAGTGGGTGATTATGGAATAGGATTCAGCAGGTACAAGGTAAGCCAGAGGTTTAAGGGTTCTCTCCCTGATCTGATTTAATGCTCATGAAGTGGTCATATCTGAGAATGCCATGCCTGTTTGGAAAGGGAGGGTAGATAATTATTGCTGCTATATAATAAAATATACACATCATGTATAAATATTTCTGTTACATGTTTGGTAAAATTTCAGCTCAAATCAGTAAGCTTGGGATTTGAGGTTTTCAGCTCTTTCATGAATATATCCCCTAAAGAAAATAAGTAAAGTACCTGTGAAATTTTTTGTGTGTGTGTTTGCTCAGCCTAGCTGAGTAAGGTAGTTTACTATGGGGGCAAAAAATAAATAAATCCATGCAAATGCAGGTCTGCCCTTAGTCTCCATGGTAGCTCCAGTGTCTTGAGCACTTGCTGTGTGCCACCCAGGCACTATGAAGGACTTGCCTGCGAGAGCTCTGTAATCCTCACCGTAAAGGGAAGGCTGGCGCGTCTTCCTCATCTTATGGGTCAGGAATAAGGCTCAGCATGTTTGCTGCTTGCTCGAGAGGCACAGAGCTGGTAGATGGTTGAACGTTGACTCAACCAGTCTGTCCAATTCGAGACCCTGCGCCCTTACTCATTAACCACCCTGTTCTGCTCAGGGATACAGCCCAGCATAGTTTACAAGATATTTCGCTCAGAGTCTGCGTTCTGTGCATCAGACACAGCGTACCTTCCTTTTCCAGGAAGGGAGACTGAGCAGCTATTCATGGTTCAGAGATCAGCTCATGAGGCCCAGGAGGCTGATTCAGAGAAACTCTCCACCCACCCTCTGCCCGGAAACTCTGTCTCTGTGTCCATTTCGTCTTTTGACTTGTGTTCTTGGGTAGAGTATGTGTTTTCTGAGAATGACCTAGGGTTAAGTTACTGAGCTCACTAGAAGTGTTAGAGAATTCAAAATTCTGTGTGCTTTCTTACAAAACAGGAGGATTATATTGAGACAGATGATAAAAAATTTTTCCCTCTTCGGTGGACTGCTCCAGAATTAGTAACCAGCTTTCAAGACAGGCTGCTAACTGCAGACCAAACTGAGTATAGTAATGTCTGGTATGTATCGCCTTACCCTCAACGAGGCGCTCGCCATCAGCAGAGTCCCGACTTCTTTCTTCTCAAGTACTTTCACAAGGAAAGTGTAATAACTGAATGAAATGTAGAAGTACTGGTGACTGATGATGTGGAAGACAGTTTATTGACATCATAGCAATGATCCCAGTTTTTGCAGTGATGCAATAACTTTTACCCATTCAACAGTAATAATCTCCATAAAAGCAGGAACCAAGGTTATTTTCTTTGCCTACTGTAGGGCCTTGTTTATAGTAGATGTTTAATAAATATTGAGTGAATGAAAAAACTGAAAGAAGTCTGGACCATTATATAGTACTGAGATATAGCGCAGTTTAATGGAAGTTGAAAACAGATGTACATAAGAGGCCTTTGACTAACAGCTTCTGTTACAGCTTTCTACATGTCTATCTACTTTTATTTTTTGGTGCTGTTGTCCTGCTTTTTCTCTTTTTTTCTTACCTTCTTATGGATTTTTTTTTCTTTTCCTTGTAGTTTGGGAGCTGTGTACTCTCTTGCTATGACTGTATTGGCTACCCTCGAAGTAACGTGTACTTAACTTAGTCTAACAGTAGTTCTTACTTTGGCCCCTTTCTGAGCAATACAAGGACCCCAGGGTATTTTGACATGCTTTAAATTTATACCATACACACACACACATACAATTATGTTCATCATTGTGGGGTATCTTTTTTTTTTCTCTTATCCCCACAAGATGTTGTTATTTTTCTTAACATCAGTGTGTGTTTAGGTTTATCCATGTAATCAGATCACTTTGCCTTTTTTTTTTTTTTTTAATTTCCCCCAAATCTCAGACCTTCTATTGGGGCTCACTCTCCTTCTGTCTGAAGTATGTCCTTCAGAATTCCCCGTGGTGCAGTCTCACTGGTAACAGACTCTCAGGTCTTTTTCTGTAGGTCTGAGCATACCTCTGTTTTGTCCACATTCTTGAAGTGTATTTTTTTTACTTGATGACAGTTATTTCTCTCCGGTATTGAAGATCTCACTCCACTGGCTTCTGGCTTCCATGGTTGCTCTTGAGAAGTCAGCTGTAAGTCTCCCTAAACTCTTTGAAGGTAACGTGACTTTTTCTCTCTGGCTGCTTTTAAACTCTTCTCTTTGTCTTTCGGTTTTTTGTAGTTTCACTGTAATATGTATGGGTGTGGACTTTTTTGTTTTTCTGCTTGGCTTTTCGTATCTTAGGTGGGTGTTCTCAGCCCTTATCCTCCCAGTAACTGCCTCAACCCCATTTTTTCTTCTTTTGGAAGTCTGATTAGACATGCGTCACGGCCTCTTGCTTTGTCTTTTCTCTCTTATTCTCTCCTTTATGTATTCCATCTCTTCAGCTCCCTGTGCCACGCTCTAGATCATTTTTCAGACCTGTGCTCTAGCTGCTAATTCTTGGTCTTTCTAAAATTCCTTCTTCAGCTGTGTCTATTCCTCTATTAAATCTCTCTACTGAATTTTATAGTTCAGTTAATTGGCTTTTCTGTTTTAGGAGGTCTATTTGATTTTTTTTTAAAGTGTCCCAGACTTTTTTAAAGTTCCGTTGTGATCTGCATCCAATAATTCCCATATCTGAGGTCTTCGTGGATTTGATCTTCATGGCTCTTGATGGTGCCTTGTCTCCTCGGGGCCTTCTTGTGGTGAGGATCCTGGGAGCCTGGGCTGGAGGACGTGCCCTCAGCGGGGGCGCCTGCGCTTCTGTCAGCTCTCTGGGTGTCCTGGCTTGTCAGGGGCGACAGCAGCCCAGGGCTTTCTGCATTCAGCCTGAGGTCTTTGGGGCGCTCGGATGGTGTGAGCTTGGCTGCGAATCCCAGGAAGGCCAGCTCTGTGGTCACAGCTTCATCGGGACGGTCCGCCCCCACCCCCGCCACAGGCACACACACACACACACACACGCACACACACACACACGCACACACACACGCACATGCACTCACTCGCAGGGCCTCAGTGCCAAGCCAGCTTAACCCTCAGGCTCCTGGGGGGCAGGTTTGTCCCCGCCATGGTGAAGACGTCTCTGTGAAGGCCCCCTGTTGGGCAGGGCCAGGGCTTGGGCCTGTGCACCGTTGAGCCTTGCTCACCACAGACACAGGCCTGCAGGCCCCGTGCTCCGGCAGGCGCCACGGTCAGACGCGGTGTGGCACTCCCCTTTGTTCTCTGAGCTCCAGGGTCTGTCCAGTGAGTTCCCTGCCTGCTTCTCTGTTGTTCGATATGTTTCCTAAGAAGTTGCTTTTCATGCATCGTCCATATTGTTACTGTTCTCAGCGGAGTGATTGACCTGAAGACTTAGCCTGCCTTCCCAGAGACGGACCCTGCCCCTTGTTTCTGATGGAGTGAGAAGCCCTGGCGGCGGGGCTGGCAGTGGTGTCAGCTTCTGCCCGAGGCAGGGACCACACGGCCCTGTGCTGGGGCTGAACCTGAGGGTCTTGGTTCCGTGAGTTTGGTGGAAGAGGGGAGAAGGGCTACAGGACATTTTTCCTCCCGGAAGCGAGCTGGCAGCTGGTCCTCAGGGAGACAGGGAGTGGTGGGCAGTGGCTGATACCGCTTTTCCTGAGGAGACTGGGCAGAAAGATGAGGGAATAGGGAGCTGCAGAATGGGCCTTGAAGAGGGGGACACGTCTCATCTTCGTTGGTGGTCTGCATGAGGAGACGCACGAGGGATGCTAGAGAGAGGTGTTAGGAGTGGGGAGCTGAGAAAGCCCAGGCCTCATGTTCTCTCAAGAGCAGGGGAAGGGCTGAGGAGAGTGCTGGTTCAGGAACAGGCCTTATGAGGGGAGAGAAAGGGCCTTGAGGGGTCTGGAGAAGCTGAGGTCAGCAGAGGCACTCGCCCAGGATCAGATCAGGTGCTGAAAACACTCACTGTGCCGTGGTCAGAGGCTGCCTTTGTGGTCTTTAGCATGTCATGCAAACTTTTTATTTTCCTTAACTGAATAAGTTGGTAATTCCCTAAAGTCATTGACAGTGTCTTAAACTTCTTTTTTATCCAAGATAGCCCTCTGCTCCTAGCAGTTCTGTGCCGAGGGCATGTCTCCCTTCTTGAACTGGACTAGAGATTCAGGTTCTTTTATTTCCTTGATAGAAATGCCCTCTCCACCTAGATACTGAATATGTTGATTTACTCACTGATATGTGAGATGAGCGTAAAGAGAATTTAACTCTTAAGTTATATTGTACTCTGCAGTGTCAAATAATAGATGGATGTATTCAAATACAGCTTCTTATTCTGGTGGGTATCGGTCATCATCATGTGACTCATCAATAGCTACATCTGACAGGAGTCGCAGTCACAGGAGAGCTTTTAAGCGTGCAGCCGTCCCTGCATCTGCCAGCTAAGAGTCCTCAGGGGTGGGTGCTCAGTACCAGCGTCCGGGCGACACAGTTGGTCGGCCAGGTCTAGGAGCCACTCCAGAAAATGGCTTGTAACACACCGGGAGGGGAGTGGTGGGAAGGAACATGGAGACCACGCAGAGGATGTATCCCCCCTGACGCACCAGCACAGGCCGTTTCCCAGGGGAGGGGCGGGGTGGGTACAGAGAAGGTGGTCCCTTGCCTGTGGGGACGGCACCCGCAGGCAGTGAGTGGCCCAGGCGGGTGGCCTCTTCCGCCAAGCAGTGAAGTCATCCTTCCTGATAGCAGAAAGCTCTGAATACTCAGAATGACTACAGTAGTAGACACACAGGGCAACAGGGAAGACCTGTTCACAGTGGAAGTTCCGCTGCTTACTACTGTTGTGAATGGGATTC
>SJYF01000191.1:2022723-2041740 GCA_006410515.1 Procapra przewalskii | reverse complement strand
CCGCGCCCCCACCGCCGCCGCCACCAAAACCCTCAGAATTCCGTGTGTTCACCCTGTATCTAGCCATGTTGCTGAACCCTTTCAAGGCCATTGTGATGATCTTTATGATTCCTTGAGTTTTAAAGTTAACAGTCATTTGAATGCTTCCTTTGTGATTACTCCCTCTAGCTCCATCTAATTTTTTTTTTTTTTTTTTTACCTTGGCCGGAACTCCTGAAGTAACATTCTGTTAGTTAGTCTGAGGAGGCATTCTTGTTGTGGTCCACATCTTAATAGAAGTGCTTGCTTTTTAAGTCAAGTTAAAGAGCTATTTTGAATAACCTCTTCCGTAGACCCTTGTGCTTGAAATGACTAATGACTGTACATGTAAAACTGGGTATTAAAAATTCAGTATCTGAAGAGAGAAGATGTGCTTTTTTATTCCCCCACAGGTCCCTGGGTGTGACGCTTTGGGAGCTCTTTGAGAATGCTGCTCAGCCTTATTCCAGCCTTTCCAACTTAGATGTTCTCAACCAGGTCATTCGAGAGAGAGACACGAAACTCCCAAAGCCCCAGCTGGAGCAGCCCTACTCCGACAGATGGTGGGTAACTTCATGTCATCTTCTCTCAGAGGTGAATAAATTCTGTCTCCACGGGTCTTAGTTATATGTTCCCTGATTTTCAACAATAAATGTTATGAAAAGCAATCATTTATATATTGTTCATGACTGATTTTAGAATTAACATCCAGTTTTTAAAATGTAATACTGTTTAAAAAAAAAAGTATTAAAAAAAAAGTGTAGAACCAGCAGGAATTTCTGTCTTATACATGCTATAAGAAGCTTGTTAAGTCTGAGTTAATTCTAAGATTCAGTTTAAGGGCGTTTGCTATTGTGGAATTGTTTTTGAACGAGGCTGTATGTGTGACACCCAGCGTGTGACGAGACAGGTAGCATAGACATGATCGAGTTTGAATTGGCACCTGAGGCAGTTTGCATAATGTGTGTTGACATTTGCAAAAACAAATTTACTTCTTAAGAGTCTCCAGACCCGTCTTACCTTGGTTTCCAGCTAGAGTCGGGCCCCCCGTGTTGAGGCCCCTGTCCGCGTCACCCGGTGCTCAGCGGGCGTTGCCCCTGCACCTGGTTGCCCTTCTGTGTGGGCACTGCTCAGCCCCTCACCCGACTTGCTAGAACTAACCCACCTTGAATAACTGGATGTTTGTGCCTTAAATTTAATACCGGGACATCGTCGTCCTGTCTTCCCTTCCACTCACGGCCGCAGTTTAAGGCGTTGCCCGTATTCAGCCAACCCTTTGAAGACCAGCTCCTGGCTGCCAGCTTCTCTGGGCTTCTGTTTCTGCCCTTGCCCTCCACCCTCAGCTCCTTTGGTGGCCTGAGGGAAGCATGTGCTGCAGAAGGTCATGGTGCTCCTTTCTGTTGGGGAAATCGTTAGAGAGTAGTCGCCACGGCATGTGTCTGAGTCCTCGCAAAATAGTGAGTCTCATATGTGAGACGTGTGCACCCTTGACTAAGCAGGAGACTGATGGCAGTTGTGTTCAGAAGGGAGCATTTTAGGGCTGCTTGTAAGTTCAGCGGCTGAGTGCCTGGAAAACACCAGAAGAACAAACGACAAGGCCAGAAGAATTGCAGTGATGCTGCACAGTGTCCTAAGGATGCAGAAAATCAGTGGTCAGATCTTCTCTCTCTCCATTTCCACTTTCCCATAGAGCTCACCGTGAACCAGACTCCTGCCGGTGGCCAGCAAAGTGATTCAGTGTTGGGACTTCTGGGGTGTTGAGCTGACCTAGGGGGTCCTTCAGGGCTTCCCTGGTGGCTCAGAGGTTAAAGCGTCTGCCTCCAATGCAGGAGACCTGGGTTCGATCCCTGGGTCGGGAAGATCCCCTGGAGAAGGAAATGGCAATCCACTCCAGTATTCTTGCCTGGAGAATCCCATGGACAGAGAAGCCTCGTAGGTTACAGTCCATGGGTCGCAAAGAGTCGGACACGACTAAGCGACTTCACCTTCACCTTCACCTTCAGGGGGTCCTTGTGAGGTCTTTTCTTGTTTTAAAACAATTTGTCATCTGTCCACTGATCTCCTGTCCATCTCGCTCAGGTATGAAGTCTTGCAGTTCTGCTGGCTGTCACCGGACAAGCGGCCGGCAGCGGAGGATGTGCACAGGCTGCTCACCTACCTGCGGATGCAAAGCCAGAGGGACCCGGAAGTGGACTTTGAGCAGCAGTGGAACGCGCTCAAGCCCACCGCCAACAGCAGAGATGCTGCGAGTAACGCCGCCTTCCCCATCCTCGACCACTTCACCAGGGATCGGCTTGGCCGAGAGATGGAGGAGGTCCTCACTGTGACCGAGACCAGCCAAGGCCTGAGCTTCGAGTACGTCTGGGAGGCGGCCAAGCACGACCATTTCGACGAGCGTAGCCGGGGCCCCCCGGATGAAGCCTTGTCCTACACCAGCATCTTCTTCCCCACGGAAGCATTCGAGAGCTCGATCTCAGACCCTGGTCCTGGCAAGCAGGATGACAGTGGCCAGGATGTCCCCCTGCGGGCCCCCGGGGTGGTGCCCGTTTTCGACGCCCACAACCTTTCTGTCGGAAGCGATTACTACATACAGTTAGAAGAAAAAAGCCGCAGCAGCTTGGAGCTGGACCACCCGCCTGCTCTGCTCACGACAGAGATGGGCAATCCCGAGAGGGCTGGGGACGGCGCATCCCAGTGTCTGACGCTCAGGAGCCTGGAGCTTGAGGAGTCCAGTACAGAGGAGGATTTCTTCCAGAACAGTGCAGACCCCAAAGACGCCAGCAGACCCGAGGAGGCGCACAGCACCAAGGGCCCCGAGAGCCCTTTCAACAGTTTATTTAATGACCTTGACAACTCAGAGGCTTTGCCCAGTCACCAAAAAATATTTGACTTGATGGAACTAAATGGAGTCCAAGCTGACTTTAAGCCTCCCACCCTGAGTTCAAGTTTGGATGACCCCAGAGAGTCCATAATCGCACGCCACTTGGAGAAGGAAAAGCCCCGTAAGCTTTTTGACTGCGAGCCTCTTTATTCCACAGACAAACTCGTACACCAAGATGGTTTTGATCAGCTGGACACTGAAGAGTTGTCAGAAAACTTTTTATTTCTTCAAGAGAAGAACTTACTGAAAGACTCTTTGTCCAGCAAAGAGCATGTAAATGATCTGCAGACAGAACTCAGAAATGCTGGCTTTCCTGAATCCATGTTAGAAACCCCCAGTAGAAAGTCTGTTGAGGCTGAGCCTAAGTTTGCTGAAAAGAAACCGGACTCTTCACTGCAAGAGAGCGTCAGCCTGCAGGGCAAGGAGTCGGGCGCGGCGCCCAAGGGTGGTGCCGGGGCAGCGGCCTCGCCTTGCTCCCCGAAGCCGCAGGCACCTCCTACCTCGCTCGAAACCCAGGGGCCGCCTCACGATGTCCCCCTGGGGGCGGCCCTGAAGCAGGGTGGAGCCAGGCCCACGCGTCCAGAGGGTGGTGTCCCTGAAGACAGCACCTGCCGAGAAGCAAACCCAGACTTCACGCCCGCCCCGCTGGACACCCCCGCCCCCACCGGCAGCGGGTCCCCGGCCCTGACTCAGCAGGGGGAGGGGGCCGTGAGCCTGACCCAGAGCGACCCCAGCCTGGTCCAGGACACCCCCTCCAGCGAGGTGAGTATAGGGAACGGCCTTCCAGAATCGAGGCAGAACTTAAAACACCAGCTGCCTTTGGAAGACCACGGCCCTCGAGGCCCGCAGGAGAGGGCCCGGGAGGCCGTGGAGGCGCTGGGGCAGCTGGGTCGTAAAGATGCTGCTGCCGAGGAGGGCGGCTTGGTGCCCGGCCTCTCTTCGGACTCGGCCAGTCAGGACAGCCTCCTGGAGGACAGCTTGTCGGCACCTGGCCCCCCTTCCGAGCCGTCCCTGGAGACCCCGGACTCCCTGGATTCGGTGGATGTCCATGAGGCTTTCCTGGGCTCCTTAGGCCCTCATGCGCCACAGAAACTCCTGACCCCAGACAAGCCAGCGGACAGCGGCTACGAGACGGAGAACCTGGAGTCCCCTGAGTGGACGCTGCACCCGGCCCCCGAGGGCGCCGCGGCGCCCGACACGGCCTCGGCGGGTGAGAGCGCGCCCACCGGGCTGCCTCCCAAGCCCGTCATCGTCATCTCAGACGCCGCCGACGGCCACAGAGGCACGGAGGCGACCTCGCAGACCGCCACGCCTGCGTCCCAGGGCTCGCACCGAGACTCCGCGTACTTCTCGGACAACGACTCTGAGCCCGACAGGAGGTCGGAGGGGGCCCCGGGCGCCTCGGTGTTGGCCCTGGGAGCGGCCCAGCCCCTGCCTGAGCCCGGTGTCCTGCCGCAGAGTCCCGGCCCCCTGGACAGCTGTCTGGACACCAGCAGCAGCCCGCCTGACCCTAGCTGTCCTGCTCCGCAGAACTCCCGTCACCTGGAGTCCAGAGAACCCGCAGAACCAGCTCCCCCTGGCGCTCCCACACACACGCTGCCCCCCGATGACGAGGCCGGCAGCCCCTCGAGTCTGCAGAACTCGGAGCTGAGCAGCGGGGATGACCTCGAGGCCCCCGAGGAGCCCCCCTGCACCCTGGCTTCCACTGGCACCAACACCGCCGAGCTCCTGGCGCTGACCCACGCCCCGCTCCGCTGCAGCGGCCCCGCGGCCCCGACGCCGGAGAAGGCCCTGTGTGGCCACTCCGAGGGCCCCAAGCTGAAGGAGCCGGACGTGGAGGGGAAGTACCTGGGGAAGCTCGGCGTGTCGGGCATGCTGGACCTTGCCGAGGATGGGATGGACGCCGACGAGGAGGACGAGAACAGCGAGGACTCGGACGAGGACCTGCGGGCCTTCACCCTGCACAGTCTGAGCTCCGAGTCCGAGGATGAGGCCGAGCACCCGGTGCCCGTGGTCCTCAGCCGCGAGGACGGCCGCCACCTGCGGAGCCTGCTGAAGCCCGCGGACTTGCCACCCGGCTGCAGGAGGGAGAGGAAGGCAGTGACGTTTTTCGACGATGTCACAGTCTATCTCTTTGACCAGGTATTTGTTCCCTGTCCCCTCCGGGTTGTCATGTTGGAGATTCCAGCAGGTGTTGGGGCGACGAGCGTGCTTGGGTTTCCTGACTGCCGGTCTGAGGACACTGACTGTTTTGTGATTTCTCAGAAAAAGGGATTTGGGGGTGGTTACAGCGTCAGTTTCAAGAACACGCAGAAGTGAGGTCTGCGCTGGGAGCTCCTGTCACGTGGAGGGGAGTGGTCTGCGTGCTCCTCCCGGGTGTCCTAGCAGAGCCCCGCCCAGTCACTTGTCCTGTTCAGAGCAGACAAGTGTCCGCAGGCGGTCGGCGGCAGCGCCCAGCGCCCGGGGTGGCTGGAACCGTCCGAGCCTCACCGTAGCCCTGGAGACACCGAGCAGCATCGGTGCCTGCGGAGCAGGGGCGGGGTGGCAAGACAGCAGGGTGGGGCGAGAAGGGATCACCTGGCCTCAAAGTTTGTGTTTTGTCAAAAGTTGTTGAAATTCACGTGTCCTTTTCTTCACCTTCTTGGTGCACTTGAATTGCTCCCTTCACAGAGCGGAGGACCTGTAGGTGGAATAACAAGAGTTATGAATTGTGTGTTGTGAGCAGTGTGGGCAGGCGCTGGGGAAGACGTCTGGGGGTCTCGTTGGAGCAGTGAGGTGGACTCAGCCCCCGTGGAAGCCGCCGCCTGGGCTACGGAAGGGCTGCACTTGTGTGGTGACTTGGTGGGGAGGGGGTGATGTTTTGAGCGGTTCCAGAGGTGGGGCAGGATCGCATAAGAGCCAGACTCAAGGCATGAGAACAAAGGTACGGAAATCAGGTGTGAGACACGCTCAGTAGGTGTGAGATTTGTCATAGAGTGGAAAAGTGGGTCAGGACCCAAAGAAAGTCCTGAGAACCTTCTGCGATGGACAGTTGGTCCCATGCAGCTTCCATGGAGTCATAGCTACCCGTGGGTTCAGGCTGATGGCTGGCAGGCTCCTTCATGCTCTTGCTGCACAGCTCCATGAGCCTATTTTGAAGTGGTTTGGTTTTTAAGTGGTTTGAGTTCCTTAGCTCCAGAGTTCTCACTGAGCATCGTGGGTTTTGGCAGCTCTGCCTCGGGTATTTCCCCGTTGGCTCAGCGGGTGCTTGGTGAACGCTGGCTCAACTTTCTTGTGACGTCACAGCCCAGCAAGTGGACGTCTGGGTGCCGCCCTTCCCACACAGGGTCTCCTCAGCTTCGCTGTGCAGCGGGGGGTCTCCCGCGTTCCTCCCGGGCCCTTCCCTGAGCCTGGTGGGGGTGTTTGGCCCTGCGCTCTTGCACTGACCCTCTGGTCTCCGAGTGTTCTCCCGGCCAGCACAGTGGATGGTGATGCTCACTTGCAGGTACGGTGACATTCGGTCACACCGTCAGCCTGTCACAGGGCAGGTGAGCTCTGAGCTCAGTCCCGTGCGCCCCAGTGCTGGTCACCACGGCAGCAGGGCCCAGGCCTGGCTGTGTGGGGGGAGTGTCACAGCCCAGAGCCCCCAGACTGTGAGGCCCTGGGGCAGACGGGGGAGCTGGGCTCTTGGGTTGCATTTCTTTAGTTCACTTGGTTTACAAGGACATGTTCCTTCAGACAGAAAGAAAAATGCAGTGAGCATAAGGAAAAATACTTTGTCAAGAAAGATTTTTTTTCAATTTAAAGAATAGAAACACTCAAGAAAACCAAACTTCTCAGTAATTGCTACCGTTTCACTCACACACACCAGAAACTAATGCTGAAAAGCATTCAAGAAAACAAAACTTGTCTGTCATTCCTACTGCTTCACACCCCCCCCCACACACACACACGTAAGTGCTCTCCACAACCGCCTCCTCCTCCGTCCCCACAAAGTCCCTGGTTCCCGGCGCCCCTCCCTTGGCGGCCAGGGAGCTGCTTTTGTGTAAGTGGCAGGCATGTGTAGTCATCACGTCGTGTCCGACTCTCCTAGAACATGGAGTGTAGCCCGCCAGGCTCCTCTGTCCACGGGACTTCCCAGGCAAGAAGACTGGAGTGGGTTGCCATTTCCTCCTCCAGGGGATCTTCCCGGCCCAGAGATGGAACCCACGTCTCATGTGCTGGGCGGCAGGTCCGTTACGGCTGAGCCGCCCGGAAGGCCAGGCGGCGGGACTAGACCGTGTGTGACCTCGAGTGTCCAGAGCCCCGCTCAGTCTAAAGCGTCAGCGAGTCCCTGCCGCCGCGGGCGCATCACCGACGGGCGTTCCTTTGTGTGGATGTCACATTTTGTTCATTAAGCTGCTGGCCAGTATTTATACCAACTGTCTTTATTATTTTTTTATATCTTTGTAAAAGTTAAGCAGTAAAATTGACCCCTTTTTTTGTACAATGCTGTAAACTTTAGCATTTGTGCCTCGCTGTCCAGAGGCGTGAGAGGCGCAGCCGCCTCACCCCAGAAGGCACCCATGCTGGCTCCCGCACCCTGGCACCCTGTGTCGCTGTGCGTCCCCGCCAGCAGCGTGTGTGGCACAGCGCGGGCCCTTGGAGGCTGACTGTTTCCACTCCGAGTGTAGGCTTCTGAGCCATGGAAGTTGTTGCTTGTTGCAGTAGACCCTTCCTTTTAGACGTGTTCCATCTTGTGGACGTGTGATCATTTTAACCATCTACCCGCAAAAACACATTTTGGTTTTTCCACTTTGGGGCTGTCACAAATAAAGCTGCTTTGAGTAACTGTAGGTTTTTGTGTGGACACAATTTTTACCTTTTCTGAGATAAAGGCAGGAGTGTGGTGGTTGGGTGGTATGATGTGTGTGTGTGTTTAGGCTTTTTTTTTTTTTTAGTTGAAGTGTAATGAGGGACAGGGAAGCCTGGTATGCTGCAGTCCATGGGGTTGCAGAGTTGACCAACGACGACCTAGTGACTGAACAATGACCATAGTTGATTTAGAGTGTGTGTTAAGTTTTTAAAGAAAATGACAAACTGTTTTCCAGAGTGGCTGCATCATTTTACGTTCTGAACAGCGCGTATGAGGTCTTGTTTCCCGTGTTTTGTTTGTTTTGCTTTGGCTGCGCCCTGTGGCTTGTGGGATCTGAGTTCCCCAGGCAGGGAACGGACGCAGGCCTGGAGTGGTCGCAGGCCCGGAACGGTCGCAGGCCCGTGGCAGTGAAAGCACTGCGTCTTAGAAACTATACTGCCAGGGGATTCCCATTATTTTTCATCTTAGCTTTTCTAACAGATGT
Organism: Procapra przewalskii; assembly: GCA_006410515.1. NCBI lineage: Eukaryota > Metazoa > Chordata > Mammalia > Artiodactyla > Bovidae > Procapra > Procapra przewalskii. The sequence goes on along the minus strand of SJYF01000191.1, from coordinate 2,033,523 downwards.
GAGGTAGTACTTCATCATGGCCTTAGCTGAATTTCCCTCTTGGATCGTGATCCTGCCTCTCTTTTCATGTCTTGCTCTGCTATCCGTATGTTCAGTGAAATGGCCCCTTTGCCCATTTTCTAGTTGAATTCTCTGTGTTCTTTGAGTTCTGGAAGTTCTTTATAAGTTCTAGATAAGAGTCCTTTGTCAGATACATGGCTTGGAAATACTCCTCCCAATCTATAGCTTATCTTTCACCGAGCAAGGTTTTTAAATTTTGATGGATTCCAGTTTATAATTTTTTTTCGGTTTATGGATCATGCTTTAGGTATCATGTCTAAGTCCTCCACCAAACCCTAACTCCCATTTCCTCTAAAAGTGTCGCACAGTCCTGCATTTTTCATTTAGATCTGTTACACATTTTGAGATGGTTTTTGTATAATGTTTAGGTTGGGGTTCATTGTTTTGCCTCCGGATGGATGTCCAGTTGTCCCAGCACCATCTGTTGAAAAGACTATTCTCTATCCGTTGAATTGCTTTTGCACCTTCATCAAAAGTTGAATGGCATATATATTTTTTTAAATGGATCTGTTTCTGGACTTTCTGCTCTAGTCCGTTGATCTGTATATCTTCCCCCTTACCAGAATTCTGGCTTCCATTTGCCCTTGCTCATATACAGAAATGTGGTTGATTTTTATATGTTGGCTTTCTATCCTGCTGTACTGATTTATCAGTTCTAGGAATTTTGTTTTCAGATTCCTTGTGGTTTTCTACAAGATCAAGCATGTTGCCTGCAAATAGGAACAGGTTTGTTTATTCTTTTCCAAACTGTATCTCTTTCATTTCTTTTTCTTACCGTATTACACTAGCTAGGACTTCCAGGACAGTGTTCAGTAGAGGGTTTACATAACATTGATTGATTTTTTCAATATTTAATGAGCCTTGCATTCCTGGAAAGTAAAGCCCACTTGGTTGTAAGATATTCTCGTTAAATGTTTGATTTGCTGGTTATGTTGTTGAGGATTTCATGAGGTCTGCATAATGGTCTGTAATTTTGGGGGGTGTTTGATTACTTGGCCGACTTTGCTCTGGTGCTGTCTTTGGTTTGATGTCAAGGTAATGCTGGTCTCATAAAGCGAGTTGGAAACTCACAGTCGATTGAATAACACAGGTTTGAATGGTGTGGGTCCACTTACACGTGGGTTTCTTCACTAAACACCTACCAAATACTACACCATCCAAGACTGTTTGAATATGTGAATGTGGAACCTTGGATATCAAGGAGCGAAGGTACAGTTAGAGGTGGATCCTCAGCTGGGCAGGAATCAGTGCCCTCACCCCATGGGCATCAGTCGGGGATCAGCTATATTCCCTCCTCTTCTGGGAAGAGATTGTATGGATTTATTGATCTCTCTCTGAAGAACTGCTTTTGGTTTTATGGAATGTTTTCCTTTGTTTTCTTTTTAATTTTATCAATTTCTATTTTATCTTGTATGTCTTCTGCTTGCTTTGGATTTATTTTGCCTTTTTTACAAGACTCTTAGAGTAGAAGCAAGGGATTTGAGACCTTTTTTTTTGTTCTGCTATTAACATTTAATGCAGTAAGTTGCATTTTTCATTCAAAATATTTTCTGATTTTCCTTGAGACTTTCCCTTTGACCCAAGGATTACTTATTTTAAAAAATACTACTTAATTTCCAAGGGTTGGAGGGTGTTTTTCTTTTAACCTTTCTGTTACGGATTTCTGGGGTAGTTGTTTTGTTCAGAGACATGTTTCGTAGGGTTCCAGTTCCTGCGTGTGTGTTGTCTAGTTTGCGAGCCAGAACGTGGTCTATCTTGGTAAATGGTCCGTGTGCACCTGAGAATGTGTGTTTCACTTCTGGTGGGCTGATTGGTCTATGAATGTCACGTGCTCTGGGTTCCTTTCTTCTGCACTGTTGCTGATGTTTCTGCTTGTTCTCTTCCTGAGTGAGAAGTATTCACTGAAGTCTTCGGCTGTGATTACGGCTTTGTCTGTTTCGCTTTTCGTTTCTGCCCGTTTTTGCTGTGTCTGTTTCGCAGTCCTCTTGTTAGCTGCGTGCACATCTAAAATTATTACATCTTCTTGGTGAACTGGCCTTTGTGTCATGCTGTCATGTCATTACTTATTCCTTGTCTGATAGTCATGAAGCCACTCCCGCTTTCTTTTGAGCAGTGATTGCGTGCTGTCGCTTTTTTTCCATCTTTATACATACCTGCGTCCTGCAGTTAACAGGAGCTTCTTCTGAATAGCACAGTTAGGCGGTTTTTAAAATCTGTTCTGAAATTTGTTGTTTTTTGTTCATTGTCTAGTCATTAAGTCACAGAAGTCCAGCTCTTCCGTGACCCCGTGGCCTGTAGCCCGACACGCTCCCCTGCGCAGATCCCCCGGCAGGAACCCTGGAGTGCGCGGCCATTCCCTCCTCCCTTTTGTCTTCAGATTGGTGTTCTTAGGCCGCTCACCTTCAATGGGGTTATTCAAGTTTGGGCGGAGGTCCACCGCTCGATTCAGTGTGTCTGTCCCACTGGTTCTTCATTTTCTCCTTCCTCTTTCTGCTTTCCTTTTGGTAATCGGAACAGGTTTTAGTCTTACCTTTATTTATTGTATTTTTACTATACATCTTCTTTTCGTATAGTTTCTGGAATATTCTTGGGGTTACAATGTACATACTTTTCACAACCTCCTTAGAATCAGTGTTTGACCATTTCACGGGGAATGTAGGAACTTGCGCGCGCTGTCGGTCCTTCATCCTCTCCTAGACCTTTTGTTCAAGTTGTCCAGCGTGTCTTACATTTAGTCATTGAACACCCCGTCACACAGCACTCTCTGCTTTACTTCCATTCATCAAACATGCTTTAAGAAACTGAAGAGGAATAGGGTTCTATTCACTCAGGCAGTTACCACTGTGCTTTTTCCATTTCTTATGTTCCAGGTTCCTTTTCCTTTTTGTTATCATTTCCCTTCTGTTTGTTTGGCCTTCCCCCCCGCCCCAACAAATTCCCCTGGTTTTTCTTCACCTGAGAGTCTCTGTATTTCACACTCATTTATTTCTTAAGGATATTTTTCCTGAGCATGGACTCCTCAGGCCACAGTGTTTCCTTTCAGCGTCGTCTCTGACTGCCCTCAGGAGGCTTTGTCGTTCAGGACTATGATTATGGGTTTCTGGATTATAGGAATAGATTTCTTTGTTTCATTTTAAGTTTATAGAGCTTTCTGAATGCATAGTTTTGTGTCTTTCAGCAGGTTTCAGAAGTTTCCAGGCATTATTTCTTACATACACATATATATTTTATGTATGTATGTATGTATGTATGTATGTATGTATTTATTTATTTATTTTATACCACACTCTGTCTCTGGGACTCCAACGTTATACCTTTTGGTCTCTATTATATAGGGGCTTCCCTGATGGCTCAGTGGTAAAGAACCTGCCTGCTAATGCAGGAAATGTGAGTTCGATCCCTGGTTTGGGAAGATACCCTGGAGGAGGAAATTGTAACCCACTCAAGTATTCTTGCCTGGGAAACCCCATGGACAGAGGAGCCTGGCGGGCTACAGGCCACCGGATCGCAAAGGAGTTGGACACGACTTAGTGACCGAACAACGAGTCTGTAGGCGCTGAGGCCCCTTCCCCTCCAGTCTCTGCTCTCGCCGCTGTTCAGGTTGGATCATTTCTGAGGGTCACACGCACACATCATGTCCTCTCTCACCTCCATCCTGCTGTGGAGTCCAGCTCATGACCCCAGGGAAGGGGGAGCCTGGTGGGCTGCCGTCGACGGGGTTGCACAGAGTCGGGCATGACTGACACGACTAAGCAGCAGCAGCAGTGAGGTTTTAAATTTTGATGATTGTATTTTCCTGTTCCAAAATGTGCATTCTGTTATCTTTACACTCTCTTCTTTTTGCTGAGACGTTCCCGTTCGCTTCCGGAGTGTTTTACCCTACTGTATGGGGGCGCGTTTATGACAGTCTTCTTCAGGTAGTTCAGCATCTAAGGGTGCCTTGGCGCTGGCATCTGCTGGTTGTCCTTTCTCCTGTAAATCCAGGTTTCCCTTATTCTTTGTTTGCTGAGTGACTCTCGATTGTACCTTGTATTTTTTCATTATCTGATTCTTTGTCTTGTTTATTGACTCTGTGGAGAATGTAGATGTTTTCGTCCTAGAAGGCATTGACCCAGTCGGGTTCAGGTCGCGGGTTCCATGCAGCCTCCCTGGGTCTGGGGTCCCCTTTCAGAGCCTTTGCCGTGCTGTGTGAGCCTGTCCTGGGCGTGTGCCGCCCCTTGGCCAGACTGGGCCTTGGCAGTGGTCCCCCCCGCAGTTCTGCCACCAAAGCCTCGTGAGCTGCTTGGGGTCAGGCCTGCCCTGCGCACCCGGGCTGAGCCCCTTGCTCCTCGTGGAGCCCCTGCGCTGTCCCGCGTCTTGGGCCTCCTCTTTGGGCCTCCTGCCAGAGGGCTGGGGTGTGGGTTACTACACTGCCCTGCGTGGCTGCGGGACTGGTGGACGGCGGGGAGAAGGCAGCAGGGGTTGGGGGTTCCCCTGCCCTCTGCCCCCACCTGCTCCTCCAGCTTTAGACAAAGCTCACCACCCCCTGGATCACAGGCCCCGGGGCAGCCAGCGGTGGGAGCAAGAGAACAGGGGAAAGACAAAAATCTGGACTCTCCTCTCCTCTTTTCCAACCATCAAAAGACCCCCTTCTGCATCTGGAGCCAGAACCCAAGCGTCGGGGGTGCGGTGGGCGGGCAGGCGGTGTGCACAGCTGGCTTGGTGTCCTCACTCCAGCGTCCTCCCCGCCCTGCCCACTGTCCTCCTCCACCTCCTGGAGCCACTTGATGTGTCTGCGGGGGTTCCGAGCCCGTCCAGTGGGAGGGAAGGGGTGTGGGCTAGCCCCCGTCTGCCCCAGGGTGGAAGGCGCGGGTCACAGCTCCTCAGCCCGTCCCCGAGAGCAGGCATGGGCCGACGGGGCTTGTGTTGGGCTTTTCAGGAAACCCCGACCAAAGAGCTGGGCCACTGTGGGGGAGCCGCACGCAGCCCGGAGCGGAGCAGCCCAGCGCCGGCGGCGGGCTCCCCTCACCTGAGCCGGGGCCTGAATTCCGAGAGCTCCACCGACGAAGAAGGTACCGCACTTGGGGGGACCCAGCTCAGAACGCAGCGAAAGATCCGCGGGGTGTGAACTGTTCCTGAGGGTGGCCCCACATACCGCTTTCAGGGACCCCGTGACCCGGGTGGGGGCAGGCCTGCGTGTGCGCCCAGGGTGGTCTGTGGTCCCTGCCCTGTGCTCCGCTCCTGGGCGAGGAGAGGAGGGTGAGTCCTGGCTTACTTCCAGGCGGAGGCTTCGAGTGGGACGATGACTTCTCCCCAGACCCTTTCCTGTCAAGGACGACGAGTCACCTCCTCAGCTCCAAGGCGGCACTTCAGACCTCCAAGTACTTCTCCCCGCCGCCGCCCCGCAGCGCAGAGCCCAGCTGGCCGCACGCAGCCCCCTACTCCAGGTTCTCCATTACCCCAGCCAGCATCGCCAGCTTCTCGCTCACGCATCTCACGGACTCGGACATGGAGCAGGGAGGTGAGGAGGCCGAGGTGCTGGGGCGGCGGCATGGCTGAGAGGCTGTCCCAGCGTCCCCGAGAGCGTCATGCAGATCCCTCCGAAGAGCTCACAGCCCTGTGCTCTGGGGCCTGTCCTCTGCTTCCTGCTGGCTCGGCCCCACTGGGTGGGGAGACCAGGGCTGCTCCCCCGTTTCTTCTCCCTTTTCTCTTGCTGTCAGCTCCCGTCTCTCCCCCCAACCCCCGCCGCCCCTGCCAAGGGAAGGGCTCTGAAGAACACTTCGCTGTGATGTTGGCCTTGCGCCCAAACGCACTGGGGCTCTGCTCTGGGAATGTTGATTTTACCATTGTGTCCTGGTCTTTGCGTGACACCAGGAGGCCCGGGGAGAGGCAGGGGTAATGGGCGGGGCCTGTGGGGTAGTCGCTGGGCATATGGAGCCTTTTCTCCCGCAAAGCTAGATTGGAAGATACCGGTTAGTAGGTAGACTTTATGATGTGGTGTCTGCAGATCAAACAATAACTCTGAAACATAAAGACCGCTTGTTTGTCCCCGGCCGCGCTGTGTTGATTAGATAGCAGCCGTCACCCCTGCTCTACCGGGGCAGATGTTCGGGGCCCCGAGCTCTGACACGGAGCCGCGTGTGAGTGTGCACACGTGTCAGCTGGAGCACCCACAGGTGCTGCGGGCGGCTGGGCAGGTGGCTGGGGGTTGCCTTTCTGGCTTCAGTTCCTCTTTCTGCAGAGAAGATCAGACGCTGTCCATGCTATTTTTACCTTTGACGATCCGTTTAAAAACCCAGCTTTGCTTGCTCTCTCCTAGGAAGCAGCGAAGACGGAGAGAAAGACTAGGCGATGCCTAGGCTCCGCGGACCCAGGTTGTTCTGGTGGCGGTGTCCCGGGCCGGGATGAGGCTGCCGGCGCCCAACCAGTTCTCCTGCACCGTCTGCCACCCAGGCCTCCCCTGCCCACTGAAAGGGCTGGCGTGGGGGCTGTGGGCTCCAGGTGGCTTCCGGTTCCCACGTGGAATGTCCTCCGCATCCACGCCTGTGTGTCCCGTCTGTGTGCAGGGCCCTGTGGACCACAAGGGGAATTGGCACCAGTGAGCCATATTTATTGTTTTTAAAGAAATCACTAATTGCTTTCTGTAATTGCACTGTGGATAAATGTCCTAAGAGTCCCCGATACTGTACAGAATCTTAAATTATTCAAGGAAAATAAGGCAGGTCAAGCTGGTGCTATCCACTAGTTTGATTTTTTTTTTCTTCTGTTTTATAGTCTGTTTGCTCTGCATGGTACTCGTAAAGCTTAAGTATTTTGAATGTTATGTTGTCTTTAGAAATTGTTGGAAATGTACATATGGTACTCTTTCGTAAATGATAAATGATTCCGAATGTTAGTATTTTATGTTCTTATAGGAAATATTTTTGATGAGTTGAAAAAGACTGCGCTGTTTAATTGACTGAATGAAACACATCTCTGTCTTCTCTATAAGGTGGTCTGTCCCTGTTGCAGATGAGGCTTCTCCGAGGAGCTGACGGGTCTTGCAGCCCTCTGTGTGATTCTCCCACTTGCCCCTCCCCCAACTTTCAGAAAACCCTCTTGGTACAAATCATGGGTGGTTCCCAGAGCCAGCTGCAGTTGGCATGTCCAACCCCTTGCCAGCTGGGGCCCGAGTCCCCTGTGTTGGGTTTAAGCAGCGCAGATGGCGGGGCCCGGGGCCCCTGTGGTCACGCCTGCCTTCAGGCCCACAGGAGCTGCCGCACGAAGGGCTCTGGGAGCCAAGGCCTGCCTGGGCTTCTGTCTGTGCACTCGAGGTGCTGGGCTGCTCCCAGCCCCCAGAGCCAGTCCAGATCACGTCTCGCCCGGGTGAGGCTGGTATCTGGAACCATGGGTACTCACTACACCCCTCAACTGTGAGGGGGGACACGGGGCACTGGGGAGCCGCCACAGGCAGCATGTCCTCCCTGTTGGGGCCTGGGGCGGCCCGAGTGGCCGTCACCCTGGGCTCACCTGCACTGACCCCTCCCTTCTGTGTTAAGCCCCCGGTTCTCCCCTTGCTCTGAAAGGACTGAGCCCACCCAGTACATTGTTGCGGTGTTGGCTGGAGCCTGGCATTCGTGATAAAAAGTGGACCTCACCCTGCGGTCCTTGAGTTCTGCTTTGCCTGCAGCGTGGCAGCCGGTGCGGAGGCTGGCATGTGGATGGGGGAGCCCCGGAGCATGGGCCCCACACGCCGGCCGCTCCCCTGGGGGGTCTCCCTTGCTGACGTGCTTCCCTGGTGTTAGCAGGACGCCGGGCCGACCCTCCAGGCCTCGGGCTGTGGGCGGGACATCGGGCCCCGATGCAGCTGTGTCCACTGGCGAGAGTTTCCGTAGTACATCGTGACCTTCGTTATCAAGCTGGGCTTGCTCCCTTTTTATACTAGCAATAACTTTCCAGAGCAGGCCAACTCCAGGTGGCAGGAGCGCCCCTCCCCTCCCCCGTGTGAGCCCGGCGCACTGCCAAGCTGGACCTGGGGACGCACGTGTCGAAAAGACAGCTAACAGGGCATTAGGTAATTTTGCCAAAACTGTTGTAACTCTCAGTTTCTTGTTGTGGAGACTTCCTGTGTGTTCTGAATTTTTACATCTACCAATCTTGGTTGAAAGAAAAATGAGATGCAATTACACTAGGTTTTTTTTTTTTTTTTTTAAATTATAGGTTTAAGGAGTTCAGCTCTAATGACTAAAATCAAGCAGATCCATAGTATATATAGTCTTATACAGTCAGCCCAGGGTAAATTTATTGATTCTTTGGGGCTATACATTTTTCAGTACAATTAAGGAGATTTTAACAACGTAATTCCCATTTTAATTTAAGGTCTGTATCACTCATAAATTGCCAAAAACATTTTTTATGGGGGGTGGGGGCGGGGGTTGGAATAGTAGGTCTTAGTGTGGTGTTGCATGGTTGGGAAGATTTTATATTTATAATAAACACGTGACTTAACATGTTCTTTTGAAAAATCTCAAGCAATACACAGGAAATGATGTACAGGAAATTATGTAGCTTAAAAATTTCAGCCCATTTTTGAGATGTCAGCACAGGCTTTGTTGTTTGGCTCAGTAGCGCTTTACTCAGCTGGTTGCCAGCAGTGGGTTTCTAAACCACTCCTGCTCTCAGTTACGCGGTGAAAAAACATCAGTGCAATTCTCAAGATGATGTCGGTGAGGTTCATCGTACCTGGTTCACAACAGTATTTCCTGGCCTCCCTTGGGATCTGTCTTACTTTGGTGGAGTTCACGTGTCTTAAACCCCATGATAATCTATCCTTCACCTCCTTCCTAGCTAGGTGTTAACTTGTGTTATCCAGTGACTCAGTCACAAGCCAGAAAGAGAAGGGTAGGAAAAGTGCTTCCCCCAGATCCTCCTGAAACTTGGGCTATACGTCTGGGTGAGAAGCCATTCATCTTAAGGCTGAAGAAGCTCCAGGAAGCTGAATGGAGAACAGAACCCATCTGTTCTATTTTTAAATGTGCAGGCGATTGTTTCTATGGAAATGAATTTATCTCAGAAAAGTCTTTTTCTCTGTCTTGCTGCCGTAAAACGCCTTTCAAAACCTCTTCCTTTTATCACCACCTCCATGGGATGTCTGTGGAGTTACTGACTTACTGCCTGTTTGTCCTGAGGGCCCGGGGGCAAGAGAGGCAGCTCCTGGTTTTCTGAAAGTTCCAGAAGTGAACCGAGTGTGAGGCTGCAGATGGGGGCTTCGTCACCAGGGGCTTCAGAGGATTAGCCTTCTGAGAGGTAGCCTTAAAACAAGAGTGGGTGTACACAGTTACTTCCGATTTAAAACCTCAGAAACAAATGTTCCTAAGTGGTAAGAGGGGGTGGGGGCGGGTTTGGCTCAAGTTTTGGCTCTCGAAAAGGAAAGCTCTCTCTAGTTATAAAAGTGAGTTCTCAAAAGATGTGTTGACAGTATTGGATCGCCAACAACCTGTTATGTGAATGGCTGGAACGCGGTCAAGTTCAGGTTGGCACAGACAGATGGCAATCACAGCCCGCTGTGCGCAGCCACTGCTTCATCCGAGCTGCTGACGCCCCGCGGGGCTGTCCCACCTCCGAGGTTTCACTGCTGTGCTTAGACTCGGTTGTAAGAGGTTCACGGCAATATAACAAGTTAATGAACTTTGAGTTTAAATTGTGTACATTTTTAAATTGTAAGATTTTTACTGTATATTGATGCATAGTGTGATTCAAATAAATTGCTTGTAATTTAAAAACTATTTAATATTCAAAATAAATATAGTTATATATTTATAAACTCTGTCGCTGCACCAGTTCTGTGTGTTCCACTGTGTGAGGTCCAAGGTGGGTGGCCTGGCCCTGACCTGGAGGATGCTGGGAGCCTGAAGCCCCGGGTCCCTCACTGCCCTAGTCCCTAGAGACGGGATGCCCTCTACTGTGCCAGACCTAAACCTAGCCCCTTCCACCCTCCCGAGAGCGAGGATTTGTATAGTCACCGGGGGACTGGTGGGTAGTGTTTGCATTGCTGTAAAGTGTATCTGTAATTCAAGGTGTTTGCACTAATGGATGAACTTCAGAAGCATTTTAATTTCGGAGATCCAGCCTCTATGGAGCTCTAATAAGCCCACCGGCTAATCAGCTCAGAACCAGCCTTTCTGTGCCCTGAGTGGCCCCTCCTCAATATTCTGGTCCGAGCTGCCACCAGCCGGGGAAGTCAGACCCCAAAACAGGGGTCTGGCCACCGGTTGGTTCAGGTTACACCAGCTGCGGAGTGCCCTGGGAGGTAGATGGAAGAGACCTGTGAACCCGCATTCGGAGAGCCCAAGAGGGGCAGCGAGGGACTCCGTCCCCGAGGTGTGGGGACAGCGCCGACCCTGGGCCTGCAGCGCCCGAGTCCGGGAGGGGCTGGTAGCCCACGCCGCGTGCCACCGTGGATAACACTCGCCCTCCGGCTGCCTTCCTTCAGCCCCCAGGAACTCTGAGCAGTTGCTGCCGTTAACACCTTTTAGCGCTGCCAGTCAAAGATGAGGAAGCTGAGGCCAAGGGCGAGTAAGCAGAGCAGGTAGGTGGCAGCCAGTTTTGAGCTCAAGCGGCTGCGCCCGCGGAGACCCCCCGAAGGAAAACCGCTGACCAGTTGCCCGGTGATCCGCCCACCGGCGGCGGAGCAGAGGGGCAGCCTCCGGCCCTCGCACCTGGGCCGGCGCCGCGGGCCTGGCGGGGGGGCGGGTCTGCAGCCTGGGGTGCCGTGGGGGTCCT
>SJYF01000191.1:2007130-2017716 GCA_006410515.1 Procapra przewalskii | reverse complement strand
ACGTTCCCCCACAGCCAGGGACACGCAGCGTCCGCAGAGCTTCACATTTCTGGGCTTTCAGGGCCTCTGAGGCGGCCGTGACCTTAGGCCAAGTTCTCTGCATGGACTCTAGAGTCTGGGCCTGGTGACACCACCCCCGAATCCACGTTTCAGGGTGTTCTGCGTGAGCACGGCTCTGACAGGAAGTTTCGCATCAATGTTGGTACTTGGCGCCCAGTGCCACGGCTGCTCTCAGTGAGGGGAGGCGGCCTCAGCAGCAGACAGGGCCAAGGGTCTCCCATGGGCCACCAGCCACGCTCAGGGGCTGCCCATTCTGCTTGCTGGCTGGCTTCTGGGATGAACTCGTGGGGGCACTGGTGGCACTAGCCCGGACGGAGAGGTGATCCCAGCCGCCCTGGGAGATGAGAACGCAATCACCCAGGGCCACGAGGGGGCCCAGGAGCAGAGACCCTCCCTCCAGGTGGGCGGGCCCTGGAGGGGCTCTGCCCAGGGACCCCCATACCCAACCCCTGGGCACCGGAGACCCCGGCCAGCACAGCCGCCCCATGCCTGCTCACCCCGATGCCATAATCCCAGCCCTGCCCCTTGGGCTCCAGGGACTGCACGCCCGTGCGGCGACACACGGTTCCGCGGCTCAGGCTGTGGCTCCCCTGGACTTTGTCAGCGATGACCCAGACCTGGAACAGAGACCTGCTGAAGCCTGCTCCCTCCCCCTCCTCACGGCACAGGGTCCATGGGGACAGCAGTGGGGGTGGGGAGGACCAGAGCGGGAACCAGACCCCCCTAGTCCCTGCCCCCAGGGGGAGCATCCACCCTCCATCCCCATCTCCCCAGACCTGGTCCAGGGGCCCCACAGACACGTGGCGCACGTTGTTGGACACGTGCTCCCAGCTGTTGCCCTGCGGGTGGCTGGGCGTGACCCCCTGGCGGTACCACAGGTTCCCTAGGAGAGAAACGTCTGTGGCGTGAGACCCTGAGCGCCTGGACACCCCCACCCCCACCCCCGCAGGGTCTGCGAGGCCAGGATGTCTGACCACGAGACGGGTGGGCAGGGTCTCTCTCTCCATCGGCCCGCAGCCGGGGCCAGCCCTGCCCTCCCAGGCCTGCCTGCACCCCGCTACATCATTCTCATGCTGGGCCAGGCTGGCACCCTTGTCCTCTGTCCACGCATGAGAACCTGAGGACAAGGAGAGTTCTTTAAATGACACAGTGACTTGGGCTGGAATAAGAGCATTGGGTTCCAGCTCCTCGCCTTGCTCATCTGTGACAATGACAGGCCAGGAAAGGGTGCGGGCAGAGCCGCTCGGAGGTGGCCTGGGGTAAGGGGCAGGGATGGCCCAGGCCAGGCAGGTGAACTCCGAGTCTCAGGCCTGGGTGGCACCGTCTAGAAAATGCCCCTGGGCCGTGGCACTGTGCTCCGTGCCCGAGGCGCAGAGGGGCTGGTGCTCCCCACCCTGCAGGACTCTGGGGAGGGCCTGTGGGGAGACTGGCAGCTCTCATGGGGCTCATGAAGGTCTCATGCCGGGGCTTTGGTGGGCAAGGGTCTGGTCTCATCTCATTGGGGTGCTCAGGGAACCTCCTCCCAGGGGGATCAGAAGCCACTTGCCATTTTCATCCAAGGCGAACACGGAGGTGTGCCCCACGGACACCTGCTTCAACCTCTGTTTGGGAGGAGACGGGATGTGGTACCAGCAGTCGCCTGCGGTGGGAGATGGGCTGGGATGGGACCTGGAAGCACTACACCTTTCACCCAGGTGCCCCCGGCACACCTGGCCAACCTCTGGCCCCAGACCAGGCGGACCACGCTGGTGACAGGGCCCGGCGGGAGCTGACCTGGGTCCTGGTGCCCCTTCAATGCCCTGGCCTGCCTGGGGCCCTCCCGAGGCTGCGGCAGCTTCTGATGGGCTGCTGGCCCTTAACAGGGACGGGAAGGTGCCCGGCCAGGCATGCGGTGGAAACCCAGCCATAGGCTGCTCACTGCTCCAGGTGGAGGGCACGGGGGGGCCAGCCACCACCCACCCAGCAATCCCTGTGCCGGATGCTGTCCAGATGTCCAGCCAAGAACAAGCCTGCATGGCCCTCGCTCCTGGAGGGCAGCCAGGCGGACACTGTGGGTGGGCCAGGGGAGCGCCTGAGGGGCAGGAGGCCGAGCGTGGTGCAGGACAGCCCCGTCGCCGGGGGGCCACCCTGGGTCATCCCAGCAGAGGGGGCCTCAGGCCGGGCCCACAGGCGGCGCTCGGCAAGCGCTTGTTGAACTAAACGGAAACCCGTCAACCGGCTTCCCCCGGAAGCGGAAGTAGCCGCAGCCGCCGCTGGCGCTCGACCCAAGATGGCGGCATTGGCGGTGGCGCAGGGCGTCCGCCCGAGGCGAGGCTCTCACCGTTGGGCCTGGCCGGGGACACCGAGCTGCGGTAGAAGGCGGCGCCGTCCCTCGCCACGGCCCACACCTGGTAGCCGGCGCCGATGGAGACGGAGGTGAAGGGCTGGTCGGTGCCCACGTGCATCCAGCAGAAGCCCTGAGGCGAAGGAGGGACGCTCAGGCTGCCCGGCCCGCCCGGCCCAGGGCGGACGGCTCCTCACGCCCGCCGCGTCCTCAGCCCCAGTGCCCGCAGGCCTAGAGACGCCCTCGGGCCGCGTGCGGTGTGCGCCGGGCCCGGGGACCCTCCTGGGCAGGCCCGAGCCCAGCCCTACTCCACGGCGGGGGCGCGTCTCGGGAAGAATCGGCCCGAGCCCCGAGGGGGCTGGCGGGCTGGGCGGACCCTGGGTCCCCCGACCGGGTGCCCACCTCGGGGTTGAGCTCGGACACACCCAGACGGCACAGCACGTCGCCCTCGTCACTGATGGCCCAGAGCGCGATGTCCAACCCGCTGCCGTGGGCGCCCGGGCTCTCGGGGATGACGGACACGTCCCTGAGGGCCACGGAGCTCACCGCCAGCCAGGGCCCGCTGGTCACCAGCTTGCACTTCCTGAGCGGCAGAGAGAGCAAAGCCCCGGTCACCCTGGTGGTGCTGGGGCCCAGGGCCACCCGCTCTGGACAGAAGGGGCAGCTAGACCAGACCCTTGACCCCGGGAGGACCCCGTGGGCACCACCCTCCTGTGCTGTCTGCCCTGCCCTGGCACCACTCCAAGCCAGCTCCCCCCCCTCCCCCCTTCCCCAGGATCCTGCGGGCCCTGCCAATGACATTTCTCTTATTTGTTCTTGAAAACAAACCCTTCAGAAACAGCCCTGGGAGCCCGGGGGCACTTCCTGGGCTGACATTTATTTTGATCCTGTTTTCTCCTCCCCAGTTGTAAATTCCCCTTTTCTTCCACAGGGACTGAGGCCGAGCAGGGAGGGGCGCGGCCACACCCCCCAGTTACCTGCCTTCTCACCTGGCCCAGCACCTTCTCCTGACAAAATCCTTCATGGTTTTGTACTTGTGGTACGAGCTGAAAGAGGAAGAAGCTGAAGTCAGCACCATTCTGTGGAATTTTCTAGAAAGCGATGCTGCAGTCTTTCCTTCTCCAGGGGCCTCAGTGTGAACTAAGAAGGGGCAGCAGGTAACATAGGACACCATCCTCCTGCTTCAGGGACCTCCAGCTCCACTCAGGCCTCCCTCAGGAGGGTGGTCAGGGTCTCCCTGGGGCCGGGACCTCACTGAGGCCAGGACATGGCAGCTACCTGGAGGGGAGCTTAGGGGCCTCTGAGCCCTCCCCATCCCAGGCCTCATATCGCTCTTCTGGGAGCAGTCAAGTTTGGGGCTTGAGGTCAAAGGGAAGGCTCAGATCAGGATAAACCTCCTCCCCGCTAGACGTCATCTGCTTAGAAGCCTCAGCTCAAAAAAAAAAAAAAAAGCCTCAGCTCAGGCTCTGGCTCGGACTTTCTCGGCTCCGTCCTCCATCTGAACATGACTTGTGTACCGTGAAGGGCCTGCGCCACTGGGCAGGGTGGAGGGGCTTCGCCTGACTTCGCTAGGCCTGACACTCAGGGCCCCAGCCTCCCTGAGGGCCCCTGCCCACGGAGAGAGAGAGACGCTCACGCGGGGAAGTCACTGGCGTACTGCCACCCCTCCGGGTCCGTGCCGCCGGGGACGCTGAAATCCACGAACCAGTCAGAAACCTGGAGGAACAGGCGGGTCGGTGTGGGCAGACCCCATACTGCAACCTCTGCCCCACCCCCAGCCTGGAGCTCACCCAGGTCCACTGCAGGGATGGGGGCTTCGTGCTGGCCTTGGTGCACTCCTGCAGGCCCGTGGCGTCACTCCACATGTACCGGTCGGTGGGCAGACCCCTGCACGGGACACGAGGGGTGAGGTGACGCCAGAGGGAGGGGAACGCCGCACAGCCACCGCCCGCCACCCAGGTGCCTGCATCTCCTGCGGGGAGGGTGGGGTGAGGTGGGCAGAAACGGAGGAGCTCCAGACACCAGCCAGCCAGCCCACCCACCTGGGGCCTGTGGACCCCACCCCCCTTCTCTTGCGTGTGTGTGGTCTCTGCAGAGGGCCTGGCTGAGATGAGACAGTTACTGAGTGGGCTCTACTCCATTATGACAGCATCCTTATGAAAGGGGAGACTCGGACTCAAGCTTCCCAAATCAGGCAGCTGACATGAAGACCAGGAGAAGGCCATGTAACGACGGATGCCGCCCCCAGCCAAGGGAGCGCCTGAGGCCCCTGGAGCCAGGAGGGAGACTGGAACAGAGCCTCTCCACGGCCCTCATGGAAAAGAGGCCTGCTGACACCTGGCTCATACTCCAAGGCCTCTGGAACCTAGAGGATGGACGTCTGCTGTTGAAGCTATTAGCCCGTGGCGTTCTGTTACAGCAACACTGCCTGACTGGCTCCCAGCACACACAGTGCAGGGTGGTCTCCCCGGTGGCTCTGACCCTGCAGGAGCCCAAGGACCAAGGAGCGAGTGAGGAAGGGCAGAGGCAGGCAGGCCAGCACCCTGTGTGGACCCTACACACAGCTGAGGCAGAGGTTTCCAGAACACACGTAGGCAGTGTGTATAAGCTGCCTTAGAAGAGCTCAAACCTTGATTTCCTGAGAAGAACAGAGAGACACAAATATTTACACATGAGGAAACCCTTTAAACTGTCTGAAAGGTCACAAATGGTCCACACATCCACGACTGAGGAGAGGTTAGATAAGCCTGTCCACCCTTGGGGACTGAGTCGGGAGGCTGTCACCCACCATCTCTACGTGCCTGACTGTCCCCCTTGCCGCCCCCACCAGCAGCAAACGCAGGCGTACAGGGACAAGTAGAAGAACTGAAACGTCGAAAGGGGCTGCTGCCTGGTTAGTGGGATTAGAGTTTTAATTCTTCGTGTTACTTTTCATCAATTTGAAAAAGGAAAGTTTTAAAAGTTTGTGCCAGTTAGCCTAGTATCAAAAATATGAACCATATAAAAAACCATTTTTAAGATATCAAGACCCTCATCTCGTAGAAAACCACAAAATGTTATTGAAAAGATCTACATAGGACTTCCTTGGAGGTCTAGTGGTTAAGAATCCTCCTGCCAGTGCAGAGGACAGGGGTTTGATCCTTGCTGTGGGAAGATTCCACATGCCATGGGGCAAACTGAGTCCACTTAAACACAACTACTGAAGGGCCATGTGCCTATAGCCTGGGCTCTACAACAAGAGAAGCTACCGCAATGAGAAGTCTGCACCACAGTGAGGAGTAGCCCTGTTCACCACAACTAGAGAAAGTCTGAGCGCAGCAACCAGGATCCAAGCACAGCCAGTAAATACATAAAATTTAAACATCTACATAAATGAACACCCGAGTCAGAACAAAGGTGGCTGTTGTGATGCAGGGGAGAAGGATAGTCTTCAATAAATGGCTTGGTCATTGGATAGTAAAAGACTGACAACACTTGGTGCCTACCTCACTACATACCAAGTGCGGGTGCGGGGGTTCTAGACCTAAGTGCATACGACAGAGGAGTAAAGCTTCTAGAACAGGCTGGACCAATCCTGTCCCAGGGGCCTAATCACAACCGTCAGCACAGCCTACAAGATAAGGCTGGTTTTTACATTTTTAAATGGTTGGGAAAAAAAGGACAACGCTTTATGACAAGTGAAAATTCTATGCAATTCAAATTTGTGTCCAGATGAAACACCTCATTGGGACAGTGATGCTCCTTTGTTTCTGTGACTGCTTTCAAGAGACACCTGCAGAGTGAGCTGTTGGGACAGACACCCTAAGGCCCACCACACTTGAACTATTTACCATCTGGTCCTTTATAGAAAAAGTCTGCTGACTGCTGTTCCAGAGATAGGAGGATGTATTTATTCCCTTAGGGTTAATGAGATTTCTTAAGAGGGTTTGTGGCTCAGAGGTTAAAGCGTCTGAGGGAGGCTTGGGTTTGATCCCTGGGTTGGGAAGATCCCCTGGAGAAGGAAATGGCAACCCACTCCAGTATTCTTGCCTAGAGAATCCCATGGATGGAGTAGACTACACAGTCCATGGGGTAGCAAAGAATCAGACACGACTGAGTGACTTAACTTTCTATTGTTATGTAAAGAAAAAAGATAATCACTGGACTACATTTAATAATTAAAAGTTACTGCTTATAGGGTGAATATGTAACAAAGGGGTCATACCTTCGTATGTAGAGAGCACTGGCAAATCAATAAAAAGAGCTCATCCAACCAAAACACGTGACAAGGACTCGAAGGGGCATTTTACAAAGGAGAGCGTATCCAAGTGCCATGTATGTGACAGGCCCTTTGCCCATTTAGTTGCCAGGAGACAGCAACTGGAAACAGAAGACACTACTTCACGGTCACCAAAATGGCTACAACACACACAACCAGCAAAAACGTGGGGGCATCCCCTGCTGCCAAGGGTGTGGATGGGTACACCCACTTTGGAGAACGGGCAGTTCCAACATCAACTGAGTGCACTGCAACACCATTAGGTCCCCACAAGGTAAAGGACATGGTCCCCAGCAAAACCGTCTCCCTTCAGACACCAGCCACACGGGGCTTCCGACTGACTGACTACACTGTAGGACTCCCCCTACCTCAGATGTGATAATTTGCTAGGGTGACTGCCAGAACTCAGGAAAACTCTCTACTTAGGAGAGAGCTCTCATAGTTTTATTATAACGGGACCAGTGGAAAGAAGAGACCCACAGGGCAAAGTCCTCCTGGGAGGTTCCCCAACGCTGAACTTAGAGAAGGCTGCTCTGGCCGCTGGAACTCACGCTACAGCTTTAAGGGCTGAGAAATACCACAACTTATTTACTTTCTAAAATAAGCAAAAGAACAAATCCCAGGAAGAGTGTGAGAAACATGTTTCTATGCTGAGAGGGCAGGAACTGAGAAGAGGCATGCGACCTAGCTTTTCTAGAGTGTCTCCACTTCTGTTCCCAACACAGTGCCGCTGACTCTCTCGTCCCAAAGCCTCATGTCTGGAGAATTAAAATAATTTTTGGTGGAGGCTACAGTGTCCTCAGTAGCTTCCATTAAGCAAAACTTTTAAAAAAAGTTAAATTACTCCCCTCTCCCCACTAAAAAAAGAGCACCAGATGGGATGGGGAGGGGGTGGAAGTGTTCTGTTTTCTTGACCCTGGTAGTGATTATGTTGGGGTTTGGTTTCTGATAAGTCAGTAGCAACAGGCTTCCCAGATGGCACTGGTGGTAAAGAACCCGCCTGCCAGTGCAGGAGTAGATGTGAGTTCAGTCCCTGGGTCAGGAAGATCCTCTGGAGGAGGGCACGGCAACCCACTCCAGTATCCTTACCTGGAGAATCCCATGGACAGAGGCTCCTGGCGGGCTACAGTCCATGGGGTTGCCGAGTCGGACACGACTGAAGCGACTTAGCACAGTGAAGCATATACACGGTGATATACGTGGATATATCTATGTATGTCTACGTGTACTTCAATAGACGCGTCTCACCGCATGTATGTACGTGCACATTTCATGAGCTTGATATGTGTTATGCTCTCCATAAATGAGTTTTTAAAATATGTGTTATACTTAAGGATTCATGGGGGAGCATCCTGAGTAGCCAGTCAGATCTGGTTAGTTCCACGCTGGGGGCCGGACGCCAGCTCTCCCACTGCTCGGGATGCGGCTGTCCAACGGCCCTGCTTTGGCAGGTGCCCACGCGGCGTACCTGCTGGTGTAGCCTGTGACGGGGTTCCAGCGCTGGTTCTCGTAGATGCGGACGCACTTCACGTCCCACTGTGTGAAGACATTGCTGGTGCTGCTGGCCAGGCCTGGGGGGAGAGGAGGTGGTCAGGCCTAAGCCACACCTGCTACCTGCCCGGCCAGGTGAGAGCATGCAAGGGGGCAGCCCGGGAGGGCTTGGTGCGCTGGCTGGCTCGGTTTCTCTCTTCCTGGGGGGAGGAGAACCTGCCACTCTTCCGCTGCAGCCTCTTCCCCCTTCCATCTCACTTACCCGGCACCTGGCAGGTGTGAGGGCCCCCCCAACTCCTTACTAACAAAGGTGCCTCAGACCCCTCACATGACCCCACGAACCCCACGTCTTCATTTGTAAGGTGGGGACAGAGGGAATTCCTGCCTCCCAAGCAGGGATGCCATTAAGCCTGTGTAGACGTGTGTTCCAGCGGTTCCACTCAGTAGCCACCTTCACTGTGGGGTGTATGGGCCAGGGCTTGAAATGTCCCATTTCAGGGTTTGCTTCTGCCTCCATTTATCCCTGCCTCTGGGACGCAGGGAGCCTATGGGGGTTCAGCAAGCTCTCACCCCCTAAGGCACGGCCCCCTCTAAAGAGGGACTGGGATTAGGCCTGGGAATCAAGAGACTGTGGTTCCGGCAGCTGTCCTTCTGAAACCCGCACGGTCTCCGGCTCAGCTGTGGGTGCCCAGGAAGGCTCATTGGAGGCCAGGCCTTTGTGGGCTTGTGCCATGTGCTTTGGCCCCAGGACGTGGAGGTTGGCAGAGGTGAAGGTCACCCGTCAGCCGAGCATCAGCATGGGGGCAGGGAAGCCAGCCAGGGATTAGAGCAGGGTGGGCCTGGGGGAGCGGGGCCCGCCTTCACCTTGGAAGCAGCCTCCGCCATAGCCGCCCGTGTAGACCCAGGCCGTGTGGTCGTAGCCGATGCCCCACACCACGCCCCGGCTGTTGGCTTCCACCACCCGCAGGTGGCCGCCTATCTGCCGCCAGAACCTGTAGCGTGAGGAGGGGGGGACGTGTCCAGCAGGTCTCTCCAGCCTCATCCCCTCCCTCTGTGGCCTGCCAGGGCTCCTGTTTGACTCAGCTTTGGTCTCCAGTGCTGGACGTGACTGAGGACGAGGGAACCTGCTCGGCTTCCCCAGGGGGATTAACCAGCTAAGGGGGCCCAGAGCGGGCGCGGGAGCTGGTCAGGTCTGCAGTGGGCAGGGCCTTTAGGAGTCCCTGTCCATGGAGCTGTGTGGGTAATGGGGACATTGTGGGGAGCTGAGGTCAGCACCCCAAGTCCCCATGCCCCAGGTTGGGGCGGGTCATGGCAGAGCGGGGTGAGCCACCACGGACTCCTGGATGCGGGTGTGCGGCCACCTGGGTCGCTTCCTGAGGGTGGAGGCCCTGCACTGTCACAGCGGGGCTTGTCTGGGCCCCAGGCACATAGAGCCGCCAGGAGTGGACAAGCAGAGGCTGAGCGGACATGCTCTCTCCCTCCTGTGTGGGGCCCCAGCCTCACCCACGTGCCCCCAGTCCTCATGGGCTCTGGGTGACCAGGGGTCAGTGGCAGGACACAGTTGGAGCCCGGTGTCCCAGGACTCCGCTCACGCTGCCCCCCAAGGGGGCCTCACTCCACCTCGTGGCTTTACATGCCACCCGGGGGCCACACCTGCCTCACCCCCCAGCCCCGCCAGGTTCCTGATGCCCCCTTAGGGTCTTTGCACACGCCAGGCTGGCGGGAACCCAGACCTGGGGTTGGGCCAGCCCCCAGCCCCCACCCCAGTCGGGTGCAGCCAACCCACATCTGGTCGCAGGGCAGCCGGCGCTCAGGGCCCTCGAGGTCTGGACCGGGCTCGCTCACAAAGATGTCCCCCTTGCACGTGACGGACCAGATGGCCTGCGGGGAGGGGCGGCCGTGCACCCTCCGGCTCTCGCAGCAGGACAGGTTGAGCAGGGTGAGCTGGTGAGGGGGGCGGGGGCGGGTCAGTGAGGCTGGGCTGGCCCCAAGATGGCGGCCCCTGCCCCCGCCCAAGGGACCCCCGCCCGCTCACCCAGTCGCTCATGTCCTGCTCGGTGGCGGCGGCCAGGCGCACGGGCCACCTCTGCCGCGTTCTCTCGGGGGTGTACAGAGCAAAGGAGTGCTTGGCCTCACTGAACACGGGGACCAGCGCCGTCACCTCGTTGAGGAACACGTGGATGTACTGCATGCAGAGGGTGGGGGTCAGAGGGACCCTGGGTGGAGCCCCGGCACCGTGGGGGGAGCAGGGACAGAGGGCCTTGGGGGCCCCAGAACGGTGGGGTTCTGTGCAGGGTGGGAGGCACGGTCACTGTGGGGGCTCGCTCCTGA
Organism: Procapra przewalskii; assembly: GCA_006410515.1. Lineage (NCBI taxonomy): Eukaryota > Metazoa > Chordata > Mammalia > Artiodactyla > Bovidae > Procapra > Procapra przewalskii. Next base: position 2,007,253 of record SJYF01000191.1, on the reverse strand, counting down.
GCAGAAACCTGAGTGACCTTTTTGATGTTTAGAACCAGACTGATTTGGTTCAAACCCCAGCCCTGGTGGGAGGCTGACTCTGCCGCCAGGACCTGCTCCCTCCTCTGGAACTCGAGGGCTGGC
>SJYF01000191.1:1950333-1964990 GCA_006410515.1 Procapra przewalskii | reverse complement strand
GCGGTGACCTCCTGGGATGTGGTTGGGGGCTGGTCCCTCATGGTCCCGGATGTCATACACTGGGCATGTGGAGGGTTAATGTGACTTTTTCCAAAGAGGAGCTTTGAGATTAAACCTCCCAAGGTAAGTGACAAGGTGTGAACCTGGGTGATTTCCAACCTTTTGCTGAAACCTGCTGCCCCCTCCTCCCAACAGTAAAAGCCACACACAATCCAAACTGTCCCTCTTCTTGGAGTTTCCCTCTAGGGCATGGGAAAGCAAGTCTAAAGCTTTCAGGTGACTTGGGGTTCTTGTGTTCTTAGCGATGTAAGTGTTCATAGGAACCAGCATTTGCTGCTCGTCTGAGAGAGAACACGTGGCTGAGTGCTCGGCTGGCGCCCCCGTGCGTTCCTCTGCAGCGGTGCCCTGACCGCGCGCCCCCTGTCTCCGCAGGGTCGGGGTCCTGGAGGACTCATTCACCTTCCTGGGCATCTTCTTGGCCATCGTCCTGTTCCCCTTTGGGTTCATCTGCTGTTTCGCCTTGAGGAAGCGAAGATGCCCCAACTGTGGAGCCAACTTCACTTAAAGGGAAGAGCGCACCTGGCTCTCCCACACCCCGCTATCTTTTTCTAATGTAAATGTTGTGTACAATAGCTTTATCTGATGAAGCTTCTGGACTGTTTTGTACAGTGAGGCGGGTGGACTGGGCAGGCGAGAAGGGGCACAGGGAGGGGTCGGAGTGAGGACGCGGGCAGCTCCGCTCCCAGGTGACGACGCTCAATAAAGCGCTGCTTTTATTTTTCGCAGTCTTCAATTTGAGAAAGGGGAGAAACACTGTTTTAAATAAATGAGATCCATACCATTGGTTGCCTGGTTCTGCTTATTCAGTGTGTGCGTGCTGTCACAAAAGAGCCTCACCAGCCCTGACGCCCAACACCATCCAGTTCGGGTGACCTTCCCTTACACAGCTCAAAGAAGTGCTTGTTTTCAAGTTTTTATTCTTACGATGAAGCCTGATACCTTGACATCTGCAGAGCACACAGCCCATGACCCGGACCCACGGCCTGGCCTCTGTCCTGTGAGCAGGGGGGTGTGTGCGGCCTGGGGACCCCCGCCCCCTCCCCTGACTCATGAGCTTCCAGAGCCTGCCCACCGTGCCTCCCTGCCTCCACAGTGGGAAGGAAATGGGCCTGTGATGGACCTGAGTGTCTTGGCTGGCGGACGCGGCAGCTGCTGCTGGACAGCTGCCCTGAGGGGGCATCTGTGTGGCCCACCAGCCAGGAGGACAGGACCAGCCTCGGGAGCGCCACGCCTCACGCTGTCCACCTGCGCTCAGTTGTTCCTGCGCTTAGAGAGGAACGGCATCACAGCAGAGCCGAAAGCTGTCGTCAGGAGCGAGACCCACGCGGCGCCCGGCTTGGGTGTGTTTTCGCCCTTCGTCCTCTCCTCCACATGGCGCCGGCCTGACAGCAGAGACGGCCCAGCGCTGCTGTGACTGCCTGCCGGGGCCCAGCGCGCGGGGTGGGGCTGGGCTGAAATGCCCGACTGAAGAGGAGAGAAACTTGCGCCGCGAGAGGTTTCCGAGTAAACAGTGCTGGAGGTGATTCCGGTCAGCTAGCTTAGCGAGAGGCGCCTGGTTCCTGCCGTGCAGTCTCCCGAGCCAGGAGCCACCCTGTGAACCAGGCCCCTGTGAGGCACAGCCTGGCGGGTTTCCATGGGTCACTCTAGTCAGGTAACTCAGTACCAAGCTCAGTCCCTCTAAGAACTACTCAAGTACCCAGACCCCGACTGTGATAGGGCCGGGCGGAGCCTCGGGGCTCTAGAGCTGTCTAAATCGCGAGAACCTGTGGGATGCTTCCTCTTGGCTAGGGCTATAGTAAACAAATTTTAAAGTTAAAAGAATTAACTGTTATACAATACCCTCATAATTTATATTGCTTAAGATTATTTGCATGCTAGGATGCAAATTTATATATATAGTATTTTCTTTGAACATAGTGCTATTTAAGAACACATGCTCTATAAAACTGATTTCATTTGCATTTGGGTGCAGAAAGCCAGTCACAAAAGCATCCACTATCCTTTACTCTGGCTACTAAAAAATAATCAGAATATTAAAAAGTGATACAATAAAGATTGGAACCAAATTTACTATTTTTGAACAGAATAGGTAAAAACTTTTAAATGATTGAGTTGTAACTAAACTATGATTTATCTTAAATGTGTAAATCCAACTATGTTAACTTAGACAACGTGCTGATTTGCTCAAGTAAGATACAGGTAAAATCAGACGCCCTCTGGTGAAGTTTTACAGCTGGATGGCGCTTGTCAGACACAAACCTATTGTTCGCAAATGAGGGCCCAATGGGGAACCAGGAGAATGCTGGGGCCGCCTTCTCATCGGATGATGGGTGCGGAGCGGTCATTCGTCACTGTCGGGCGGAGTTTCACAGTCGCAAAGGGGTTCTCTCCACTGCGGGGGAGAAAAAAATGTCTTTGGCAGAAATACTCCAAGACAGGGATTTGATCTGAAAACAGCCAGTGATTACCCTTGCTCTGTAACATACACTTCTATAAATTTCAGGTGTTTTCTGAACATTATCAAGTTCTGCTCTGGGATGGTTCTCTCCACGCCACCTGTTACAAGCACTAACTGTTTCGTTTTGGACTTGGAGCGGACTGATCCCGAGGCCTCAGGCCTGTGGGCTCCTCTGCAGCTGGGGGTCGGGTGCTGGATGGGCTTGGCTTCTGCCTTGATCCAGAGGGAGAGCCCACTGGAAGGCTTTCCCACCACGACCCTCCCCTGCACCCTACGCAGGACCACAGAGAGGAGGGCGCCCCTCTGTCAGAGGTGGGTACTTCCTTGGCGGTCGGGATGGCTAGGACTCAGCACTTCAAGTGCCAAGCGCCCAAGTTCAGTCCCTGGTCGGAAACTAAAATCGCGAGCCCAGGCCTCCTGGGCTGAGCTGGGGGGGAGGCCCTTGGGGAGGAAGTTAACTTACCTGAGGAAAGGAGGCTTTGCAAACCCATTTGCATTGTTCTGTGGGAAAGAGAAAGGGCGTTTTCAGTAAGACTTGAGGGTACAGACATCTGAAGCCCGCGGCGCTGTTGAAAGCAGCACAGAGAGTGCCCCATCTCCATTCACGGGAGGAGACATCTAAACTCCCCCTGAGGAATCAGGGCCAGAACAGGGGGTGCTGGGCGCTGCTGCTCGCCTGGTCTAGGTGAGAGCCGGCGGTTGGGGGTGGCTTCCAGGAGCCTGGTCCTGACGGATGCCGTGAGGAGCAGAAAGGCAAAAGGAACCCTTGTTGGTTTTGGTGCCCAGAGACGGGTGCCAACTGCCAGCCAGAGACCTGAGCTCGTAGGAAGTCCCGTTGGTGTGGGGGTCGGGGCGGACGGAGCAGCACAGGCGCCGTCTCCACCTTGGGGAATCGACCGAGCCCAGCGTGGCCAGGGGCCAGGTGAGGGCGTGTCCTCAACCCCCAGACCTCTGCTTGGGCTTGCTGTCGGAGCTGGCCGCCCAGGAGGGGACAGTGTCACACCGTGTGACAGGCGCCCCCTGGGGGCGGCTCTATGTGGTACAGGACATACAGACCCTGGAGGCACAGGGGGCCTGGGGCCCAGGGCTGCTTCAGACCTATGCCTGCAGGCCTGGGCCTCTGGACACCTTGGCCTGCACCCGGGGCCAGCCAGCTCATCCCGAGGGGGCACCCCGATTCCGTCTCCCCTTCGGGGGGAAGCCCAGAGCAGCTGCCCCACTTGTCAGCAAGACCCTAGGCCTGTCCCCACAGGGCGCAGCCTCGGCATAGGCTGTTCCTGTGTTGCGGGGGATGGAGGGCTCATTTACGATTCTACAGATGTCCCCCGATGCCCGCTGTGCAGTCCCACGTGTGCTCAGGGCACCTGGGGGAGGCTGAGTCCCGGCTGTGGCTCGGGGGTGGTGGGTGTGTCCTCGCACCTGGGAAACCACCTCCCTGCTGAGCCTTCCTCCCCAGACGTGGCCTCCGCAGGGCACCTAGCAGAAACCCCCTCCTGCCTGTCCCCGGGGCAGGACACTGTCCCCCTCCCCTGTGTGCCCTCATCTTAGAGAAGGCCCTGCTTGCTGAATGTCGGCACCCCCGCTGCCCTCCAGGCAGAAACCTTGGAGCTTGACTGAACTGTGAACCGAGCTCAGTCGGGGTCTCACGAGCTGTGTCATCTGGGGACACGACACTCTAGAGAAACAAAGACGGTGAAGGAGATGCATCTGAGTCCAGCCCTGGTGGGGAAGTGGCAGGAAGTAACAACCTGTGCTGTGAGGAAGGAGGGCAAAATGACTCTTAACAGGCCGCCTGAAGCCACTGGCCCTGGTGCACGTCCCGTGCCCCCTTGAGCCTGCTCCCATTGGCACAAGCAGCACAGACGCACGCGGGCACCAAGACACCCACCGGGTGCTAGGAGCCCTGTCCTGACGAGGGCTGTCAGGCAAGGCATCTCTGACATAAAAATCATATGTCACATAAAAAGCAGCAGTGCTTTCTTAGCTCAGTCTCCCAAGGCAATAGAAGTAAAAGCAAAAACAAAACAAATGGGACCTAGTCCAACTTCCACGCTTTTTGCACAGCGAAGGAAACATCAACAAAACGGAAAGACAACCTACAGTCTGGGAGAAAGTCTTTGCAAATGATTCTGCCAACAAAAGCATGCTTTCCAAAATGTACAAATAGCTCATACAAGTGAAAGTGTTAACCGCTCAGTTGTGTCCAACTCTTTGCGACCCCATGGACTAAAGGTTGCCAGGCTTCTCTGTCCATGGAACTTTCGGGGCAGGAATACTGGAGTGGGTAGCCATTTCCTTCTCCAGGGGATCTTCCTGATCAAGGGATCGAACCTAGGTCTCCTGCATTGCAGGCGTATTCTTTACTGTCTGAGCCACTGACCCAGCCAGCTTGTACAATGCAACAACAAAAACAACCCAACCCACAGGTGGACAGAAGACTTATCAAATAGACACCTCTCCAGAGAAGACACACAGATGGCCAACACGCACATGAAGAGGTGCTCAACACCACTAATTCCTAGAGAAACGCAAATCCAAGCTGCGGTGAGGTGCAACCCTCCAGCTGGCTAGAACAGTCACTGTCAAAATGCCTACAAATGACAAACACTGGAGAGAGTGTGAGGAAAGGGGAGCCCACCTCCACTGTTGGTGGGGATGTGAAATGGTGTAGTCACTGTGGAGAACAGTGTGGAGGGTCCTTAAAAACTGAAAACAGACTTGCCCTCTGACCCAGCAATTGCACCCCTGAGCATATGTCTGGATAAGAATGTAATTCAAGGAGCTGCATGCACCCCAGCATTCACAGCAGCTGGGACACGGCAGCTGGGAGGCAGCCCACAGCGGTACCCTAAGCATCCCGGTGTTCAAACAAAACTGCGGGTAACTGACAGTGCTCGGTGGCTGTGTGAATGCAAAAGCTACACATAACCGTGTCAGGCTGCTGGGCCAGCTTCCCTGGACCCCAGCATTTGGCTGAGATAGAACCTGGTTTTCTGCAGCGTTATCAGCTGCTGTAAACAGCTTAAGGAAGAGGAATTACCAGCCCTGCCGGGCGTGAGAACCTCTGAGATAGGGAAACCCAGGGCTGAGGCTCCAGCCCTCAGGGCTCCTGGACGGGCCTGTCGTGGGACCTGCTCCATGACCATCACTTTCCAGTTCGGTTTCTAAATAGAATCTCACTCTCTTCCAGGTGGGCTCTGCCTGGCGTTCCCATATGGCGGCTGCTCGCCGCATGACTAATTAAAACACAAATCTAAAGACCAAGCCTCGGCCCCTTCTTTGTCTTCGCCACTTCTCAAGTGCTCAGCAGCCCGTATCCAGTGGCCACTCTGCTGGCCTGCCTGGTTCTGGAACTTTTCCGCCTGACCCATCAACTCTGGGTGGTTTACTGATGCACAGATGACTTGACTCTGCCTCCTATCTTTGCAAGAGGCCACCAGGACCCAGTGAGAAATGGGCATCTGCACCTGCCCCGAGGGGCTCTCCTGGGGCAGCACCGGTTCCCTACCCACCCTGCAGCTTGACTGCCGCTTTGACCTGGGACCGATGAGACACAGGAGCTCGTCTCACAGACAGGTCAGGGTGGGCAGAGGCGGCGGTGTCCAAGGCCGTGACAGAGGTGCAGATTCATCTTGGCAGTTTGCGAGGATCGTGAAACATTACTTCCCGAGAGGAAGCGATGGAAATGGAATAGGGATCAGCCGCTACCCGGTCACCAGAGCCTGTGCTGCCGCCCGCTAGGCCTTGGCTTTGCTCAGAGCTCCTCCTCCAGGACTCAGCTCATGTGCTTGCCCCCAGGAAGCCACTCTGGATGCCCCACCCTGGAGCTGGAGCCCTCCCCGCCTCCTGCCCCTACACTTCCTCCGCGGCCCCTTCCTCACCGCTCCCTGGACTAGACTCCCAGGTTGGTTTGTCTCCCTGGAGCCTGCACCAGGCTGGACTGTAATCAGCTTGTCAGGGAAAGCACCCTGGATGAGGCCGGTGGGACCTGCAGGCCCTCTTCGCGTGCCAGGTGACCGTTGTTTACCAAAGGTTTCAGTTGGTCAGCGGCGTCTGATGCCATGGAAATGTTCCCTGTGACCTCGCTGTAGGCATCAGCTCTATGCCTGCTCCCTTTTCATGGAAGGTTCTGCTTATCATGAGGGAAAGTGTTCATCAACACTCATTATTCTGACATTTGCAAAACCATCAACAACTAATCACTGTGGGAACTCACATAAGGAGGGCATTTTCATTAGATAGGTAGGGCTGTTAAATGTTCTTCCAAGAAATCAAAAATTAAAGGCCACTAATCATAAAATCAAAGACTGAAAAAGGCCTTCCAGCCTGTGAGACAGAAATAAGGGGCCCTGATCCGGGTGCCAGGGCTGCTCTGGCCTCACACAATGAGTTAGAGTTCTCTCCTCTTCACTTGCAAGGACAGCTGGGGCAGGTCTGGCATTCATTCTTCTTTGAACAGGATTCACCAGTGAAGCCGTCGGGTTTCAGGCTTTGTTGGGAGACCTTAAGTTACTGACTCAAGGGCGACAGGACATGGTCGGGAGCAGGCTTCTGGCTGGGGGCCGCCAGGACTGCATAGACGGGAGCCCAGGGGGTGAGCTTAGGTCCCACACCTGGTCCTGGTGGGAGGGCAGCAGCTTCCACCAGGACCTGCCACAGTGGGAGGCGGCCACAGGCCACCCTGGGCCTCGGGAGAGAGGCGTGCTTAAGGCTCTGCTGCTCAAGGAAGTGAAGGAATAAAAAGGTGGGCGCAGGGTACAAGGCTCCCCAGCTGGTCCTCGTGCTTTTCAAGACAGCCTCCTGGTTCTGACAGTCTGTTATGATCCAGCCAGCAGGGAGGTTTAAAAATAAAGTTAGAGCTCATTTAAATTGCCAAATGCTTAATAACGAGTATCACTGCGGACTGCGTCGACATGTAAAGCCAGGATTTTTTTCACTCTATCCATTCAGTGTGGTGAGAACCACACCGATGCCTTCTTCATTGAGCTTCATCCACGTGGTAAAAACATTGAAAGTTAAAACATGTTTTCTTCTGAATTCAGTGCTGTTAGCTAAAATGTGTTTTCATTTATAATTCCAGTGTTAGCTATGATTTTAGGGCAAGATTCTTTTACCTTAAAAGGCAGTATACAGGCAGACTTCATTTTATTGCACTTGACTGTGCTTCACAGATGCTGGGTTTTTTCCTCCTTACAAATGGAAGGTTTGTGGCCAGTCTGTAGGCATCATTTTTCCAATGGCATTTGCTCAGCTCATGTCTCTGTGTCACATGTTGCAATATTTCAGGCTTTTCATTATTATCATAGTCATAGTGATCACTAATTAGTGGTCTTCAGTGTCACTACTACGATTCACTGAAAACTCAGCTAACTGGCCTTTATCAATAAGGTCTTCTTAAATTAAGGTATATATTGCTTTTTTAGACACAGTGCTATCGCACACCCCATAGACTGCAGTGTATGGAAACATAACTCTTACATGCACTGGGAAACCAGAAAGTTCATGTGACTTGCTTTATCGAGATGGTCTGGAAGCCAACCCAGTACATCTGAGGTCTGTCTGTGCAACCTGTATCAAGTCACAGAGCTGGGCGGTCATTATCATCAATGGCTGTCATCACAGAAGGAAACCACCAGACTGGCCCGCAGGTGGACTGGCCCCCACCACAGATGAAATGTTCCCACCACACAAAACCAGCCAACAAACAACGACAGCAGATTCTGACCCCAGGCTGGAAATAAGGGAAAAAGGGGACTCAGTGAAGGGCACCATGTGGACGTAACCAGCAGAATCCAGACTGGGGACACCCTCCAGGACTAGTGACTGGGTTTTCTACATAGAGATGACACAGAAAGAGTTGGGGGATCTCTAGGTACAGAAAGACGAGTCATGAAACTTGGCCAGGTCACCAGCGATGGTGTGGGGAGCTGGCCTGGGCCCAGATTCAAACAACAATACCATCAAGAGATTTTTAATGAGACAATCAGAAATTTGAAGTGACCAGGTGATGATATCCAGGAGTTAATGGCAATTTTAAACGATATGATAGTTGGTTTTGTGAGAAAAGAGGACCTTTAACATATTTACAGATGAAACAATATGAAGTCTGGAATTGGCTTTGCTATCTGGGAATGTGTAGGGAGGAGATGAAACAAGATTTATAAATGAATTATATATATATATGGGGGAACAAATCAGTAGATTCTTCTTTCCACTTTCATGTGTGTGTGTGAATTTTTCCATAAAAAAAGTTGAAAATCAAATCTAGAAGAAGATACTGCAGACCAGCAGGCCCATGCCTTGTGCGCCTGGATCCTGAGTTTTGTGACATGCAAATTGTAAGTTGATTTTTTTTTTTCAGCAAAAGGAATTTTTATGCTTTTGGAAGTACCTTAAGATCATTTCCAAATAGTTTGAGTATTGTTTTAAAATATACCAGGCCCTTTAATGAAATAGCATTTCTGATCTGCCCTTTCAAGCAGCGTCTCCAGTTTTGACATCTCTCACCAACAAAATGGGAAAGCTTCCTATCCTTCTGAAAGTAATTTCTGGAGTTAGAAAGCTGGAGTGATTTGCAGTGATAACAGTGAAAACAAGGAGTCATGCAGTGTGCTTATCTAGGAAGGGAAGCCAAAGACATTTCTGAATGAGATTCTAAAATGGCATTTCCAGACCCACACCCGCACTGCAGCCGCAAGGAGGCAGGCATGGTCCCCCTGTACCCAGGGCCCATCTTTCAGAGCCTCGTTCCCTGTAACCGACTCCGCCCGGCACCACTCAGAGGTGAACAGAGGCCCCTGGGGGTGGTGACACCCCATGGGGCGCATGGCTCCTGCAAGCACCACAGAAAGAACAAACCCACGACGAAGCAGCAGCAGTGGAAGCGGCCCAGGCTTACTGCAGCACCAGCCGCCTATCGCCTATGTGCCCTCGTCTCTGGAGCACGCTCAGCGTCTCCCTCTCAGAACAGCTACGACACAGGTTCTCTTCTTTCAAACCTGCTCAGCACCAGTCTGCCCACCCTGTCTGAGGGCGACCTTTCCCGTGGCACTGAGATAGCAGATGTTGGCCACCCCCACCCCAGGCTGCCCTCCCCGCTGGCACAGGGGACCCAGGCCCCTGCTCCTGGCGGGCCAGCCCCTTCCTTCGCAGTCACCGCCTTTTCCTCCACCCTCTCCGCCTTCTCTGCCGTATAATCTGTGTTGTGGGAAAGAGGACGAGAACCCCCTCCAGACCCCTGCCGAGCACGCCCTGCCAGGAGCTGTAAACTTCTGGCTGGGGGGCGCCTCCCTTGGCTCCTGGTCTTGGGGGTCACACCCTTCTCAGGACGACAGCTCTGGCTGCGGAGGTGGCCTCGGCAGGCAGTGCTCCCCAGGAATCGCCCCAGCTAAGGTCCTCGCCTCCTCGCCCAGAGCTTTCGGCGGGGCCAGTGGGGGCACCGGGCCGCCTCTGCCTTCCAGATGCTTCCACAGCTGTGGACACAGCCCACCTCATCACTGAGTCAGCATCCCAGGAAAACTGACCCCTGACCTCCATCCAAGTTGTCGCCGTACCCCCTGTCCTCATGGCACCTGGCTCCATTCCCCCACGGAGCTCCCAGCTCTGACATTTTTGTCTGTCTCTCACTGTCTGCTGCTTATCTTATCACTAGAGCCTAAGCCCCAGCAGAGCCAGAGCTGGACTGCTTTATCTTGGCTCCTCCAGAGCCCACCAGGCCTGGCTTGAAGACAGAGCCACTGTGTCTGGGATGATGAAGTGACTCATGGCCTCTGTCCCAGTCCCCGGCTTACACGGCGCAGTTCCTGAAGGTGTGGTGATTAGATCACTACTGTGGACCTTCAGTCTTCCTCCAGAAAACAACATGAAAACTGAAGAAAGTGCAGAGAAAGGTGATTACCGGACGAAAGGATTGCAGACATGATCAAAAAAAGGGAGAGCTTGAAACCGGACACAGTCTGGGAAACGATGGACCTCGTGGGTGCCAGCCATCATTTACGGATGAAATAAAAACAAGAGGACCACAGAAGTTAAGGTGGCTGAAAGGCTGCGTGACAGACGGAATCTGCAGGTTCTGGGAGCAAGTGCGCGCCCCGCCCAAGGGTCACCCCCTTCCTGCTCGGAGGGAAAGGGGCCCCGCACCCCAGAGTCCGCCCGGCAGATCGGGGCCCTACTCACAGGAGGCGTGCTTTCTGGTTTGGGTGCTGGGGCGTTATGGTTAGAAGCCTTCTGGGAGACGTCTACTTTCTCAGCGGTGGCTGCTCCCATGGACAGACACTCCAGGTAGTCCGGCGGGGGGATCACGACGGTGCTGTTCTCTGCCAAGTTCGTGGTGCTCACGCTGCGGACAGGCACCAAGCTAGCGATGGGAACGGAGGACTCAGGTTAGAGGAGACCTGCCCCCACACCCCAGGCATCCCGCGTCTCCTCCCGCAGGAACCGCGTGGATTGGAGAGCCAGGCGGTGGGGCGGGAGGAGGTTAGCACACACAGCACTGCAGTGCTTCTTGACTGACTGTTTAGTCGCTGAGTCGCATTCCACTCTTTGTGACCCTGTGGACTGTAAGCAGCCAGGCTCCTCTGTGCAAGGGATTTCCCAGGCAACAGTTCTGGAGTGCTAGTGTTTCTGCTGGCTTGCACATGTACACTCAAAAGAGATTCTTTAAAAGACCTGACAAAAGGAGAGAAAACTAGCTCCATTAGGGGCTGAATCTTGATCCAGTTTAAGAAAATACAGAGAAAGCACTCCAGAGTTTCAACACCCTAAAGACACTCAGTCTTGTTTCTTGGCCAATGGCAGCTGAGCTGTGCTGCAAGGGACAGAGACACAGCTGGCCATGAGCAAGGGTCACGGAAGGACTTGGGGCAGTGTCTGCGGTCCCCGGGACAGCAGGATGGGTCAAGGGGTTGTTCTGACCCGGCAGACACTGTGGCCGAGGCGGTTTGTGGTCAAGGTGACGCCGTGTTCTGTTGGGATGTGTTTCTGAGGACCCGCAGGACAGCCAGCTAACCCACACAGAGGTCTTCCCGTTTTGGCCAGGAGAGACATGCCTACATTAGTCTCATCCTGGCTCCTTCACTTCTGGCTCCCTGTACCCATTTCCTCAATTTTCAACCAGGACCCCACCTCACAAGGTTGTGTGAGAAAGAAATGACCTGGTCAGTGCAAGCGGCCAGCTCCTGAACGGCAGGGCCAGTCACTCCTGGATGGGACTCAGAGGCGCTGGGTGAAGCCCCTCGATGTGACTTGAGCTACAGGAGCAGACACGGTGGCTCAGGGAGCACGAGAAGGAAAAAGGATGAGGGCGGGTCCCGAGGACCCTGTGTCTGAGCGGAGGGCGGAGGAAAGGCCTGAGAGGGGACTGAAGATGGGTGGCTGGCGAGGGAGAGAGAGAAGAGAGCAAGCGTGGGAGAATGTTCCAGGGCACGTGTTCACCAGCGCAGACAGGCTGGGCGCGTGGCCTGGGACTTCACTGTGGGGCAGCGGGACTGGGAGGGGCCACGGGCCAGGAAGGGGGCGTCTCTTCCCAGCAGAGGGTACAGCGCCAGGACCACAGCCAGTCGGGAAGGAACAGACGGTGAGCAGCAGTTGCCAGCCCGGCCGTGGCGTCGCTGCGGGCTCTGCTGCTCATCCCCACGCGCCTGGGGCCTGGGGTCCCGGGGCCCCCACTGGCCGAGCTGCAGGCGCTCCTACCTTGGCGCTGGCTCGCCCGCGGCCTCCTCCTCACTCTCCTCCAGCAGCTTCGTGTAGGACGACGGGAACCAGCCCCTCCTGCAGGGGGAGAGCGGGGGAAGACGACCTTGCTGGGGTGCTGGGGGCGGACACGCAGGCACGGCCTGGGGACTGCTTGGGGTGGGGGGTCGGCTGGGCCGCTTGCATTCTATCCCATCAGAGGAGTCTTAAGTACATGTCTTTTCTTTTGGATCTCCTTTGTCTTTTGTTTCCATTTTGGCTTAAACTTAGTACCTGAATAATCTACACAGAAACTCAATTGAACCTTCTAGGAAGGCTTGTGCACACACAGCTGGAATGAGGACACTGGCATTTACACTACTCACGTGCCAGATCTCACACAGAGCGTTATCCTGAGAAATCTGCAGTCACATACAAACGAGTGCCTTTACTTTCAGAGGTGACTCCTATTCGTGCATCAAATTTATAGGACTTCCCTGATGGTCCAGTGGCTAAGTCTCCATGTTTCAGTGCAGGGGGTAGGGGCTCACTTCCTGGTTGGGGAACTAAGATCTCACATGCCATGCAGTTGGCCAAAGTTAAAAAAAATCTCTCTACATGCACACACACAGAAAACAGCCTGCGAACAATGCGGATAGACTAATGGCAGCTAAGTAGGCTAAAGTGTGACCTCGCTGGGGTGGAGGCGCTCATCTGCCCTCAAGGAAGGCCTCGACGGGAGCCCTCGGGGTGTGGACAGCCCGGCCTGGGACCCACATTTTGGTGCTGTCGTGCTCCCCGTACAGCCAGCCGTCCTTCTCCTCAGAGATGAGCAGCGTGATGACGTCTCCCTGCGCGAAGCTGAGCAAGGTCTGGTTAGCGCCAGCCGTGTGCGGAAAGATAGTTTTCACTTTCTGCTTTTTCACCATGTTCAGTCCGGAGGCCACGGAAACTGATCGTGGCAAATTGGAGTCACCGGAAGAACCTGTCGGAAGCGAGCAGGAGAGCGATGACTTTTCCAAGAAGGATGACTGGGCAAGTTCAAAGGCGCTGACCCCAGGAACCCAGCCACCCCATGTCACCAGCACACTCGTTCCACTGAGACGCCAATTGGTTCTATCCCCACACTTCCACCTGTGGTTGGACAGACAGCAACAGACAGGGACGGCACCTAAGCCTGGACCGAGGGCTCTCGGAGGAGGAGCCCTGTGGCCGAAGGCTCTTCAGACCAAGAGGATAAAGCCGCGTGGCCCAGCCTCATCCGCACGGAGTCCCTCGGGACAGCCCATAGAGGCCAGTGCTCCATGCCACCCAGCCTGCGCCTCTCCCCGCCCCGCTCTCCCACCACAGCTCGTGGAAGCACTGTCAGGCACCAGCTCAGACCAAACCGCCCAGGGCCTGTGCCACAAGAGAGGACGACGCTGGGGACAGCATGGCCACTCACCCGCGAGTGGGGCAGGACCTGCCGCCCCCACCCACCGTGTACCGACCCCACCCTCGGCGCCCAGGCAGAGCCGGGAACCAGATGAGCCCGATGCGGGTGGCCCAGCTCCACAGCCATCGCTGCACTATCAGGTCTCAGCTCAAACGCGGGCTGGTCTTTACCAGCCCACCCCAATGCCAGCAAAAAAAATGGAATAGAGACTTTTTTTCCAGATACCTTTTTTCCCACTCAAATTTTGCTAGCCTACTATTTACTATAAAACAATGCAGAATCTCTTTCTGCATCGTCCTCAGAAATTTTTGACACTACAATGTAAACTCTGCTCTCTGCTTGACATGCCGCCTACTCTAATTATCAAGGTTGCACCGAATCCAGTGATTTTCATGTAGCTCTTCCAACAAGAACCAAAGAATCATGGGAATGACTGGGCTGCACACAGTGCTGTATGCTTTCACCTGATGTTATATATACAGGACTCACAGTCTTCAAAGGTGAATGATGACGGTGTCATCTTTGTAGCTGACGTTCTGAAAGTCTCATCTCTTCCCCAACAGCTGCACACACTGGACAGCCTGTGGACTCTCGCTAGCAGAGCCCTGTGTGACTGCCATGACCTTCTCCCCCAAGGGGCCTGTGAGACCCCCCCACGCCCAGTGCCACCACAGTCATGAGGTCCTGGACGCCAAAGGCTCTGCAGGCAAGAGTGGAGCCTGGCTGAAGCCATCAGAAGTGCCCACAGACAAGACGTGCTCCTGGTTTATTCAGAGCACGCCAGCTGTGCCAAGAGACATGAACAGTTGGAACTGAAGCCTCCAGAAAGCATGAGACGCTTTGTTCAGTCACTCAGCTGTGTCCGACTCTGCGACCCCATGAATCGCAGCACACCAGGCCTTCCTGTCCATCACCAACTCTCGGAGCTCACCCAAACTCACGTCCATCAAGTCAGTGATGCCATCCAGCCATCTCATCCTCTGTCGTCCCCTTCTCCTCCTGCCCCCAATCCCTCCCAGCATCAGAGTCTTTTCC
>SJYF01000191.1:1886691-1916820 GCA_006410515.1 Procapra przewalskii | reverse complement strand
GATAAGCTGAAAAGCAAATTAGCAGGAGAAGGGTAATAGAGGATTACACAATACAAACAAAATTTTTGGTCTGTATACACATACTACATTGAAATTTTTTCAATTTCAACAGCTTCAAATTTTTCCAGTTTCACTAACTGTTGACTTATGTTTAAAAGCTATTAAACCTTCTTAGTCTAGTAAAATATCCTGCTTTTATGATAAAGCTGTATTAGTGTGAAAATTATTTATCCAGAAAAAAAAAGAAACTGGTATTTTCATAATTGTGCTCTCTTGTGAATATATTAGAGATTTTATATTGGCTACTGTTTTGAGGAATGAAGCTTATTAGTTCTCATTTAGTGCCTGATCAGCTATTTCATCAACCTAAACTACACACTTCCACCAGAAAAATTTTCCTTAAAATATGTTTTCACTAGGTTAAAGTTCCGTTCAAAAAGCTTCAGTGGCCTCCCACTGCCCAGGGGGAGCCTGTCTCACTCCACAGAGTTCATCGTGGATTTTTACAATTGTGGCCTGCAGTGAATCACACCTCCCAGCTGCTGGTGTTGTCTAGGGCACAGAGGAGTGGTTTGGTCATGCGACTTGCTTTGGCCAATGGGGTATAAGCAGGCAAAACTCCCACGGGGCCTGTACTCTTGGGACAGCCAGCCAGGCCTGAGAAAGGAGGTGAGCCCAGCCCTGTCCCCAGCTGATTCTGACTGCAATGCAGAGTCTCGGGCATACAGGCAACTGTACTGCCTTTACAGGACCATTGGAAGTAGCAAACTATTGTCATCTGAAGCCATCAAACTCAGGGGCAGCGTGTTACACAGCAACAGGTAACCAATGCTGCATCCAAATACGCTAATAATGGGACCTCATTCCACCTTAAGTTTTCTACTCCCGCATGCTCTGCATCCATGCGAGTGCGGACCCCGGGGCTCGGCTTGCAGGCTCTCTTCTGTCTGGAGCACTAGAAAGCAGCGGCTGCCTGCTGCCACCTGTCAGCCCACTCAGCTCCCGCATGGCCTCCTGCCTGCTCTTCTCCTGACTTCCTGCTCAGACCCCCTGACTGTGCTCTTCATTAGCAGTGCCTGTGGCCTGACTGCACACGAGGCATCCTGACTGCACTACAGATTCTTACCAAGGACTTGACACGTTTTATTGAAGTTTCTCAGTGGCTTCAGCTAAAAACAGATGGCCTGCAGAAATTCTAGACACACGTTATGAAGTACAAAATAGGCCTCAGGAGGTATTAAAGTGATAAGAGGCCTCTGGGGAGAAGTCCTCTTAGCGGGAGACTAAGCTGTGGGCTGTTCACTGCGTCCCTTTATAAATCTGTCTCAGAGAGGCAGCTCACGCTAGAAAGGAAAAAGACAATTGCAGGTCAGAGTGCTCTCCTTCATGGTGATGGATAAGGTGACGATTTTGTGTTCTTGTGACTAGGTGATCATCAGGGGAGAAAAAAGTGAAAGTGTTAGAGGCTCAGTCATGTTCAACGCTTTGTGACCCCATGGACTGTAGCTTGCCAGGCTTTTCTGTCCATGGAATTCTCCAGGCAAAAATATCGGAGTGGGTAGCCATTCCCTTCTGCAGGGGATCTTCCTGACTCAGGGATCACACCGGGGTTTCTAGCATTACAGGTGGATTCTTTACCTTCTGAGCCATCAGGAAAGGGCCCCAGCCCCTCATCAGGGGAGAATCAGCTTGCAAAACATGGCTCCAGCCAATAAAGAGGGAGGGGCACCCACAGAAGTCGTCCAAACTGCCGGGGGTGTGTGGGAGGAGAAGGCCAAGCCTGCCGCGCTTCCTGATACTGGGCGCTGGCCGGGAGCACCAAGACCCAGAGGAGAGCCAGCAAGCAGTTCACGGAGGCAGCGACTGCAGCAGCAGAGCGCCTGTCGCCCAGCTTCCCGAGTCTTGCCAGCACCTCCCCTTTCCCGGCACACGCCCAGGCTGAGGGTGTGAGGGTGCGGGTTTATTTTCAAAACACCAGGGAGCAGCTGGAGGTGGGGGTATTGTGAAGGACAGAAGCAAGACGGGAAGAAGAGACACAGAGCTTGACCTGAAGCCTTCCTCAAATCTCAAACTGTTGGAAACTAAGCTTTCTAGTTTGGTCCTAGTGAATCAGGGTGGATGGTGAGACCGGGATCTGAATGTTTGCGGGCTGGGTGACATGTGCTACATATGGAGAATGGTTCTGACCGTGTTACAATTTGGTGATTATTTTCAAGGTGATCCCTGACAACACCCGCCTTGGGGAGGGGAATGCATGTGTAGATGCACATTACCTTCCTCAAACGAAATCTGTTCAAACCAGCAACTGACTCTACTTCACAGAGACACAAAAGCCAATGCTTGAGTCCATTTTAAATGAGAATCTAAATTCAACTTTTAATTTAGATGTTTTTCCATTCAGGCTAAACATCTATTTCTCATATTACTAGCAAAAGTGATACATCGTCCCCCCCACCGCCCGCCAATGATACACTCAAAGATCAGAAATTCTTCTATATAAATAAAAAGGAGAGTAATTCCTATGCCTTAGGATCCTAATATTTTTACTACCTTTTTAATATATCAGTTTACAAAGAATTTGGTTTATAAAGTAGAAAACATGTTTATATTTTAATGATATAAAAGATTAAGCAGTTTCAAAAAGCAAAATCTGATATTTAAGATATGTCACTTATAGTAGTCTATTATTCAATTCACTCATTTCAAATAAACTAATATCCTACCATTGCAAAATTCTGTAGATTAATTATAAACTGTACCAATTTAAAGATATTTTAGAAATTCAGTAGCAAGTATTTAAAAATAATTAAGTAAAGTATTTAATGAGTGGCTTTTGTACGTACTCTCTATTTATAAATATAGAAAACAGACACTTACCATTAACAGCTTTTTCATAATTTTTCCCTAGGTTTATTAAATTTCGTAGCCCAGGATTGAACTGTTCCATTACATTCTGAAAAATAAACAAAGAAACAAATTAAAATAAGTGACCACTAGACCAAGTAACCTTTAGAGGTTGTCACTGCATAGCCGAGGATCCCCACGTGTGCCCAGTGGTACCGTCCACAAAGACATGGATGCTGACTCAAAAGCAGGAAGAAGCAGTTCCATCCTGACTGAGGGAACTGGTGTGGCCACGTGACCTTGGCCACGCCTGCCCTGGAGCTGCCTAGAACTGACTGTGAATGGAGTCTGCAGCAGACATACAGTCCCCACAAAGCACACCCTGCAGGGGGCTGTCAGTTCAGAAGCCAGTGCTCCTTTTGGGTTTAGGTAAGTTAATGGCCATCACACTAGTGACAGGAGACACGAGTGCATGACAGGGACTTAAGTATAGGGACAGTGTTTTGGCTATCAATAAAGAAGATTTTTGGTCCATAAAGAAGGCTGAGTGGCAAAGAATTGATGCTTTCAAACTGTGGTGTTGGAGAAGACTCTTGAGAGTCCCTTGGACTGCAAGGAGATCAAACCAGTCAGTCCTAAAGGAAAGCAAGCCTGAATATTCATTGTAAGGACTGATGCTTAACTTGAATCTCCAATACTTTGGCCACCTCACCTGATGCCAAGAGGCAACTCATTGGAAAAGACCCTGGTGCTGGGAAAGATTGAAGGCGGGAGGACAAGGGGGTGGCATAGGATGAGGTGGTTGGATAGCATCACTGACTCAATGGACAGGAATTTGAGCAATAGAACAGACATTTCTAAGAGCTGTTTTTGCTCTGCCTAATTACTAGGAGAGGGATGAGTGTGGATGGCTCTAGGACACAGGACAGCCGGGAACGTTCTTTGTAGGTCGTCACTGGCATTTTCTCCCAGCCATCAGTTCATTCGTCACATATTTGTGGAGTGGGCACCAGGCCCTGCGCTCACAGCAGTGGAGGTGGAGATGTGGTTTCCCATTCTGGGCTTCATGATGCTCTTATCTCTGCAGATGTTACGGATTTCATTTTTAAAAGTGTAATTTCTACATCAACAGATGGTCATAAACACAGAGAGAAGGTATGACAAGTATAAGACAGGCAACTATTTAGAACATTGGTCTAAATTTAAAATGCTATCCTAAATCCAATTTTACAGACAAGAAATCATTCCTATGAGGCTCTGAATATATTTGGTGACTGAATATAGTTATCCCACCTACAAACAATAAGCTTCACAATATTAATCTTTCCAGGTAGGCCAGTCAAATCTCTTTACTGCCCGCCTCCACCAAAATGTGTATCTTGTTTGTAGAGGCCAAAACAACAAAGAATAAAAAACCACACAACTTTCACAGGGGCAAAAACATGACGCGTGTATTCTTGGGGATAAAGAGGTTCTCCATTACATGTTGTAGGGGAGAAAGAACATAATAACTTTTATTATAACTGTTCTTTATTAAAGAACATTATAACTTTTATTTAATATTATTAAAAGTTTACTTATCAACTTTTATTTTATCAGATGCATTAGACACTGATAGAGGCTTATCATGGAAAATAATCCCTGCCTCAACCCTTCCCCCTCCCTGGCTTTACTCCCATGTAACAGCTCCACTGAAAGTGCTCTTTTGTATTCACTGCCATAGTTTTGATTCATATTCTTGACTTCTTGACTTTGGACAATAACCACTGACGTTCTGCTATGGTAAAAAACTATTTTCCTTGTTCCCAGTCTTTCCTACATAACAGCAGTTTCCTGGCAAATCAATAGTCAATATTTATCATGACTTTGTAAATACTGGTCACCACAATGCAAAGAATATGCACCAAGAATTGTGCTTCCTTTCTCGCTACACCTTTTTGTTTCTCCTGAGATAAACAAGTCCCATTCCAACGCTTCCTTAGATTTTTCCATGCCTCTTCCTCACACTCCATGAAATCTAACAGAAGCCTATTGATATTTTTCAAGCCAGAGTTGTCCGTTAATCTTCATTTTCTTTCTCTCTCCCAGAACGTCCCCAAGGACTCTCTGTCCTCCTGCCCAGCCTGGCCTGACTGTTTCCTGCCACGCTGTTGCCCTCACTGCCCCTTTTTGGTCCCCCATGTGAGAGAGTCTCGTTAGCTGGATTCCACATCTTCCTCTTCATTTCTCTATTTGCTGAAGATCATTCTCAAAGAATGACCTGAGAAATGACGTAGGAGGTAGATGTGAGTCCCAATGTGTCTGAAATTATATTTACCTTGATGTTTGATTGGTATTTCGCTGGGCAGAAGTGATTTTCCCATAGGATTTAAAAGATACATGGTGGAGCCTGGCGGGCTGCCGTCTATGGGGTTGCACAGAGTCGGACACGACTGAAGCGGCCTAGCAACAGCAGCTCCTTATGTATCACTGTCTTTATTTTTTTAATAATTTCATCTGTTTTCAGCCGTGCTGGGTCTTTGCTGCTGCAGAGGCTTTTCTCTAGCTGCAGCAAGCACAAGCTCTAGGGCGTGCCAGTAGCCGAGGCTCCTGGGCTCGGGAGCACAGGCTCAGCAGCTGTGGTGCACCGGGTTAGTAGCTCTGAGGCAAGGGGGAGGCCTCCTGGATCCAGGGAGCAAAGCTGTGTCTCCTGCACTGGCAGGACTCCTTACCACGGAGCCACCAGGGAAGCCTCCAGTCTTTAATATCCACTTTTGCTACTGAGAAGTCAGCTGTCATTTGTATATGACTTTTTCTCTTTTTTGATGAGATGGGGCAGGGGAAGGGGCTTATTTCTGGAACCCTTCTCTTTATTCCTGTGTTCTGAAACTACAGTGGTCTGTCTCACTGTGGGTATTTTTAAATTTACTTTATTGGCACTCAAGCAGACCCTATCCATAGAGAAAATTACATCCTTCAGGTCTGAAAAATGTTCCTGTTTGATTCTCATCTCTTCATTCTCTGGAACTCTGAGAAGGATTTTATATAACCTGGATTTATTCTCTAATCATCTTACCCTTTTCCTCTGATTCTTCGTTTTTTTGTTCTGTCTCTGACAGATAGCTTCAACTTTACTTTCCAACTCTTCTGTTTTTAAAACTTTTGATATGTTTTTTGGCTCTTTCCAGTTTTTTGATTATTCCTTTTAAAAGGCATCCTGTTCTTGTTTTATGGATGTGGCATCATCTCTTATCTGAATAAACTGTAATTTGAGGGGTACTATCTGCCAGTCCCCCAATGTTTGGTATCTAACTGTCTCTCATGTTGGAGGCATTACTCAAATGTCTGGTGATCCTTGACTATCAGTTTGTATTTAGGAATCAAGCCCTAAAACGCTGGCTGGAAGTGTGTGCACATGCATTCAGGGCAGCTATTGACTAGGCAGCTTCATTCTAAACAACTGGACAGCAAGTCAGCTGTAAAGAAACTGGACAAGAGACAGTAACCAAGGGCCACTGGGTCTCTCCAGAGAAAATTCTAACTTCTTGTCCCCTGGGGGTGGGGGGAATGGCAGTCACCAGGGCTTTCCCAGGCCCGAAGGCGGTTGGGTATCCCACAGTTCACTGTGCTGCCTTCTGAGTTTCAGTCCCTCGGCGGGGGTTTCCAAGTCGAGAGAAGCTCTGAGTAGCGCATTCTGAGACTGCACCTCGGCTGCCAGGCAGAGGGAGCCGCTGTGCCAGTGGAGGCTGGGGCAGGCAGGGGGCCTGGAGGCTAGCCTGCGACACGCCTGTCCCGGCCCTGTGGCTCCCTCCTCCTGCGGGGCCTGCTCCGCAGCCTGGGCGGCTCTCTGGGGTGAAGGGCTCAGTTCTCTGCGGCACTCCTCTCTGCAGGGTAAGGCAGTTATCGCACCTCTGTCCATTTCCATCACCCCAAATTTCTTTAGGCTTTTAGTCAATAGATATTTCCTTTCTCAGGTGTCTACACTATGGATTTACAGGGGGTTTAAGTTCCTTTGCCATCATTTTAATGTACTCTCGGAAGAGAAGAAAAACATATGAGGTCAATGGGCCACCCTTAACTGGAAGTCCGCTCAGCTTGTCCTGCTGGAGCCAGTCAGCTGAGCCTCATTCACTGCCAGAAGCCATGAAGCCCCAGAGCCGAGGCTGACTTCTCACCAGTCCCCTGGCAAGCCAGTCACTCTTAGTACCTGATCACGGGACCTGTCGCCATAGCTGCTATTTCTATCATCTTTCCTCAATTCTTTTAAGTTTTTAATTGTGAAATAGCTTAAGGCAGACAACTAATTATAAAAACTGTATAAAAGGTCCCATGTATGCTTCTGCCAATGGGAACTTAGGTGGCCAAAGTACATCGTTTAAACCCGGAAGCCAACACTGGTGCAACACAGGCAAACTACAGACCTTATCGGGACTTACCAGTTGTTATACTTCTAATTTGCAGGGTGTGTGCCTTCTTTCTATGAAATTTTATCACATGTATAGACTTGTATAACCATCACCACAATTATGATACAGAACTCTTCCAGTAACACAAAGGTCTCCAGGATGCTACCCCTTTATAGCCCAACCACCCTAACCCCTGGGAACCGCTGATCTCAATCATCATAATTTTGCCACTGTGAGGTAGTAACATAGGTGGAGTTGTACAGGATGTGGCCTTTAGAGACTGACTTTTCCACACAGCACAATGTCCTTAAGAACCACCCAAGCTGCTGGGTGTACCAACAGCTTATTCCTTTCTCTTCTGTCAGTGGTCCAGGGTATGGATGTTTCATAGTCTCTCCACTGCACCGTCGACCATCTGGGTCGTTTTCAGTTATTACAAATAAACCTGATATGGACAATCACATACAGACTTGTGTGTGAGCATGAGTGTTCCTATCTCTAGAATAAACACCTGGTAGTTAACTGCTGCGTCATACAGCAGGTGGATGTTTAACTTCATAGCAAACTGCCAAGCGGTTTTCCAGAGTTGGCTGTACTGTTTTACATTCCCATAGGCAATGTATGAGATTTCAGTTTTAAAATGTAATGACTTCTTGAGAAAATGGTTGCTTTCCAACAAAAAGATAAAACTATTTTGAAACATCATTTAAAATTCTTACTATAATCCTATGTGCCTGAGTCTAGGTAATATGTGCAAGGAGGATATCAGTACAGAGTAACCTGCCTTCCAGCAGACAAGCAGTCACAAAAAGAAGCTAAGCTCTGTGTTCTTTCCTAAGATTATTCTTAGTTCAGTTTAGTCGCTCACTTGTGTCTGACTCTTTGCGACCCCATGAATCACAGCACGCCAGGCCTCCCTGTTCATCACCAACTCCCAGAGTTCACTCAGGCTCACGTCCATCGAGTCAGTGATGCCATCCAGCCATCAGCTTTACTCAAATAATGGGAAAATAGAATTTGATTTCTTGATAGAATTCTTGGACTGTTTACAGTATAACTCCTCTCTTAAAATTTCAAAAACAATGAATTCATGAGAACTTCCAAAGTTAATACCAAGCATAAACCACTATCCAAATGATTCAACTGGAAAAAGTTCACCTAAGACAAGAGACCATCACTGGACTTCAGAGAAAACAATACAAGAATTTTTAAGCTTGGAAGATCACCATATACTCAATTCTTTATTTTAGGTTTTGCTACAGAAATGGTTCCCCTGGAAATTCTGGCCTCTTTGAATAGTGGAAAATCCACTTCTCCACGGGCTGTTGGCCATTAATCTAGCTATTTTAGCTGAAGTACATGTATTTTTAAACTCAGGAACAGAAATGCAGTGTGGCTGTCATCATTCACAATTTGCAAAAATTTTATCATAGCAATGGATGTCCTTGTGAATTGGACAGGTCCTAAATTTTGAGGGGGAGGGCAGTAGTTGGGTCAAAGGCCATGCTGTGCCAAGGCTTGCCAAGACCTGAATTGTTTATAGAGACTCAAATTTAGAATCAAGAGCAGTAATGAACAAAGCCATTTTAAGTTTGGCACTAAGAATAAAAGGCTTAAGATTCCAAGTATAAAAACAAAATACATTATAAAAGGCATTATTGGGCCAAGAATCACTATTTTGTTACCATCAATAACAAAAGCCTAGGAAGTATTCCAGCGTTACTGCTTAGCGAGGGGGATAATGTGTCAAAACAGTCTGAACCAAAATGAGTTTCCTTTCCATTCAGGGAAGGACATGGGTCTTCCAGGCTAAAAAAGATGACTGGCAACATCTCTGTTGTGCCTGTGCTGCACCTCATAGTGAAGAGGGCTGGTCCTGTCACAAGAGCTCTGGGCCCTAGGGAATTTGTCCCCAGCTAGTCCCCAGACGGCTGAGGAAAAGGCCACTGAAAACCTACAGGCACATCCCACCAGACTTCTAGTTGCTGTTTAGCTCATACAATTCCTCTGCCTCGTGCATAGTTACAGATGATAATTTTAAAAAGTATTACACAATCTTATGATGGCTTTAACTTTCTCACCATTTAGATTTTTCTTTCATTATTGAAAATTATTACCTTTACCAGTATGAAACTACAGGGTATTTATAAAGCATAAATAGAAATATGACGAGACAGATAGTTAAAATGAGCTGATCTCAAATTCCTAAGCAGTAGTTTCTCTTTCCATTTCTTTTGTCAATTCTCTACAAGACCAAGGACAAATTATTTGATATTTCAGCTGTTTGTTTTAACTTTTCTCAGTTGAAAAGTGTGGGTTATAGTTACACTAGAATAAGCTTTAAAAGTGATTTAAGAATCTCTAATATGGGGTTTTTTAAAACTTGATTCAGGTACTGTATGTATTTTCAAAATTTTTGATATTTTATTTTAAACAATCTCATGTGAATTAATCTAGCAATGTCACAAATCTTAAATAAGGCACCCGTTAATTTCATGTGACAAAAATACTTGTTCATAAGGGCTAACTATAGTTTCCAGTAGTCATGTATGGATGTGAGAGATGGACCATAAAGAAGGCTGAGCACTGAAGAATTGATGCTTTTGAACTGTGGTGTTGGAGAAGACTCTTGAGAGTCCCTTGGACTGCAAGATCAAACCAATCAATCCTAAAGGACATCAGTCCTGAATATTCATTGGAAGGACGGATGCTGAAGCTGAAGCTCCAATGCTGAAACTGAAGCTCCAATACTTTGGCCACCTGATGTGAAGAGCTGCTCATTAGAAAAGATGCTGATCCTGGGGATGATTGAAGGCAGGAGAAGGGGATGACCGAGGATGAGATGGTTGGATGGCATCACTGACTCAATGGACATGAGTTTGAGCAAGCTCTGGGAGTTGGTGAAGGAGAGGGAAGCCTGACGTGCTGCAGTGTATGGGGTCGCAAAGAGCCAGACACGACTGAGTGACTGAACAACAACAGGGCTAACAGATTACGTCTAGATAGAAGTCATTTGTATTAATAGAAAATCTCAATTCCTTCTTCCAGGTGTTGCTGGAAGCTGCAGTTTCTAGACTGACATCATCAGTATGTGATTACGTCTCCTGCCTTTAGAGAAAGCTGTTGTTGTTTAGTTGCTAAGTCGTGTCCAACTCTTTTGTGACCCAATGGACTGTAGCCTCCCAGGCTCTTCTGTCCATGGGATTTCCCAGGCAATGATGCTGGAGTGGGTTGCCATTTCTTTCTCCAGGGGCTCTTTCCGACCCAGGGATCAAACCCTCATCTTCTGCACTGGCAGGTAGGTTCTTTACCACAGAGCCACCTTGGGGAGCCCTTAGGGAAAGTAATGGTGAGTAAATCTGGCAAAAGGGCGGATGCCTATGGACTAACTGATGGTCTGAAGAGCCATGTGTTCATGCCCACCTTGAATGGGGAGCAGAAGCCAAGAAAATTAGACAACTGAGATGTTTTTGTTTGAAACATTAAGTTAGAACAAAAGTACTCATATTCGAAGATATAAATACACAAAAATGCTTCCCACCAGTCGAACGTGAACAGTCTGTATATCTATCTAGGCTACCAGCTGTCAACTTGTATTACAGATCAGTTAGTATCATCTGAGCACCAAAGAACTGATGCTTTCAAATTGTGATGCTGGAGAAGACTCTAGAGAGTCCCTTGGACAGCAAGATCAAATCAGTCAATCCTAAGGAAAATCAACCCTGAATCCTCATTGGAAGGACTGTTGCTGAAGCTGAAGCTTCAATATATTGGCCACCTGATGAGAAGAGCTAACTCATTGGAAAAGACCCTGATGCTGGGAAAAACTGAAGGCAGGAGAGGGGGTGGCAGAAGATGAGATGGTTAGGTAGCATTACAGACTCAATGGACATGAATTTGAGCAAACTCCAGGAGATAGTGGACAACAGGGAAGCCTGGTATACTGCAGTCCACAGGGTTGCAAAGAGTCAGAAACCACTCAGCGACTGATCAGCAACAGATACTTTGTAACATGCTGTCCCAGTAGCAATGAACATGAGGGGCAGGGGAACATGGCATAAAAACACCATGGCCTCGAATCCTTGGGCAAATCACATCTATCCTTGCTGAGCCCCAGTCTCCTCCTCTGTATGGCAGAAACTCATTTTCACCTCATGAGGGGTATGAGGATTCCATGAAATAATAACTAACATTTATGGAACACTTACTGTGCGCTCTTCAGGGCCCCTGACTCCTAGTGCACTGAGTCAACTACAGTCATTAACGTTGCGAGACAGGCGCTCGGAAGTATTAGTCTGCTCTTCAGAGGGATGAGCACTCCTATTTACACAGACGCCTCCAGGCACCACGGCTTCCTCTCAGTAAGGTGAGAACAAATGATTCGGGCTCTCCTGCCTCAAAGTGTTATGTCAGGGTGAGAGAGACCATGAGTACAAAAACCTCCAGAAGTGGTGCCAAGAAAACTGGAGGTGCAATTGTTATCTGCTCTCTCCATTTGGAAACTTGATTCCTTTTTTCTTTCTGAGATGCATTTTGATGCTCGAGTCTATGTTTCAGGCTCTAGGCCTGACACCTCACTTGGGTTCTCTCTTCAGACCCTAACAATGCAACAGATATCACACCCATTTTGCAGATGAGACATGAAACTTTCAGATGTGAAATATACAAACCTCCCTGAAGGTCCAACAGGTAGAGTCAGGCCCGGGCACTAACCTTTGCACTCACCCCTCAGGCCTCCAGATAAGTTCTTTGTGGAGGATTATGCAATAAAGTGAGATAAACATGCTTTTATGACAAAGATCACTATTTTAGGGTAAGAAATTATGCAAGTTTCTACAATATTTCCTTTGGGGAAGGTCTCTAGTAACCTTACCCCTGATTTGTTGCTGTTGTCTAGTTGCTGTGTCATGTCCAACTCTTTGCAATCTCATGAACTATAGCCCACCAGGCTCCCCGGTCCACGGGATTTCCCAGGCAAGAACACTGGGCGAGTTGCCATTTCCTTCTCCAGGGGATCTTCCCAACCAGGGATCAAACCCACACCTCCCGCATTGGTAGGCAGATTCTTTTACTGCTGAGCCACCAGGGAAACTCCTCTTGATGTTCAGTTCAGTTGCTCAGTCGTCTTTGAGACCCCATGAATTGCAGCATGCCAGGCCTCCCTGTCCATCACCAACTCCTGGAGTTCACCAAAACTCATGTCCATCGAGTCGGTGATGCCATCCAGCCATCTCATCCTCTGTCGTCCCCTTCTCCTCCTGCCCCCAATCCTTCCCAGCATCAGAGTCTTTTCCAATGAGTCAACTCTTCGAATGAGGAGGCCAAAGTCCTGGAGTTTCAGCTTTAGCATCATTCCTTCCAAAGAAATCCCAGGGCTGATCTCCTTCAGAATGGACTGGCTGGATCTCCTGACAGTCCAAGGGACTCTCAAGAGTCTTCTCCAACACCACAGTTCAAAAGCATCAATTCTTCGGCACTCAGCTTTCTTCACAGTCCGACTCTCATCCATATGACCACTGGAAAAACCATAGCCTTGACTAGACGGACCTTTGTTGGCAAAGTAATGTCTCTGCTTTTCAACATGCTATCTAGGTTGGTCATAACTTTCCTTCCAAGGAGTAAGTGTCTTAATTTCATGGCTGCAGTCACCATCTGCAGTGATTTTAGAGCCCCCCAAAATAAAGTCTGACACTGTTTCCCCATCTATTTCCCATGAAGTGATGGGACCGGATGCCATGATCTTAGTTTTCTGAATGTTGATGTTAGATGAGTATAATTAATCTGCTAATAGTTACACAACACGGACAAGTTCTGGAGAAGGAAATGGCAACCCACTCCAGTGTTCTTGCCTGGAGAATCCCAGGGACGGGGGAGCCTGGTGGGCTGCCGTCTATGGTCTATGGGGTCACACAGAGTCGGACACGACTGAAGCAACTTAGCAGAAGCAGCAGCATGGACAAGTTCTACCCAGACAAACAAATATTTCTGACTTTCTCCTTTTCCTTCCCTTAAAAAAAGGGAAGGAGTAGGGGAGAAAAAGAAGATTCTCCAACTACCTGTAGTCCTTCGGGGAATTAATAACGGTTAACACTGTCATGTTGATTTCCTTTGTTGAAAAGGAATTAAAACGTTGCAGAACTACATGGCAAAAACCACAAGGTGTTTTAACCACCCCATTCAAGTCTCATATCTTTTTTTCCTCCCCACAGGGAACCACTAATTGACTAGAAACTTTCTAACTCATTTTATACACGTATATATTTAGTCAGGATTGGTAATTTTGCTTGAGCATTTAATTAAATAAATAGTATCATATAATAAATTTTACTGTCACATCTTAATTTTTTTAAAATTCAACATTATACTTCAGAGACCTGTTGACCTTGATATGTGTTAACTGAGTTTATTCCTATTTAACTTCTTTCTGTATCCCTTTGTGATGGCTAATTTTGTGTGTCTGCTACTGTACCTAGTCGACTGAATACTAATTTAGGTGTTGCTGTGCAGGACTTCTGAAGATGTGGTTAACAACCAGTAGCCTTTAGGAGATTATCCTCCATAATCTGAGTAGGCTTCACTCGATCCATTGAAAGGCTTTAAGAATAAAACTGAAGTTTCCCTGAGGAAGACGACACTCTGCTCATGGACTTCCAGCTGCTGGCTTACCCTGTAATTTCAGATTTTCCAGACCTCCAAAACCACATAAGCCAATTTTTTGACTTCCTCGCCTAAGCGACATTTAGAGGGCTTACAAGTTACTGCTAATACCAACTGTTTGGCAAGAAGCTGTCCATGTCTGTGCACACGGGGAAGAATTTACTGAGAAACAGAATCGCTGGGGGCACAGAGTATATGATAGATTTTTCATTTTTGTTCGATATTGTCAAACACTTTCTCCAAAGTGGCTGCAGCACTCTGTGTTCCTACAACCACCGTACTATTTTGCCATGATCACCAACACTTGGTGTTATCACACTTTTTTGCCTGATAGGTGAAAAGTACTGTTTAAGTACCATACACTGTTTCCCTTGTCAGCATTAAAAAAGGACCCAGGACTGAACTATCTAAGCAGGGGAAGAGAGATAAAGGTAGTTCCCTGCTGGCTCAGCTGGTACAGAATCCGCCTGCAATGCAGGAGACCTGGGTTTGATCCCTGGGTTGGGAAGATCCCCTGGAGAAGGGAATGGCAACCCACTCTAGTATTCTTGCCTGGAGAATCCCCATGGTCACAGGAGCCTGGAGGGCTACAGTCCATGGGGTCGCAAAGGGTCAGACATGACTAAGCATAGAGAACACACAGAGCCTGAGTCTACCATGAAGGAAAGTCAACAGTGACTTCTGTCCTTTCCACCACAGGGTAGGACCAGGCACCGAGAGCATGGCTACAGCCCCAGTCGAGGGCTGCTGCCACCCCTCCCCACCCCCACCGCTGTGCTCCAGACACAGTGGTCTCTGGGCTGTGCTCTCAACAGGCCAATGCAAGGATCCTGCTCCCCTGCCTGCAGGCTTTTCTCCTGGACACCCGGCCACCTCGGTCTCAGAGATGCTTCCTCGACCTTCCTCCTCCTCCTCTTTCCAGGTCTGTTTCTTGCTTCTCTTTCCTCAAAAGGCTTTCCTCTACCTCACAGGATACTACCTGTGTACTCTGTCTCCCTAGTAAAAACTAAGGAAATGAATCAAGGTCAAGGAACACTGCACCTCCAGCACCAAGCGCAGGCTTGAGCCATCTAATGCCCCAGCTGTGCTCACAGTGGCAGTTCTTGAATTCTTTTAGAATGATGTAAGAGCTGTGCGTGCTCCTGGATGAACCGGCTGCACGCAGTGCCTTCAGCTCATCTGATGGGCACACAGACTCAACGACTAGGCGGGCTGATCAGCCACAGCCAGGATCCCCAGAATGAGGGAATGCACTGCTCCTGGCTTCATTAGCTCAACCTGAGGCTCATGGAAGCTGCAAGACTCTGCCCTTTACCTACTAAGTCATAACAGGCTTTGCTGTTGCTTAGTCACTAAGTCTCATCTGACTGGAGTCTACCAAGCTTCTGTCTACGGGACTTCCCAGGCAAGAATACTGGAGTGGGTTGCCATTTCCTCCTCCAGGGGATCTTCCTAATCCAGGGATTGAACCCATGTCTCCTGCATTGATTGGTAGGTGGATTCTTTATCACTGAGCCACCAGGGAAGCCCCATAACAGGCTTACAAAGCCTATAAATGCCATTCTTTCCTTGTGAATTTTGCTTCCCAACTCTATGTTTCTCCAAGTTGACATTTAAATTACTTTAAAAATATTTAGGTGATAAGATAGTTCTTTAAAAAATATCTTGCTGGCAACAATTCAAATGTCCATCAACTGGTGAACAGATGAAGAAACATGCTGCTGCTAAGTCACTTCAGTCGTGTCCAACTCTGTGCGAACCCATAGACAGTAGTCCACCAGGCTCTGCCGTCCCTGGGATTCTCCAGGCAAGAGTGCTGGAGTGGGTTGCCCTTGCCTTCTCCAATGCATGAAAGTGAAAAGTGAAAGGGAAGTCGCTCAGTCGTGTCCGACTCTTAGTGACCCCATGGACCACAGCCCACCAGGCTCCTCTGTCCATGGGATTTTCCAGGCAAGAGGTACATGATACATCCATAAATGGAATAAAAATGCCATAAAAAGTGAGTAAAGTACAACATGGATAAACTCCATTATCCAAAAGTGAAAGCAGCTGGTCACAAAAGACTACCTATTTTTGTATGATTCCATTCCTATGAAATATCTAGAAAAGACAAAGAAAATATATTAGTGATTGCCCAGGGCTGGGGTTGAAAATGAGAAATGACAGCAAATGGGTACAAAGGACCTCTGTGGGATGACGGAAATGTTGTAAATTGGCTTGTGGTAATAGCTGCACAATTCTGTAAATTTACTAAAAATTTATTGAACTGTACATTTAAAATGAGTGAATTTTATAGTTTATACTGCAATAAAGACGTTTAAAAAAAAAACACACAAAAAAACCCCCAGACAGTAACAACAAAAATCCTTGACACCTCTTCTCAACATCCCAGGCTGCTCAGGGTGTATGTGCATGCTTAATCGCTCGGTTCTGTCCGATTCTTTGTGAGTCCATGGACTGTAGCCCACTTGCCTTCTCTGTCTATGGAATTTTTCAGGCAAGAATACTGGAGTGGGTTGCCATTTCCTTCTCCAGAGGATCTTTCCTGACCCAGGGATTGAACTCACATTTCCTTCATCTCCTACACCAGCAGGCGATTCTTTACCACTGAGCAACCTGGAAAGACTTTTGTCTTTACACCTGGGAAGACTGTAACCTTCATCAAAGCTACAGAGCTGTGATTTCTGACTAGCCTGCTGCCCACTGCAAAGTCGGATGTGCTCAGACGCAGGCCATCTACTGTCCTCTGTGAACACTGGTCCAGGACCAGACGGAACAATGCTCCTGGTCTGAAGAGCACTTAAGTCCATGTAGCTTTAGCAGCAACTTCCGTGGCTCAATCAATCCGATCCATTAGTAGAAAAAGAAAACCCAGCCATTTGGAGATGAATCTCCTGCTGGATTAGCGGTTGTCTCTCCAGCTACAATTGAGGAAGGAGGCT
This sequence comes from Procapra przewalskii, assembly GCA_006410515.1. Lineage (NCBI taxonomy): Eukaryota > Metazoa > Chordata > Mammalia > Artiodactyla > Bovidae > Procapra > Procapra przewalskii. The sequence continues at coordinate 1,899,992 of SJYF01000191.1, read as the reverse complement.
GGCAAAGCTTCTCCAGGCAAAAAAAAATCCATATTGTGTCCCTCTTGAAGGACAGTTTCCTAGGAGAGGACCCCCGCAACCTCGCTTCAGAAACTTTGACTTAAACATTGTTTTGCCTTCCTTTATCCTTTCCTTTCTTCATCCATAACCAGGCTTTGGCTTATAGATAATTATTTCTGCCAAGCTGGTCCTTCATTCAGAGGGCAAAATGCATGCTAGAAATGATGCCGTGAGGTGCCAAGGGTCCCAGGCTCTGCCCCCGCCACATGGCCTCTGCCCAAGAAGCCCCTGGGCCAGTGGTTAGTAAAACACAGGCCAGCTCTCGGGGCTTAGCCTCTCCTAGAACATTCTGAGAGAGTTCTAAGAACCTGGTAGGTCCTAAGCTCCTTAAGAACCAAGCAAGTGATGAGAAGCAGAGTGACCTGAACCAGAAAGGCATGTACTGCTGCTACCTCTTTAAGATTCGTTAACTGGAAGCAGTCACATCTCCAGGATCTTTTATTTCTTTGTTTAAAGACACAGAGTTCTGTGACAAAACTCCACCTTCTCCACTCATTTAGGCCACCAAAACTGCTCTGAAGCCGAGCACAATTAAGCAGAATAAAAAGGTCCTAACACACTGGGGTGAGAAAGAAGTGTGTTCTGTAACTGTTCAAATCTTTTGGATAAAATCAAACCTGTCAAGGACATGATGTCCCAGGGCTATCCCGCCCAGTAAACTACTGCACTAGGTTTCAGTGGTTGTTCTTTTAAGAAAATTGTGGAGGAAGAATCATGTTATAGGCAATCAGTGTTCACGATCCTCTGGTAACATAATTTGGAAAAAAACCCAACAGCCTGAACCCTATTGAACACTATAAAGTTTCATTTTACTTTAAATACCAGGCAAAAGTTTCACATCTGTCTGTGAGTGGAATCATCTGAAACCACTTTTCCTTGTGGTTTTAAATTAGATGATTATACTGGGTCCAAGGTCCAGCCAGTACTGTGACTCCACATAGCTGCATGAATTTCAGGGCAGCACCAAGAGCAAGCAATCCCAGCTTGCCAACTGCCAGTGTTATTGGACATGGAAGCAATGCCTGGCCCATACTGGCTTCTATCAGCAAGGGGATCCAGGGACACTGCACCAGAGTTTAAGCAACTTTTGGACCTTTAACTTCAAAGGAAGTAATACCTGAGCGTCAGAAGTTAAAAAATAATTATTTCTTGAAATTCCAGCTATGATAATACTAGTATCCACTTTTGCTTGGTTCCTAGAGGTCCATGTTCTTATTTGAAGGAAGGGAAATAATCCTTCCTATAGCCACAGTGCCAGGACAACTACTGCATAACTTTCAATTTGAATCTGGAGACTGCCGTCTTTTCTGGTATTCGGTGGGGGGGGGCGCAGGGGGGGAATCAATCTATCATGGCAATGACAGACAGACACTAGATAATGTGGACCTATGGATCACTTCACTTTGCCTGGGAAATCCTACTGACAGAGGGGCCGACAGGCTACAGTCCATGGGGTGGCAAAGAGTTGGACATAGCTGAACGACTGACACACTTTCAGGGTTTCCCAGGAGGTGTTAATGGTAATGAACCTGCCTGCCAATGCCGGAGACATAAGAGACGTGGGTTTGATCCCTGGGTCGGAAAGAGCCCCTGGAGGAGGAAATGGCAACACACTCCAGTATTCTTGCCTGGAGAACCCCATGGATAGAGGAGCGTTGGGCTACAGTCCATGAGGTCACAAAGAGCTGGACAGAACTGAAGCAACTTAACACACACACAACTTCGTAAAGTCCTCATGTTTGGGCCTGTGAAACAACAATAGCCTTGTTCAGTCCTTATGACCCACATACAGTGAGCCTGGCCCTACACTTGACGTACAGGACCCAAAGGTGATTGAGGGAAGAGCTCCCTTAGACCTTGAAAATGCAGAGTCTAAGGGTATGAAAAAAATACCCAGGCAATCTAGACTGACATCGTAAAAACAAGAAACGCAAATATCTTTAATATAACTTGAATATCATTTATAAGTATGACTTCACCAAGGTAGATGGTATTTACTAAGGAAACAGTGACTGATTAGTTACTAGGTTTAAAATAGCTGTCAACAGACACATACTTTGAAGGCTATAGGGTGCGCTAGACCATTTGGTTAAGTGTTCCTGTCTGCCCAGTTATTAATTTAAAAAGGTGTGTCATGGAGTTAAAAGCAATGAAACTACAGGAAGAATGTCTTGTGTGCTAAGTTGTGTTTGTTTAGAAAGTCCCCAGGTATTGATACGTAACGAGCAACAGGAACTTTACCAGATCAAAGTCCCGTTGACTCTTGAACAAGGAGAGAGTTAGGGGCACCCATTCTCTCCACGGCTGAAAATGTGAGTACAGTCGGCCCTCTGTATCCACAGATTCCATCAATACAGCATTACTGATTTTACTACTGAGAAAAATCCAAGTATAAGTGAACCTGAGAAAATTCAAACCCGTGTTGCTCAATGGTCAGTGGTAAATTACTGATTTCAAATATCCAGCGATATTCCTTTTTTTAGTTTACTAGTTCTTTCCAAACATCACTCATACATGATACTTGGAACAATTCTAACAAGCGCCCCTCAATCAGAGCCCATGAGATGAGTCATTCTGCTTTGCATTAAAATCCAAGCCCTTGCAATCAGAAATATAGTTCAAAAACTCAAAATAATGTAAAAATAGCTTGCTTGTTTTAAATATAGTTCTGTTGCTGGTAAGGGGAATCAAAACTTCTGAAGCTTTTGCTATGTTTTGCTTCTCACTTGCTTCTCTCATACAGCCATCTTCACAAAGACTGCTTACAAACCACCTGAGAAACTCCTCTTGAGCTTAACTTGCTCATGCATCCCTCTTTTCCTCCTTTCTCCCAACACTAGGACAAAGCAAACAAGTCCGAAGAACAGAACTGGTAAAAGTAGGCCACCTCCAGGACTGCAAGTGCAGAAGGCGCGAGGCGGCGGAACTGATGACCCCACGCAGGCGGAGGCGCAAGGGAAGGGCATTGCTGTCCTGTTGTAAACTATAAACTCAGAGCAGCACAGGCTCTGTTTCTTCCCCAGGGTGGTTCCCATGGGTGACCTCTGTGCTTGGCACAGCCTGGTGCACAAGAAAAGAGCCACTGAAGGAATGAATGTAGGTGGGAAGCTGGCACACCCCTAACAGTTGCTTGGAACATGGTAGCTGGGATCGTCAGTGCAACTGCAGTTCCACCCACCACGGAGCAGGTGAGGGTTTCGTTACAACTGTGTGATGAGCACACAGCTTCTGTGTTTACCCAACAAATATTTTTAAGTTCTTACTCTGCCATCAGCACAATGAGAGATTTCAAAAAATCCTCAAGGAGTGTAGAGCTCATTGACCAAGAGAAAAATTTGTGCCAATAATATTAATACTATTCTTTTATCCACGTATGTGTTGGTCACTCTGCTAGATGCTGAGGATAAGCAGTAAACAAGACAGATGAAAATCAACTCATGTAGGGTGGCTGTGGGCTGCTGCTGCTAAGTCGCTTCAGTCATGTTCGACTCTGTGCGGGGATTCTCCAGGCAAGAACACTGGAGGGGGTTGCCATTTCCTTCTCCAATGCATGAAAGCAAAAAGTAAAAGTGAAGTTGTTTAGTCATGTCCAACTCTTAGCAACCCCATGGACTGCAGCCCACCAGGCTCCTCCGTCCATGGGATTTTCCAGGCAAGAGGACTGGAGTGGGGTGCCATTGCCTTCTCCGGCTATGGGCTAGCAAACAAAAAATACTACTGCTCACAGTTAACACACTGTCCTAACAACTTTCGTATCCATATAATCGACACAACAATCATATGAGGTGGGTGAAAACTGAAGACAAGGTCAAACGGAGGAATACATCATCGAGTACATACAGGACTCTGGGGTAACAAAAGATGGGTCGGCTTGCTGAAGAAGTTGTCAGTCTTAGGGGCACAACAGTGGGACTGAATGTCATGTAAGAACAAGTATTTTGTATATTTAAAGAGTCTATGTCCTTAGAAGTAGACTGTACCATCAGAGATGGTTGTGTCTGGCACTCCAAGTGTAAGATGAAGCCATGGAAAAAATAAACTGTTTGGTCCATTAAAACCATTAAAGTTTTAATTGTTTTTTTTAATTGCAGCACTTAAATATAAAGAATTATCAGTGTGATTTTCCTGATTTTCTTCCGTCCTTTGAACTTCTGTGGCCGGAAAGGGATTGGCTAGCTTAGGCCTCAGACATCTGCATCCAACAGGTGGCCGGGGTGGTCTCTGGCCCCCCTCTGCCCTCTCCCCAGGCTTCCCTCCCTATAACTCAGGAGGGGCCACTCTGTCCAGAAGATGAAAAGGAGGTACCCAGGGGTGGCTTCTAGCTGGACTCATTAGCTGAGACCTGTCCTGACCTCCAGCCCCAGTCTTTTACATGTTTATTACAGGCAATATGTTATCATCTGAACTTCTATCCCTTGTAAGGTTGGCAGGTTGTTAATCCCACTTTTGTACCTTTTCTTACTGGCACACACCTTCCTGCGTTTGTACTGTTCACGGATACAGCTGCACCTTGAAGGGGATCAGCTGCTTGCTTGCAACATCAGGTGTAAGAGTTTGAAAAGATGTAAGAACTAGAATTTTTCTAGTTGTTGGATTTTTCTTCTGCTGCATTCATAGTTTCAGGTTACTAAAAGTTAAACATGTGTCCCCCATAAGGAAAAATTAAGAGAAAATGGTATGATTTAAAATTAGGTTTACCCTTAGAAAGTCAGTTTGCAAAACAGAGGAAGTGACACATTTTAGGTTAGTTTTTAAAATTTTTATCGATTAATATGGAGTAGATTTATCAGTTTCTAGGGTTTTAGTTTTAGCTTAAATATTATAAACATAATCCACTCACATAAAATATAAACATTCCAGAAGGCAGAGTGTAAGACAGACATAAAAGCCCCTCTTCCTCTACCCTAGAGTTAACCACAGCTATACTTTCGTAATTTAGTGAAGGAATTACTACTGTTTAGGGACTTTTAACCTCCAAAGAACCACACAAATAAAGCCATTTTAAGCAACAAACCCAAGGGCACCCTCACTCACCAGCTCTTCTTTCTCAGCACATAGCTCTGGAAGGCTATGAGCAATCCCTTACATCTCGGAGGGGTGCTTTTTTTATAAAAAAAAAAGTTTGCTCCCTGGATTGGGAACACATTCTCATGATATTTTTCATTTATTTTCGAAGGAGAGAGAAACCGCAACATTTCATCTCATTTCCACAAATCTCACCTTCATCCACAAAGATTTGAGTTATAACCAGAACACAGTCCTTAAAATAATGATAAACCAGAAAGACAGACTCAATGTCTGGAAAAGGTAGAGACTGATAAAATCAAGGCTGAGGAAAGTAAGAACAAAAGTATACAGGCCTCAAGGGCTGCAGAGCCCTAATTACTGCAGACCATATCAAGTACAAAGTTTATAGGGGAAATTACACCCGACTGCCAGACATGAAATCTCGGGTGTTTTCCCGGCCAATGTCCACAAACTACCCTGTTAGAGGTTTTATACATGTTTTACTATTTTTTAAAAAACTCTCTATGGGATATATACATATCATATCTATATATATGTGTGTGTTTATGTATGTGTGTGTGTGTATATATATATATATATATAAAGGAAGCCATTTTAAAACATCTACTTAATTGGTTGAGGTTCAGGAAAGGTACATTCTCACACAATCAGATTATAGCATGGCCTGAGGTGTGTTTTCTGGAGGGCGTTTTGCAATGTATAGCAAATATGTTGACTACCCCTCCTGCAAGGGATTTAGCTTTAGGAAAAGATCCCAGATTTGTGTAAGTTTCACCTACAATGGTGTTCACAGCAGTACTTTAATAGCAAGGTATTGGCAACGACCTAATATCCAAGAAGAGGCGGGTGGATGAATAAATTCTGACGATGACTGGAGAGTCATCCAAATGATGAAGCACACAATACTGACTGACATGGAAAGATGTACTGAAAAATACCTGAAAGGGTGACAGTACGAGTTAGTAGTGTGGGATCCTGGGTAACTTTTACTTTCAGTGTAAATATCCACAAAAATTTTGGAAATTCTCTGGTCTCAGTAAAATATAGTTTTTTTCCTATATTTTCTATATTATTTCTACATATATATCTATATAAAAACATCAGTTTTCAAGAGCCTCTAAGATTAAAACCAGCACACACAAATAAATAAAACATGGGAAACTGTGGGAAATGCAGAGATGTATAATCTGGGGGACTTGTTCTCAAGCATGAACAATCTAAGTGTGGAGAAGACCCAAATTAAAAATAACATTTCCTTTAGAAAAAAGTACTAGTCTTGAAGCCTCTTGATTTAACTGTAACTCACTGAAATGCTTTTAAAGACTAGTCTATTGTGCCTGTAACAGTAAAGTATATTTTTAAGAAAAGTCACAAAGTAAAAGTTCAGTTCAGTCGCTCAGTCATGTGTGACTCTTTGCAACCCCATGAATCACAGCACGCCAGGCCTCCCTGTCCATCACCATCTTCCAGAGTTTACCCAAACCCATGTCCATTGAGTCAGTGATGCCATCCAACCATCTCATCCTCTGTCATCCCCTTCTCCTCCTGCCCTCAATCTTTCCCAACATCAGGGTCTTTTCGAATGAGTCAGCTCTTCACATCAGGTGGCCAAAGTACTGGAGTTTCAGCTTTAACATCCGTCCTTCCAATGAACACCCAGGACCGATCTCCTTTAAGATGGACTGGTTGGATCTCCTTGCAGTCCAAGGGACTCTCAAGAGTCTTCTCCAACACCACAGTTCAAAAGCATCAATTCTTTGGCGTTCAGCTTTCTTTACAGTCCAACTCACATCCATACATGACTACTGAAAAAACCATAGCCTTGACTAGACGGACTTTTGTTGGCAAAGTAATGTCTCTGCTTTTTAATGCGCTGTCTAGGTTGGTCATAACTCTCCTTAATACTCAATTAACTAGAAAGTTCAAATAACTCTGATTCTACACCCCCAGGAGTCTAGTTCATTTAATTATGGTTCATCTATGCCCCCCAAACCTCTTACACAAAAAACTTCTTTTTTTGATATATGAGAATTTATTACTACTGTGCTTTCGTCATCAAAATTTATGATCTTGGTCTTTCCTTCCTGCCTTTGTATAAAGGCAAAAGTGAGACGTTGGCTACTTTGACAACCTTAAAGAGGATTCCAGAAATGTCACCAATATGATATTTGCAACCAAATCCAGCAATCAGAACTTCATCATTTTCCTCAATAAAATTCAAGCAACCTTATCTGGGTACAAAAGCAGTGATTTTTTTGAGGGCCATTCTTGATTAGCTGAACCCTGACACACTTCTTGATGGAAGAATTTGGCTGCTTGGTTTCAACTCCTACTTTTTCGAGCACAATTCCCTTGGCATGAGAAGTGCCACCAAAAGGGCTGGCCTTCAGGGCTGTGCCCAAATGGGCTTTCTTGTACTGTTTCTGGTCTCGTCAGTGACTACGGAGCTTCCCGGCGGTATGAAGAGTGCAACACTTGTCCATTCTGCCGGCGCCACGGGCCTGAGCCCACAAGAAAACCTTTTGATGTGTTCACCTATGACAGTCTGAGAGTCCAATAAACTGAAATTTATTTTTTATTCTACTGAACACTACCCCTGATGCCTCTCTCAGGCATCTGATCCCTATGTCTCTATTCTGTCTTCGAATCAGTCTTCGAATCCCCCAGGGAGATGGCATTCCTGCTGCGGTTACAGACCTCCAACCAGCAAGCCTGGGGCAAACTGTTTCACCTTGAATTTATTTTTTTTTTAACTTTTGCATACATCCATCAGAGCCGCCAAAATGAAAAGGAAGGAAAATATCAACTGTTGGTCTGGTTGTGGAGCAACCAACCGGAACTCTCACACACTTCTGGTGGGAATGTGAACGGGTGCAACCACCTTGGCAGACAGCTTAGCGGTTTCTGCCAAAGCCGAATAAATTATTTAAATACCTGATAATCCAGGAACTCCACTCCTCTGTGTCCACCCAAGAGAAATGAGGGCCTATGCCCACCAGATTTGTCTGAAAACAATCCAAACACCCCTCAAAGAACAGACTGTGATACAGTCACACCTTGTAATACTACACAGTGAAAGAAAAACTAATGGCAACTACTGCTGTGATATGCATGGAAGGATGGATCCAAAAAACATATTGAGTGAAATGAGGCAGACAAGATAAGCCAAACTAGCCTGTGCTGCTATAAGTTAGGAGAGTAGCTATCCTGGAGTGGGTACAGTGCCTGGAAGGGGGCATGAGAGGGGCTTCAGGGGCTGGTCATGGTCTACTTCTTGATCTGGGTGCTGGTTACACATGTGGGTTCAATTTGTGACAATTTAGTGAGCTATAAAGGCCTAAGCAAACCTTTCAGTATGTAGATTAAAGTTCAATTAAAATTTTAGGTCCTACTAAACAACAAGGTCCTACTGTATAGCATAGGGGACTATGTTCAATATCCTGTGAACCATAATGGAAAAGGATCTTAAAAAAGAATGTACATATATATGTAACTGAATCACTGCTATACAGTAGAAATTAACACACTGTAAATCTTTAACTGTATTTCAGTAAAAATAAAATTTTAGAAATAAAAATGTATTTACAAATGTTAACAGGTAAGTTCAACAAATATTTGTGTTGCTTCTATAATGAGTTTTACATTGAACTGCAGAATAAATAGCTGTGTGGAATTCTGAGGGAAAAACAATCCACACGGTTGCAGCTGCACACTCATCAGTTTCCCCTGCAGGTCTCCCTGCAGTTCATTACAACAGAAGTGCAGGGTAGGAATTAATGCCCGAGCCTGGAATAATGTCACACATGCCAAGTCAGAGGCAACCTGGAACTTGTGAATGGTGTCACAAGTTTGATTGGCCCCAGTCTTGATAATAAAGGATGCTGCTCTGCCCTCATAGTAATGTTATCATAGTTCTAAAACCTCTTTCAAATCAAGAAAAGATGTTATGACAGGAAAAGACACTCATTATTTGGCTTTGTGTTTACAGACAAGATGTTATAACACTGGGCTGTGCAGTTTAATATTTGATGCCTGGCAACCCTTTCTGCTACTTGGCACCTGATTCTTACAATTCCCTTTTTTAGTCATCATGGAGCCCAAATTGTCTGAGCTTCTGCAGATGCTATTTTATCTTCAGCATACCTGAAGAAGGCAGTGTTATGGGAACAGATGAAGATATCAATAGCCAACACAGCAACAGCAATAAACATAAACAGCGACCAAAAGCTTCCAAAAAAAAAAAAGTCAAAGTGTTAGTTGCTCAGTCTTGTCCAACTTCACGACCCCATGGGCCATATAGCCCACCAGGCTCTGGTCCATGGGATTCTCCAGGCAAGAATACTGGAGTGGGTAGCCATTTCCTTCTCCAGGGGATCTTCCGACGCAGGGATCGAATCTGGGTCTCCTGAATTGAAGGCAGATTCTTTACTGTCTGAGCCACCAGCTTCAAAGCCTAGACCTATATGCCACAGGCCACACTGGAAGCTAACCAGGCGGGACTTTCACTTAAACATCCCCACTTAAACCCAAGCTGAGAAAATAAACCATTACACAAGCAAAACTGAGCACACAGGTGTAGACTGCTTGCTTTACCCAGTGAAAGAACGAAAGTCCCTCATTTTCTTACTTGAAAGTTTGTTCACAACAAGCTGATGATGATGAGTTAGCAATAACAAACTATGGGTGACACCTTAGGCACCAAAGTATGAAAATGTAATTGGTTTGCACGTTTGTTGGCTAACACAAACTAAATTCCTACACCAAGGAATGGGGATGGAGGCTGGCAGGGGAACTGGCCTGTGAGCACTGATATCTCAGACTTTGGGCCTCACTTTCTCAACAGTAAATAAACAGGCCAACCTTGAGGGCTGTGTAATTAGAATGAAACAAATGCTCTATGAAGTGTCAAGGGAGGGAGAGGGGAGCCTGGCACAGGACAGGCGCTTACTAAATTAATTAAAGGCTCATTTCTTCATCAAGTATGTACACTTGTTAGGTGCCAGGAACTGTGTGCTAGTTGCTCAGAGCCAAACAAAGCTTCTTTCCAGTGGGAGCTCACATTTAAGCTGGAGTAGAGATAAACATACATGATAAATAAATATATATTATATGCTAAGGGTTTCCCCGGGGGCTCAGTGGGAAAGAGTCTGCCAATGCAGGAGACTCGGGTTTGATCCCTGGGTCAGGAAGATGACCTGGAGAAGGAAATGGCTACCCATGCTAGTATTCTTGCCTGGGAAATCCCGTGGACAGAGGAGCCTGGTGGCCTACAGTCCATGGGGTCACAAAAGAGTCGGACAAGGCTTAGTGACTGAGCGACAACATATGGTAAGGTAGTGAGCACTGCAGGTGTGAGTGTGGGGGCACTGGGAGACAGATGAGGTTCTCTTCAATTTTAAAGCTGTCTGAGTGGGACTCGGAGGGGGTGACATTTAAACAAAGACTTCTGTGTCCCTTCCCCCGTCACTGCTGCCTCAGCAAGATCAATGCAGGGGTGACATCATGTCCAGCCCTCCTTAACTTCCTCAGACCAACAGGCCTAACTTCCAGCAAGGTTGTGGTCACTTCTCTGTGTGTGTGGTTGCTTTTAATTAAGGGTTGTTTTTTTTTTTTAAACTTTACTTCTTCCTTGTACCACTAAAGCATGCACTCATCAGAAAACCCATGCAAAATCACAAATTATGGGTGTCGTATAGGCTGAAGTGTGGGGAGGGATCTTTGGCTTAATTCTAATTAGCAACAGTGACACTACCTGACATTTTGGGGCTTACTATCATGCCATTTGCTCGTAAAGTCGTAAAACACACATCTCCTGGGATTTAGTATGGCTCTCTGGTAACCATTTGTCTAAGTACACATTGAAAAAAAACTCAGCAAATGTTTGAATAAATATTTAAAGATATTTGATACTGCATACAGAGGATCACACTACTTCATAATCCCCCTTTTTCTCTAAAGAATTTATTCCTTTATTTCAAAGTTAGAGAAATTTGAGTATTAAAAAAATGAGTCATAAAATCCCATTTGCAGGCAGCTTTTGTAAATGCACCTGGTTAGGCTGCATTTCTATTAGTAAAACATTCTAACTTGCCAGGTAACATCAAGGAGATCTCTTTTCCAGGTTCATCCACACTGCTGGGAGACTCTTACAGTATTAAACTTAAATTGTTTTCAGGTTTGGTTTTGAGGGGGTTGGGGGAGGAAGAACCTGAAGAGGTGGTGGTGAAAAGATGCTGGGCTTTCAATCAGATCTGTGAAATTTCACTGTGCATTTCTATCATAATCAAAGCATGAGCTAGTGGCATTCACTTTATAGATTATATATAAACTTGCTGTCTGGGGCTGTAAATTATTATCCCACCATCCCAACCTAAACCTGACCCTAAAACATTAACGAGGAAATGGTGATTAAAGTCAGTCAATAAACATCTGTGAGCTTTTAGTATGTTTTAAGACACCTGGGAATGGAAAGCAAAGGTAAAGGTCTCTGATCGTCAGGGTATCACAGCCTTTCAAAATACGAAAATGATTTACAATGTTTTATGGAGAAGGAAATGGCAACCCATTTCAGAATTCTTGCCTGGGGAATCCTATGGAGAAAGGAGCCTGTGGGCTACAGTCCATGGGGTCACAAAGAGTTGAACAAAAGTTAGCGACTAAACAACAGTGTCGATAAACACACATAACCCAAATTATGAAATCCACACCTTTTTCCTCCTGCCTCAGTTCTTTGGGTAATGCAAAACTGATATCTGTGGGACTGTAATTCACTTGAGCACAGCCCCTCTGCTGAGTCACCACTAAAAGTGACAGTGAAGAAGAACTGGGAGAAAAAGCAGAGAAGAGTGATTTCAGGATTAGATGCCTGAGTCATTTCTCATCTCAGATTGAAAGACGTACCAACCTGTTCTTGGAGGCATGGGGGCTGGTGTGTGTGTGTGTGTGTGTGCGCAATTCTACTCAAATGTGGGGTGTGTGTGTGTGCGCAATTCTACTCAAATTAGCAATGATCTCCATTCCTCAATAACGTACAGTTTTACTGTCCTTAATTGACAGTCGTCAGAGTAGCCACAACTCCCAAGTTGAAGAGTAACAATGTGATATTAACACAGTCAACAGCTCATACATTCCTACCCCCACCATCTTCAGGATCATCTAAACAATCTCAACAGAAAGGTAAAACCTTAACTTTCAAATTTCTGGGATTTCTAAAACCTGCCCTCTTCTAAGGAAACATGAATAAGGACCAGATTTTGGTCACAGTTACTTACTGAGCTTACTGAGAATGCTATGACAACTCTATCTACTGTGTTTAATGTGAATGCAGTATAGTCCACATGTGACAGGATTTGTGTATTCAGACAAAGGGAACCAGTCTTTTGAACAAAGGATTATGAACCTATTTTCATGCTTTTATTCTTACCCAACAAAAGTCAATAAACTCTGATTTCAGGAATTCACTTCCAAATTCAATTGTAAATCTAGAAACTAAATTTTAGGGTTAAAAAAAAAATGTAATCCATACAAATGACCCAACTGTGAATCTTAAAAATGGCTACAAATGCATTTGGAGAACTTGGGTTCCATGAGCCTAAGCCGAATTAAAACAAAAGTTGTTTTGTGTTCTATTAATAGCAGATGATTAAACACATATCTTATTTCAAACTGGAATTCATTTATACGTACTTCCTAAACTGGCCACTAATCCTAAATCTATGTTTCTGGAAACATTCTCTCGTAATAAGTGCAAGTTAAGAGAATGACCATCAACGCATTGCTTAAAGTTGGGCCAACTTTACTCAAACCTCGGACGTTCTTAGACTCCCATTAACCTCTCCGAAATAATCGATATCTGAAAGCCAAACTGGACATAAAGCTGCGTGAGGCAGGGTCTCGAGGGGGGCGAGTCTCAAACCTTCCCAGTGAAGTCCTGGGGCCGGGGGGCGCCCCCGCAGGCGCCAGGGCCGAGCCCCGCTCACCTGGCGCTGGCTAATTACCTGGGAGTTTCCCCCTTACATTCTCGGAGGAAACTCAAGCTCGGCTCTCCGAGAACTCAGGCGCCGCAGCCGCGCCGGCGAGGCCACCGACCCCGAGGGGAGGATGCGGGGAGGACGCGCCCCAGGGGCGACACAGGACCCGCCCGCCGCGAAGACGTAGGGTTGTGAAAAGTGTAATTTGCCGGGCGTCTCGCGCGCCGGGAGGGAGGGGAGGGG
>SJYF01000191.1:1871315-1886665 GCA_006410515.1 Procapra przewalskii | reverse complement strand
CGTCTCCACCTGAGGCGCTGGGAAGCTGGGACCCAGGCCGCGCGAGGGGTCCGTGGCGGGCTCGCCACGCTGTTCTGCTTTCAGCCCGCACCGGAGGCCGTCACACCTCTGTGGTCCTAGAGCTCTCCAGTGCCTCTCGCAGTGCTGGCGACAGGGGCCCTGACGCCCGCGTTCTCCGCGCGTGCTGTGATCCCCAGTTGTACTCATTTCCCTCCTTGACCCCTTCCTGCCCTCCCGTATCCCTGACCTCAGAGAGCCGAGGGACCTCAGGACAAAGGCTCTCATAGGTGGGGAAAAGGGGCAGCCTCTTGCAACCCTTTTTGGAAGTTCCCGATAATGTGAAAAAAATCAATAAATGCCACTGCTTGGTTACAGAAATGGCAGGACATTTTCAAACTTAGATTTAAGAAGGACTTTTAATTCAGTGCAATATAACCGTGCTAGTCACAAGATCGTTACAAGATGTAGAAGCCCATAGTGAACGCAGGTATAGTGGAGGTAAAGCTCTTCCTTAGGGCGGCTCCTGAAGCTCCCTGTTCTATCTCCACCTCAACCCCAGCCTGAGGACCCGGAACAGGCTTCTCCCAGCCTGAAACACTGCTTGGTATCTGAGATACTCAGCTAGCCAGAGCAGGAGATCTTATTCTGTATCTAAAAAACTTCTATCTGGGTGCAATTTCATCTTTTATGGGCTATTATGAAGCTTCTAAACTGCTCCCGTTATAAAATTCACTGGGAAACACACACAAAGAAAGCCCTGTATTGGCCTAGATGGGAATATAAAAGCATGCGAGGCAGCTAGATTTAGGACAGAATCCACCACTTGGATTCCAGGACAAGGTTATCGTGTTTTGCAAGCTATAAAGCCTACTGTGATTGAGAACCAAAAGGTAATGGATCCTTGGGTGCTGGAGCCCTTAGGTTTCGGGCAGTGGAAGCAGCTACCTCTCCTTAACAGATTTCTAGCATCTGACTCATAAGAGTTGCCTGGTGGGTCTTATTTGCTTTACTGAGGGAACGGATGACTTTACCATTATCAGCTTTTCATATTGGGCTCTTCAAGGATGTCTGTCAGCTTTCATTTAAACTTGAAAATCGCTCCCTTAACTTTGCAGGTCTGTCACCCTTTGTGTTAGAACCTCCCTCCAGGCCTTCTGATGAATGGGATCGTTTCACCCTCTGCTGCAAGGCAGTCAACCGAGGAGCCAGAAAGAGAGCAGAGGCTTAACCTTTAACACCCCACACCTCAGCCAGGAAGAGATAGCAATTAACAAACTGCTTTAAAACCAGCACATCTCAGATGGCCCAGCTTGTTTGTTGAGACTGGAATCCAGTCGAAGGGCCAGGTTCACAAGTGTAGGCAGACCTTCTAACAGATATCTATATTAATGAAATCTCCCTTATGGAAATAATTTCCCGGTTGCTCCTTTAGAAGTCTTAGAGAATGGTCAGCTCTTGGTCTGTATCAGTATTAGGACTGGTGCCGCTGAGTCCTCAAGAACAAATGAGTATTGATTGTCTTCTCTGTGCCAGGCACCCTGCTGTGGGCCATAGTGAAGTACAAAGTGTACTGGCCTTGACTCAAGGCCTTAAAACAAGCGCAGGAAGCAGACTTTAAGGAGGACTGCAATGAAAGCTGTAGTGCCGTCAAATGTGCTGTAAGTCTAAAAAGACGAGAACGCCCTCAAAAATCCACGTGTTAGGCTCTTCAGGTGTGTGTGTTGGTTTCATGCAAACTTGAAAACCCGCGGTCTTAGCTGTTCTGAGGTTTAATGATGCTCAGTGTGACCTGAAGTGAGTCAGTGGAAAGGGTAACACAGGAGAAGGTGAGAAGCCGGTTGCAACTGCAGCTGCTCTCCAGTTGCCCAGAACCCAGGCCTGAAGAGCAGGCCTGGCCTTGCTGGGCATCAGCTCCACACCTCCCCAGGGGCAGACAACCAAGGTTTCCTCTCTTAGCTCCTGCTGCTGCTGCTGCTGCTGCTAAGTTGCTTCAATCACGACCCCATGGACTGCAGCCTACCAGGCTCCTCCGTCTATGGGATTTTCCAGGCAAGAGTACTGGAGTGGGATGCCATTGCCTTCTCTGCTCTTAGCTCCTATGTGAGTTTAAATAACCAAAAATCCTGTTTACGTTAGTGAAAGTTGCAAGATGCAATTGCTAGTGACAGTATCAGTGAGATTCTGAAAGCCACACTCCAGGCTCTTGTGTTGGGCTGTCTGCCTTCTTCCGAACTTCCACAGACTGTCTGGCTTGGTGAGCGCTCCGGGGCGTCCACGAGGATGTACTATGTTTTGCGACCAAAGAGGTCCCTGCCAATAACAGCAGTTTGGGGCAAATTCCCGTTTAAAGACCAAGAGAATTTGCTGTATGATGCAGGGAGCTCAACCCAACATTCTGTGACAACCTGGAGGGATGGGATGGGGAAGGGGGAGGGAGGGAGGATCAAGAGGGAGGGGCTTATGTATACCTGTGGCTGACTCATGCTGATGTGTGGCAGAAACCAACACAGCATTGTAAAGCATTTATCCTCAATTAAAAAATGCGAGAAAGAACACACACACACACACACACACATGTGATAAAGACCAAGAGAGGGGATGGGGCTTTATTTTATTTTATTTTTTTAATACTTTATTCTACATTACAATACTGTATTTGTTTTGCCATACATTGACATGAATCGGCCACAGGTGTACACGATCTCCCAATCCCGAAGCCCCCTCCCACCTCCCACCCCATATCATCTCCCTGGATCATCCCGTGCACCAGCCCCAGGCATCCTGTATCCTGTATTGAACATAGACTGGTGCTTCGTTTCTTACATGATAGTATACATGTTTCAATGCCATTCTCCCAAATCATCCCACCCTCAGGGGACGGAGCTTTAAGTGTTCTTATTTTGAAAAAGCAAATGTGACTTGAAAATTCCCTTACCTTTCCAATGCAAATAGCGCCGACTCCTCCCCTATTCCAAATCTATTCTGTTGTAGAGTTTTTTCCTTAGTTTTCTTTTATTTTTTTTCCCTTAGTTCCCCACCCAGAGACTGAACCCTGTCGTTTGCAGTGAAAGGACAGAGTCCTAACCATTGGATTGCTGGGGAATTCCCCTGCTGTAGCTTTTCCATTTGCTGTTTCCTCTGTCTAGAATGTTCTCCCCACTACAGTATTTCCTGGAAATGTGAAGCTCAGCCTAGAGGGACCTTCCTTGACCTGAAGCAGTATCCCAAGCCATCTCTAACATAGCATTCTGTTTTAATTCTGATAGTGCTTACCACTACACGCTGTGCTGTCGCTTCTGTCTTGTCCGACTCTGTGCAAGCCTGTGGACTGCTGCCCGCCAGGCTCCTCTGCCCATGGGATTCTCCAGGCAAGAGTACTGGAGTGGGTTGCGGTGCCCTCTTCCAGGGGATCTTCCCCACCCAGCGGTTGAACCTGTGCCTCCTGCGTTTCCTGCACTGCAGCGAGCCACAGGGGCTTCCGAGGGGGTGCTAGTGGGAAAGAATCCTCCTGCCAGTGCAGGAGAAGCGGGTTCCATCCCTGGGTCAGGAAGATCCCCCGGAGAAGGAAATGGCAACCCACTCCGGTATTCTTACCTAGAGAATCTCCTCTGTCCAGAGGAGCCTGGCAGGCTGCATTCCGTGGACTCACAAAGAGTCAGACACGACTGAAGCGACTTAGTGCAAGCCACGGGGGAAGCCCTGTTGCTCACTACAGTGGGCTAAAATAAAGACTCCCCAGGATGTCCAAGCCCTAATCCTCGGAGGAACGGGTCAGTGCTACTTTATATGACAAATGGGACTCTGCAAATGTGGTCAAGGTAAGGATTTGGAGAGGAGGGGATTGTTTGGGATTTCTGGATAGACCAGTTAGCATCACACAATTCCTTACAGGAGGGACACAGGAGAAGCTGGAGGAGAAGGAAACATGGTGTCAGAGACTGGAGTGATGTACTTTAAAGAGGGAAGAAGAGGCTGCAAGCCGAGAAACACAGGAGGCCACTGGAAGTTGGAAAAGGCAAGTATGTGGGTTCTCCCTTTAGAGGAACTGGGGCCAGAAGGCAGTAGCCCTGCTGACATCTTGATTTCAGCCAAGACTTTTCAGACATCTGTCCAGAACTACAGGAGAATAACTGTGTACCGTTTTAGGCCACTGAATTTGTAGTAATTTGTTATAATAGCTAGTAGTCATGTATGGATGTGAGAGTTGGACCAAAAAGAAGGCTGAGCACCGAAGAACTGATGTTTCCGAACTGTGGTGCTGGAGAACACTCTTGAGAGTCCCCTGGGCTGCAAACCAGTCAATCCTAAAGGAAATCAACCCTGAATATACATGGGAAGGACTGATACCGAAGTTGAAGGTCCAATACTTTGGCCACCCGATGTGAAGAGTTGACTCACTGTAAAAGACCCTGATGCTGGAAAAGACTGAGGGCAGGAGGAGAAAGTTGTGACCTAGGATGAGATGGTTGGATGGCATTATCTACTCAAAGGACATGAATTTGAGCAAACTCTGGGAGCTGGTGAAGGACAGGGAAGCCTGGTGTGCTGCAGCCCACGGGGTCACAAAGAGTCAGACACGACTGAGCGACTGAGCAACAAAGGGAAATGAAGACACTAGCTAATCTTTTTCTTCTTCATCTTTTTGCTGATTGTCTCTTCCCACCCACAACCTGTCTGAAGAACTTAAGACGCCCTTCAGTGTCCCAAGGGCAGGCTGATTTTTGACTTGTTCATTGCAGGCTGCGCAGTCCCTGGCACATAGTGTTTGCTCAAGAAATGTTAGGAGGATGAATTTATGAAAAAGCCAAGATGCTCTTCATTTCGTGAGAAATCAGCTGCATCAGGGGTTTGCTTTCTTCGGTTTTAAAAAAACAACAATAAAATAGACCACTGCGAAACAAACCATGGGTCTGAAGTCTAGAAGGGAATATACAGAGTCTAGATTCAGCAGCTATCAATAGGTAATAAGGCATTGGCACGAACAGAATGTATTTTTTCTTCTTACTGAGTTGTCCCCGTTCTTTATATATCCTGGGTACAAGTCCCTTGTCAGCTATATGGATTGACAATTATATTCCACTATTCTGTGGGTTGTCTTTGAGCTTCCTGGATATTGTCCTTTGAAGCACAAAAAAATGTTAAGACTTACCTATTTTTTCCTTTTGTTGCTTTTGATTATAGTATCATATCTAAGGAACCATTGCCTAACCAAGGTCACAAAGATTTACCCCGATATCTTCTTCTAAGAGTTTTATAGTTTCAGGTCTGCGGATTCATTTTTGAGTTAATTTTTGAGGTATAGCGAAAGGATCCAACCTCATCCTTTAGCCTGTGGACGTCCAGTTGTTCCAGCACCACTTGCTGAAAAGATGACTCCTTCCCGCATTGGACTGTCTTGGCACTCATGTAAAAATTCACTTGGCCACCAAGGTAAGGGTTTATGTCTTGACTTTCCGTTCAGTTCGGCAGCTGCTCTATCCTAGCGCTATAGTGCCAGACTATCTTATTGCAGCTTTGTAGTAAGTTTTGAAATCAGGAAGTGTGAGTCCTCTAACTTCGTCTATGCTTTGCTTTTTAAAATCGTTTTCAAGATGGTTTTGGCTATTCTGGGTGTCTTTTTCTTTTAAAGGCTTATTTATTTAGCTTTTGGCTGCGCTGGGTCTTCATGGCTGCAAGCTGACGTTCTCTGGCTGCGGCGAGCGGGGGCTGCTCCTCATCGCAGTGCGTGGGCTTCTTATTGCGGTGGCTTCTCTTGCTGTGGCGCGTGAGCTCTGGGTGCACGGGCCTCAGGAGCTGCGGCTCTCGGGATTGAGAGCGCTGGCTCAGTGGTCGTGGCACCGCCGCTTGGCTGCACCGTGGCCTGTGGGATCTTCCTGGACCAGGGATTGAACCGGTGGTGCCTGCATTGACAGGTGGATTCTTAACCCACAGATCACCAGGGAGGCCCTATCTGGGTGTCTTGTACTTCCGTATCAGTTTTAGGATTTGCTTGACAGTTTATGCAGGAAAAGCATTGAGGATTTTAATAAGGATTTTTATTGATTCTATCAGTCAGTTTGGGAAGCATTACTATCGTAACCACATTACATTTTCTGATCCATGAACACAGAGTGTCCTACCATTTGTTTAGGTTTTTCTTCTTTTCTTTAAACAATGGTTTGTAACTTTCGGAGTATAAGTCTACCTCCTCTGCTCAGTTTACTCCTTAAGTATTTTCTTTTGGATGCTGTTGTAAATGGAATTGCTTTTTCATTTTCAGACCGTTCACTGTAAGTATACAGAACTGTAATTGATTCTTGTTATTTGATGTTATAACTCACGATATTGTTGAACTTGTTCTTTACTTCTAGTAGTTATCAGATTGAGGAAATTCCCTTTTATTCCTAGTCTGTTGAAAGTTATTCTCATGAAAGGGCATTGGATTTTGTCAAATGATTTTTCTGTGTCCATTGAGATGATCGTGTGTTTTTTGACCTTTATTCTGGGAGATAATCAACAATGGTTGATTT
Source organism: Procapra przewalskii (assembly GCA_006410515.1). NCBI lineage: Eukaryota > Metazoa > Chordata > Mammalia > Artiodactyla > Bovidae > Procapra > Procapra przewalskii. Next base: position 1,880,156 of record SJYF01000191.1, on the reverse strand, counting down.
TTATGTGTTGACTCCACCTTGCATTTTCCTGGGAAATTTTCCACTAGTCATGCTATAGAACACTTTTTTTCTGTTGCTGGATTCAGTTTGCTAGTATTTTGTTGACGTCTCTTCTGTCTGCATTCATAGGGGATATTGGTGCATTGTTTTCTTCTGATGTCTTAGACTGATTTTGATAATACCAGCATATAGAGGGAGTTGGGAAGTGTTCCCTCATCTTCTATTTTTTGGAAGAGTTTATGAAGAATTGGTATTTACTTTTCTTTGAATGTTTAGTAGGATTTACCAGTGAAACCACTGGGGTCTGAACTTTGCTTTGTGGGAATTTTAAAAATCACTAATCCAATCTCTCGCCATAGATCTTTCAGTGTTTTTTTGCAGAGTGTTATTTCCTTAGGTTTCTGTCCATCTCTTAATCATTTACAGTATACTTTATGGTCTCTACCAGATGTTCTGTGTGGTTTTCGCCTGTTTAATCTTGCCTGGTTTGGTTGTTTTTGTCTCATTCAGCCACGGTTGTATCTGCTGATTGTCTGTCATTGAGGCTCCACCAATTCCTTATCTATTTTGGTAATTTTTTATTATGGGGTCATCTTCAATAATGATCCATTTTGTCATTAAGAAGCCCATGTGGCATGAGTTGTAAAGTACTCCTCCAGGAAAATTGTATATATGTTCCTACTAGGCACTCTAAGCAGCTCACCACCGACCGAAGAAGGTAAAATTCAGGCTCTGCACCTGCCCAACGTCACAGGCCTGGGCTGTTGATTTCTCTTAGGATATTTCTTTCTCCTTAAGACCCCATTTAAGGCACTTCCGTGGTGGTCCAGTAGCCAAGTCTCCGCGCTGCCAGTGCCAAGGGTCCAGGTTAGATCCCTGGCCCGGGAACTAGACCCCACGTGCCGCAACTAAAAGGCCTGCATGCCACTGTGAAGACCCAAGATCCCATGTGCTGCAGCTGTTAATAAGAGCCAGCACGGCCAAGGACACACATAACACAATACATAGGAAAGAATGCTGCCGCTGCCAAGTCACTTCAGTCGTGTCCGACTCTGTGCGACCCCATAGACCGCAGCCCACCAGGCTCCCCCGTCCCTGGGATTCTCCAGGCAAGAACACTGGAGTGGGTTGCCATTTCCTCCTCCAATGCATGAAAGTGAAAAGTGACAGTCAAGTCGCTCAGTCGTATCCAACTCCCAACGACCCCATGGACTGCAGCCTACCAGGCTCCTCTGCCCATGGGATTTTCCAGGCAAGAGTAGTGGAGTGGGGTGCCATTGCCTTCTCCTAGGAAAGAATATTCATTCTGTAGGAAAGAATATTCATTCTGTAGGAAAGAATATTCATTCTATATTCATCAATACCATCAATTAAAAAGACCCCAACTAAGTAACACTCCTCTGTCCTCCTTACTGGGGCCAATGAGTTCTTTCGAATGCCCCTCTTACTGACGTGTGGTCTTTGGAGGGTCCCACTGTACGAATGGGTCTCAGCGTCTGCTCTCCTTCTTGCACAAACTTTATAAGATAAATGGGCTTCCCCTTCCCCGGTGGCTAGTGGTGAGGAGTCCACCTGCAATGCAGGAGACGCGACTTCAGCCCCTGAGTGGGGAAGATCCCCAGCAGGAGGAAAAGGCAATCCACTCCAGTATTCTGGCATTGAGAATCCCACGGACAAAGGAGCCTTTTGTGGTCACAGAAAGTTGGACACGACTGAAGCAACTTAGCACGGAAAGGTACAGATAAAACACCTCACATCTGAAACACCTGGGTGCACTTCCAGCTCCCGCAAGTCCATGCACACCCCTAAGGGCGGCCATACCCTCTGTCCCAGGGCTTGGTTTCCTCCCCTTTGCGTTTTTGGTGTCTCTTTTCTTGCAAACTCAGCTATGTATTATATATCCTTGCTACGTTTTATCTATCCTTTAAAGAATTTGTGGCTGGAGAAATTCTGGGTGGTCCAGTCAGCTGGAAACCTAAAAGCCCCTTTGTAGCTTCCTTGTGAGATTGCTCCTGGAGAGATGAGGGCTCGGGGAGGAGGAAGCATTCTGTACCAGTCTGTCTGTCCATGTGCGGGACCCGGCAAGGCGGTTTTCACTTCTTGGCCTGTTTTTCTCCACCTCTGAAATAGGGTGGTTGGTCTTCAAGTTACTTTTAGTTCTAAAATTGTCTGTTTTTTTTTTCAAACTTCTGTCCAGATGTCTAGATGTCTCCAGGTGCGGCTGGCCTGTGTAAAGAGACTCTGCTAGAGGCCAAGATAACTTGAGCATTCTTTACTCGAGAAGGCCCAGGGCAGCAAGGGACACGGTGGTCTGTTGTCCTGAAGACACCACCGTGAGTTGGCATCTCGGGCAAATGGCAAGTCTGTGGAAGTGGATCTGCCTGGCCTGTCTTCTTCTGCTTGTCTTGATTTTTTTTCCACGGGAAAGTATCAGCAGAGAAAGTTCCAGACTGTCTTTTCCTAAGCAGATTTGTTTTCTGTGTTTAGCAAATTCCAAACATCGACCACAACTGCAAACTTCCTTTTCGGACTTAATAAAGCATTGCCCTGTATACCCGATATCTCCCCTTGCTAAACAAGTGCAATAAATTCTAGAACAACTTTACCTTCCCCGAGTGCTTTTTCTGAGAGAGAAAACTTGGAGAAAGATGCTCTGAGAGGCTTTTAGAGAAGTCTACGAAGCCAGATAAGCAATTCTCATTTCCTTTCCTGTCCTTGGCAACCCACTCCAGTACTCTTGCCTAGGAAACTGTATGGACAGAAGAGCCTGGCAGGCTACAGTCTATGGGGTCGCAAAAGAGTCGGACACGACCGAGTGACTGAGCAGGGAAGCCACAAAAACACCTGGATTGTCAAGCAGTTCCTCAATGTGATCAGCAGGGGGCGCAGAGGGGTGTGATATAATGGACTATTCTTTTCCGTGAGGATGATGTCTTTCAACGTTTAATTCTCTTTCAGGGAGAGCAGAAGCCTGTCTCTGATTAACTTTTCTTTCTCTGCATGCTCACTTGCCACACACCCGTGTTTGTATCCGTGCGCGTGCGAGGTGCCACCTCACCACGCAGGCCCCTTCCACGCTGGGCCCTGACGTTTTCAGTAATTTGTTTCCAGAACAGCTCAGACCTTCTCTAACATTTCCCTCTGTCGACATGGAGCGTCTGCTCTGACTCTGAATTTCCATGGGTCTATGAGAGCAATAAACAATGAGAGAATGCAACCTTTTACTAAAAGGGGAAGTATTAGCCCTGGGGATCTTGAAATTCAGCACAAAGTGAACATTTCCATTAGGCAAATGCATACAACGATAAATAATTTAGCAAAGACCTTGAGTAGTAATTTATGTGTTTCGTTAAAAATGTCCCCAAACTATTGACAAGAAAGCTTGAAGATCAATGTCAAACCCTGCTGAGCCCTAAAGGCAAACTTTGCCACGTAAGCCGGTTTGTGATGTCCCCTGAGTACCCACGACTATAAAACTTTTCGGATGCATTGGCTATGATGTCAGGCAGTACCTGGGGCCCAAATTCATGGTGGAAAGAGCTTTGCTATTTTAATACTGTCCATAGGATGCGCTTACCAATTAAAAGCTTGTATTCTACGCTTTCTCTGTTGCGTTAATATTTGGAGATATTGAAGTCCCTGGTGGGCTTCCCGGGTGGTGCTAGTGATAAAGAACCCACCCGCCAATGCAGGAGATATAAGAGACCTGAGTTCCATCCCTGGGTTGGGAAGACCCCTTGGAGCAGAAAATGGCAACCCGCCCCCGTATCCTTGCCTGAAAAATTCCACAGACAGAGGAGCCTGGCAGGCCACACTCCACAGGGCTGCAGAGAGTCGGACATGACTGAGCCCACGTACACCCACAAAGTCCCTGCTTGGTACAGTGTCTAAAACTCCCCACTCCCAAGGGAGGGGGCTTGAGTTCCATCCCTGGTCAGGGAACTAGATTGTGCACGAGGCAGCTGACACTCAGCACAGCCAAACAGGTGAATAAACAAAGTCCACCGTCGCTATAACCTCGGGAAGGCTACGAGCAGGCGCTCAACGGCGAGTTTTCTACCATGCAGGCTGGAGCTGGGATATAGTTCTGGCCGAAGAAATGAAGTAAGCAAAGCTCTACCGGAGGTGAGGGAAGAAGCAAAGCAGTTGGGGGTTCAGGGAGCCGCCTGCTTGGCGCCCAAATAACTTCCCAGAAAGCAGGTGTGACATCAGCGCTGCCATCTCGCAAGCTCAACGTGGCAAACAAATGATGGAGAGAGTGTGAAAGGACCCCGGCAGCAAGCACTGGGTTTTCCATTCTTTGCCGCTGAAAGCATTCCTAAGTGACATATATATTGTCATTAAAATTTGGGAGGATTTGGGATTGTGTTGAAGTCATTGTATCTTCAGATGAAAAATCCAAATGGTGAAAAAGGGCTTCTGGAAACTTTAAGTATGTTTACATTTCTTCATCTGGAGAACGGGCAGATTTTGGAGATACAATGAAAAAGACCCATGAACTGTCAAATAAGAACGTGATTATGGAGACCAAAGAGGAGAATGTTATTAAAATTAGGACTCTCTTGGAAAATTCCCTATTGTGAGTTTATATACTTAGGCCACTTTCCCAGAGCATTTTTATTTTACTTAAATCAAAACATATACTTTTTTTCCCCAAGAAGTATATTTCTGAATCATTTTTCAAAGTTGGCAAATATGAACCTTGTTGAGATAAATCACTTGCTTTGCTTTTGAGTCAGTCATCATTCCCACAAAAACAATGACACTGTCCCCAGGGACCCTGAGTAGAAAGTGCTCCTGCACTATTATTAACTAAAATAATAGATCCATCTCTAGGCCCATAATTGAGTTCATCATTCTTGGAAGATTTCACCTATAGTAGCTGCTGCTGCTGCTAAGTCGCTTCAGTCGTGTCCAACTCTGTGCAACCCCATAGACGGCAGCCCACCAGGCTCTTCCCTGGGACTCTCCAGGCAAGAACACTGGAGTGGGTTGCCATTTCCTTCTCCAGTGCATGAAAGTGAAAAATCAAAGTGAAGTCACTCAGTTGTGTCCGACTCCTAGCGACCCCATGGACTGCAGCCCACCAGGCTCCTCCGTCAATGGGATTTTCCAGGTAAGAGTACTGGGGTGGGGTGCCATTGCCTTCTCTGACCTATAATAGCAGCTTTGTTCAAAAAATGAAAGGAGATGAGATTTCGTAACGAAATATCAGAGCTCCTGAGGTCATTCAGACCTTTGATATTAAGCAGACCAAATATTTGGGCGTATTTCCTTCTGACAGATAGATGTTGAGCTCTTAGGTCAGCTCTTGGGTGTAGCCTCAGTGGAATTCTTCCTCCATACAGCTGGGGAAAAGTAACGGCATGGTGCCTTGTGATGTTTCCAGGCTGCGGTCTCCCCTAGGCTCCTGGGCCCTGTCCCCACGGTGGCTTGGTGACAGGAGTCTTCTGCTGCCTTTGAAAGGGGACAGAGTGTGCCTGACATGGCAGGAAGGGTGTTGGACACAGGCCTGGTGAATTTCGTTTCTGTTTAGTGATGACAGCCCCTGGGTGATCTGGAGCAAGTCACATTCTGTCCCTGGGCCTCCGGGTCCTGATCGATTGGAAGGAGGGTGGACAGTCCTGCAGACGACCCCCAGGGCAGCAAGGGCCCTCTTTCACGGCATTTCTCCAGGGAGACAGCTATCCGGCCAGGCTCCCCCTCGAAATATGCAGGACTCAGAAGCAGCTGTGTGGGGCTGGCCGTGGCCCTGTCCTGGGACTGCGGGGGCGCCCCCAGGCTGCAGGAAGGTCACGAGTTCACGAGTTCACATGCTGGGGCTGCAGCTGCCTCGCCCCGCCCCTCCCCTGCCAGGCTGCCTTTGATCTCCAGCGTGCTTTGGCTCCACTGTCAACAGAGAGACCTGCTGGCCTGTTCTTTCCCTTCACCTTCAGGCCCCGAGCCTGGTTGGTCGAATCACATGGAATTTCCACACCCCTCACAGATTGTGCAACTACCCTACGGACACATTTTAAGTTTAATTATTGTTATCATTACTTTCAGCAGAGTGAACGCTTGTAGATTTATTACGTTTTTCGATGGCCCACCCATCTGAGTCAGTGACGTTTAGCAATTGTGACAGGAGAGAAAGGGACAAGCTACACAGTGGCCAGATGACCAGGCTGAAAGCAGTCATTCCTGGGCCTCTGTCTGGAGAAGCCTTCTTTGGAAGAAGCTGGGAGCCTGCTGGAATTTGAACCCACGTGTAAGAGATCTCAGTTCCTGGATGGATTTGTTCCAACCTGGTTTGCTCGCCTCTCTGTGGAATACCTCTCTGCCTTTTGAAATTATTTCTCCAGGCCATATTTGGCTGCCTCTGCTATCAGCGAGTGAGCAAACCGTCCTGTCACCTGCTGGCTGTGTCTTTGGGCAGGCCACTTCCCAACTGTGAGCCTTTTTTTCCCTCTCTTTCATTTGAGACAGGGGAATGAGACGCTATGAGTTTTATACACAGGGCATGGACAGAGGCTGCCGTGAAGTGCTGAGTGAGGGGTGGGTGTTCTGAGATGCCCCTTCGCTGACCTTCCTTACATCAGCAGCCGTCTCACCTGTAGGGTTTCACTCCAGTTGGGTGACTCCAGATGCTTGCCTGTTTGGGTGGGTCCCAGCAAGACTCATCTTGACCAGCAGCTCGCCTGGGATGGATGTGACGTCATCAGTAAACACAGCCGGTCATGGATAATGGGGGTGGCACTGTTTGCCTTGGAGATAAATGCCACCACCCCAGCTGGGCTTCCGTAGACGAGGGGAAGGACGCCGAGCCTTGGGTGTCAGCTTGGTGCGATGACATGTCTGTGGAGGGACCCCAGCATCTCAGGGTGGGAGACATCCTCAGGGGGTGTCCTGTCACTTTGCTCAGGAATCAAGAGGCAGGAAGTTGCATCCTTGGTTGTGTGGGAGAAGGACACCCAGGAGCAGCCAGGCCTGTTTCACCTGATTCACTGCTCTGAAGCTGAGCTCTAGTCTCCCCTGGCGTCACTATTTTTCTTTGAAGTCCAACCAGAGGATCCCCGAATCCCTTGTTCCTGTCCATATGGATCTCAGCTCAAAGATGGTGGCCCCTTGAGGGCAGGATGGGTTCCCAGCCCAGTGCCCGCCTCCATCACGACAGAGAACATGTGTGAGCCGGTCTTCTCCCCCGGGTTAAAGGAGTCATAGTTGGGACTGGAGTTTGCCGTTTTCCTCAGGGCCATGGAATTCTTGGTGACGACCTGCTTCTGGACCCCAGGCTCTGGCTGATGTGGCCGGTGCCCCTGGGTCAGCTCCGGGGCTCTCCTCGGGGCCAGACTGGTGAGGCACAGCACTCATCACATGCCCTGTGAGCCCTCCTGGAGCCCGAGGCGGATGGAAAGATGAGGAGAACAGATCCTGTCTTTATTTGAGGATTTCCTAATTTGTTCATCATAGATTTTTTTTGGCAATAATTTTGATTTTCTAAAATGCTGCATTAAGATATCTCAATCACTGAGTCGCTTGGTGCTCCCTTCAGGTTGATGCTAAGTCAGCTGCCTCCTTTGCCTCAGTCGTCCAGTCCTGTTCTTCCTGCATGATCTCCCATTGCTGCCCATGAATCAGAGATAGAGATGATTGCCCCAGGCTGCCCAGTCCTGGAGTTTCATCCTGCCCTGCAGGGAAAGTCAATAGGCCTGTCTTCCTCTACAATTTGCATAGATGAACCTTCTTATGTATTCTTGCTGGAAAATCCCATGGACAGAGGAGACAGGTGGGCTGCAGTCCATGGGGTTGCAAAGAGTTGGACGCTACTGAGCACAAGCATCTCATCATCAAACCGCCAGGTGTGTGCCCGCGGCCCTTACTGCCCACTCTGTCCACTAGATGGCGCACTGACCGCGCGAGTGAGCGTGGGGCCCCCTCCTCCCCTCCTCCCAGGGCCCAGCTTTCGTGAATTGCTGGCCAGTGTGGAGACCACCTGTTCAGCCGATCCCCACTGCGGGCCCAAAGCACAGAGGAGACAGGCTCAGAGAGGCGAGGTGACCCACCTGCTGCCTTTAACATACTAACATCAGCCCTGGGGTATGGCTTTGTACCTGACGTACCCCAAAGCCCCTCTTTCTGGACCACCTGTTTGTGGTCTGTGTTAAAGGCACCTTTGCCAACCTGGTGAAAGCCATAGGACCCTTCCTGGGAAAAAATTTTGAAAAGAATTTTATGGGCTTCCAGAACAGGGCCAGGCATAGATTAAGAATCCTTTTCCTGCATGTTTGCAGTATATGCATGTGATGTGGGGATTTATAGTTATACACTCTGTTTCAGATAGCATCTAACCATGTAATCCATCCATTCCTTCAAGAAATATTCATTAGGCACCTGCTACGTGAAAACGACTGTTCCAGGTGCTAGAGATACTTGTCTTTGTGAAGCTGACCTTCTGGGGCGGCAGGTGGGGTGGTGTGGAACAAATGCTAAAAAGAGGCAAAGTCGCAGTGGTATTAGTGCTGTAAATAAATCACCCCAACCTTTTTGGCACCAGGGAAGGGTTTTGTGGAAGGCAGTTTTTCCACGGACAGAGGGGAAGCTTTGGGGATGATTCAAGGGCCTTACATACTGTGCACTTTATTTCTGTTCCTGTTACATCGGCTCCATCTCAGCTCATCAGGTGTTAGATCCTGGAGGCTGGGGACCCCTGCTCTAAACGGTCCTGGTTCTCCGTCTTCGCGGTAAGATTCTGCTCCTTGGTCTTGTGGTTGAGGGAGACCATGCGGCCGGTTTGCCAATGAATTGTGAGACATGATGTTACTTCCGGGCCAGAGCACTAGTTGCTGACGTGAGACCCCCCCC
>SJYF01000191.1:1850240-1863132 GCA_006410515.1 Procapra przewalskii | reverse complement strand
CGCCCCTGGGCAGACCCCCGCGTGGCTGACACACACCGGCAGGCGTGCTCCCCTACCCTCTGCCGTGACCTCACCCCTCCTCCTCTCTCGCGGGTGGGCTGCCCGCGCTCCCACCTGCGCCCCCCTGCGGCTGAGCGACACCCACGTCTCCACCTTCAGCGGGAAACCGGGAGCCAGCGCGGAGCTCAGTCACCATCCTCCCACCGTCTGCCCGCCGATCGCGCCTTCTCCTCCCGGAAGCCAGCTGCCCCCAGCTCCGGGGCCCACCCCTTCTCGCTGCTCAAGCTTGTCACTCTTATGGGATCCCTGTTTTCTAGTTAGCAGGAAGTTTTCACTACAGGGTGGAGAACTGGACCTAGAGCCGGGGACCCAAATGGCACTGCAGTTTTCGACTTGCCGCCTGGCTAAGGTCGCGCGCGGGGGGCCTCGTCTCCGCGCAGTCTTTCGGGTGGCCGTGGTCTTCGGTCCGCGCGTGTCCCTCTCGTGTTGTCTTCCTGGAATGAATGAACTCTGACGCAGAACAGCATCTCAAAGCTCTCCCAGCCAGGCATGTCCTCGTCCGCCCACCCCTGCCCCTCCCCCGGCAGGTGAGGAAATGGACACCCCTGTGTCCACGGAGGACATACCTGAGATGACGCAGCCAGAGCTCCTGGCTCTCTGGTGATGTTCGCTGCCCTGGGACGGTCCTCACAGGTGTGTAGAGGGCACGCCTGCGGATGCTCTCCACCATCACTGCACTTGGGGAGGCGGAGGCCCCTGGGTGTCCTCGCTTGGGGAGGGGGCAGGGCAGGTGACCAGAAACCCCGCAGAATATCCACCAGCCGGTGCTGGGGGCGTGGGGGTAACAGGTTAGATGGACCCACAGCAGCGTTTTTAAAGCCAGGAGCTGCCTGGAAACAGGAACACCGTGGGGCCCACAGGGCTTGTATTTGTGTCCATTAAAACACCTGCACCCAAAACAATGCAGGCGTTTCAGAACACGTGTGAATTCAGGTGTGTGGTACCCATCAGAGTGGGTATATGTGGAGGCGGGACGTGGGGATGACAGACGCAGGGAGACAAGTGCCGATGTGGGCGGTGGGCTGGAGAATGGGGCACGCTCAGACCTCTCGGCTGAACCCCTACACCTAACCCAGCAAGGTGACCTCACCTGTGCCTCTGGCTCCAGTTTCTGCTACGCAGTCTGGACCCAGGTGCAGCCCACAGATCCACACTCTCCTGGGCTGCATAGCCCCTCAGAAACACGTGTCTGTTGGTAAAAGCCGAGAGGCCACTCCTTGCTGGGACCCTAACTGAGGTCCCAACCATTGGAAAGCAAGAAGCCTCCAGCAGGCACCACCCATTGGTGCGTTCCCGTTCCCAGTGATACTTAGGATCCTGTCTGGCCCTCAAGCTCCTGGGGTCTGGCCGGCCCAGCCTTGGGGAGCTGCACACGCTGTGTGTGCCATGCGCGTTAGGGATACCTTGGGGGATGGTACACGTGCCCCTGCCTGGGACACGAGGGGGCCTGAGGGGCTGGTCTCTTAAGGCCGGGAGTCCCGACGACAGTGAGCTGGGACTGAGGGGCCTGGGGGAGTCCTGATCCCTCCTGTCTGAAGGGTGACTGATTCCAGAGCTATTGGGGTGAGCGAGGAGTTGGAAAGAGACGCACACGGTCAGGGGGCTCTCGAGGGCCTGGTGGGGCCACCCCACTGCCCACGACCTGCCAAAGGTGGCAGGAGGGGACGGGGCCCCAGAGGTGGAGTGAGGCTCAGCCTTGGAGCCGGGGGCGTGTCACCGTGGAGGGGGCCCTCACTGAAGGCAGACCTGTCCCTTTGGCCCTTGTGAGGATGCGGGAGGGTTGCTTTCCTTTTATGCAGAAGTACCCCCAGATTGGACTTTCTCATGAGAATGTCGTTTACACAGACGCCAGTTTGCAGGTAAGAACTTCCACGTTCATGGCCGTGGGTGGGACACACATCCCACCTTTTCACGGAGTGAATCAGGAATTTGGAAAATTGCTCTCACTTTTGTACAAAGCTCAAAAGGTTCCCTCTACAGAAACTTGCAGTTGAAAAAGAAGGCTAGTTGCCAAGGGGGCAGGGGAGGGATGGAGTGGGAGTTTGGGGTGAGCAGATGCAAACTGTTATATATAGAACGGATTAAAAAAAACAAGGTCCTGCTGTAGAGCGCAGTATCAATATCCTGTGAAAAACCACAGTGGAAAAGAATATGAAAAAGATTATATATATATGTATAACTGAGTTACTTTGTTGTACAGCAGAAATTAATACAACCTTGTAAATCAACTATACTTCCATAAATTTTTTTTTTTTTAAAGAAGGCAGAAGTCTGATCTCCTGTTTCTTGCAGGTGAATCAGTTGCTTCTCATCCTGTAGTATTTACAGAATAGGGATGACGAGCTGAGGGGGAAGGAGAGAAAAATAACCTCTTAAAAAAGAGATGTTTTTAGGCACAAAAAGGAAACTGTATTAATTAAGGTTCTCCAGAGAAACAGAACCTATGATCCAGTGAAGGTGATACATATAATTAACGATCACGGAAGCCTCCTTCCTACCTGCTAAGAAAGACAAGACGCTCTGTTGAAAGGAGCAGATACAGATGACAAGGGACCTCTGGGTGCCGAGTCTGGGTACCTCGAGTGGCTGCACAGGAGTATGGGTATGGACCAAGTGGGTCCTTCTAGAACCTTCTAGGAACTGTTCCTCTCAACCTACGGTCTAGCACAACTTTGCATTGGAAAGCACACAGCATGCTTTGCTGGGATTCTAATAGAATCAGAAAGCAGAAAAGTTTGGTTTTTCTTAAGTTGAAATTTAAGATGTTTCCCAGGGTTTATCTACATAGAAATTCATTTAGTAATAATTTGTAGCCACCAATGGTAATATTAATATTATTTTAAATCCTTTCTAATGGGCTGACCATGAATAGCCAGCCTTGTGTTGGCTCATGGTGGAAAATCAGGCCAGGTCAAGGTGGGGCACCCATATTTTGGGGTTCTTCTTCCCATATGAGGCCAAATGCTGCCTACACAGACCCCGTGGAAGAAACTGCTTCTGAGGCTGGGTCAAACTCACCTCCACCCCAGGGGCCAGGCCTCACAGGTACTATGGCAGGACCTGGCCATCCCCTCTGGGCCTAATGACCCAGGTGGTGGGCTGCTTTGCAAGGATTTGGGACAAAAGACCAATTGTCCACATCCCCCAGCCCCAGAAGATGCAACTGGAGACAGGCAGGGAGCAAGACAGACCACGTCGATCCCCGAGCCTAAGACCCAGCTGGCCCGGACTGAGCGCCTGGATGCCTCATGAGAGAAGAGAGGGTGGCCGGCCCTGTGCTCTGCCTGTTACATCCGAGTGGGAGGAGGAGGACGCGGCCGAGGAGGACGGGGCCAAGGAGGAGTGTTGGCGNNGTCCCATCGCTGAGTCTCAACGCTCCCTAGGTTCACCGGCATCACAGGTCAAAGGAGAGAGGCAAGTCCTGGGGACATGTGAGCCCTTAGATGACCGTGAACTTCCCACTAGCGAAAGGGCTCCACACTGGCCCTAGACTCTGACTCCTTCTCCGTGGCTCACAGATGGGGGCTGGGGTCAAGTCAGGAGAGCTTCCTGAGTGAGCTTTTGCCCCAGAAGACACACAAAAGCCAGATGAAAATATGTTTGCAAAACTGCTTAATAAGGACTTTGCCTTCCAGTGCATGTGGCGCAGGTTCAATTCCTGGTCAGGGACTAAGATGCCTCAAAGTCGGAGGCATCATAAAACCAGAACATAAAACAGAAACAAGATTGGTGGTGTTCAGTTGCTAAGTCAGGTCTGATTCTTGGCAACCCCATGGACTACAGCATGCCAGGCTCCTCTGTTCTTCCCTAACTTCCAGTTTGCTCAAATTCATGTCCATTGAGTATCTAACTATCTCGTCCTCTGTCACCCTCTTCTCCCGTCCTCAATCTCTCCCAGCATCAGGGTCTTTTCCAGTGTGTCGGCTCTTTGCATCAGGTGATCAAAGTACTGGAGCTTCAGCTTCAGCGTCAATCCTTCCAATGAGTATTCAGGGTTGATTTCCTTTCGGACTGACTGGTTTGATCTCCCTGCAGTCCAAGAGTTCTCCAGCACTACAATTAGAAAGCATCAGTCCTTCGGGGCTCAGCCTTTTTTATGGTCCAGCTCTCACATCTGTACATGACTACTGCAAAAACCATAGCTTTGACTAGATAGACGTTTGTCGGCCAAGTGATGTCTGCTTTTTAATATTCTGTCTAGATTGTCAACAAGATTGTAACAAATTCAATGAAGACTTTTAAAACGGTCCACGTCAAAGAAAAAAAAAATCTTTAAAAACCCCTGTTGTATAAATCATGAAGTGCAACATATTCAAAGGATATAATTTTAAGAGAGGTGGAGGAGAACTGTGGCTTTAATCCAGGGAAGTTTCCGGAATCAGATCTCTCTTGCCCGGATCCTGACTGTGGAGGATGCTGGTTAGGAGATGTGGAGAATACTTCTTTCAGTCTAGCAGAAGCAGGTTGGTATTTCTGAGGCAGGTTTTCCTAGACCAGGCGGGTAGAGTCCTTTATCTGAAAGGACCTCCGGTTACAGTGGAATTGCCTCATCTGGTGCCCTGGAGACAGAGACAGCTCGGCTGAGAGCTTGCTTTCCACTCCACCTCACACCAGCAGGAAACAGAAGCTCCTAAGACCTTAAAGGAAACCAGGGCAGCCGTAAACTCTGTTTACAGCCTTCGAGGGCCCGAGAGAAATGCTGAGAAATATGAGCTGCTGAAAGAACCAGATAGTTATTCTTTTTTTTTTACCTGAAAATAAAAACTTGCCACTGAATCATAAAGCGGGCTGACCGCGAGGCCTCCAGCCGGAAGGGTCGCTGAGGGCCTGCAGGCACCGGCCGGGGCCTGGGGGGCAGTTTCTCTTCTCGCCGGGACCCCAGCTTGCTTGAGGTGCATGCGGAGCTTCCTGTCTCGCCCACGTCCAGCCGTGCCCACCTCTACCTTCTTCCCAGCGGGTCTCAAGTCCTCCTTTCTGACGATGCCTCCCTCGACCGCTCCCTTTCCTTTTTTACGAAATGTGTTTCTCCATCCGCCCACTTCCTTTCTGCTTCCTAGGAGTGTTGACCGATGCACCAAAGTGATAATATCACATAAAACATGCCAGAAAGTGCCTGAGCACAGAGAAGCCGACACCCCTGCCCCCAGACTGGCAACCCCAGGTGCTGTGGCTGAAGGAAGGTGGGCTGCGGCCCCGGGTCCGGATGACCCACAGGGCCCTTGGGGTTGGGGCAGCTCCAGGGAGCACTACACTGGGTCAGCGGCAGCGGGAGTCAGAGGGTTCAGAGCAGCCCGGGGCAGGACCCGCTGGTGACCACCAGAACCCCCTCCCCCAGGAGCTCAGGGCCCAGGTGGACAGAGAGGTGGGCAGAGGGCACTTTGCAGAGATCTGAGTGAGGGGGCCGTAGGGACAGAGGGAGTCTGACACCCCGGGGGCAGCCCACTTCCAGGGTGCCGGGGGGCTCGGAGCTGCTCCAGAACCCTCCTCATGGCTGTGCTTCTCTCCCACACTCACCCCTGACCCCTGGTGGGAGCGGTGGATGAGGTCCTGACATGGATCCCCCCTCCCACCTGGGATGCTCCTGGTGCTCACTTCACGGGACATCCACTCGCACAGCAGACGCTGTCTGAAGTCTTCGGGGTCGAGCAGAGGGTTTAGGCTCACCGACTCTGGGCGCCTCCACCACTGATAAGCTGTGTGACCCTTGGCAAGTGAGTTAAACTCTCTGTGCCTCAGTTTCCTCATCTGTAAAGGTTAAATGAGGTAGTTTGTAAAGCATTTGGCTGAGTGCCTGGCTTACAGTAAACACGGTATGTATGTTTGTTCAGTAAAGAAGCTGGGAGACTAGGGATGTCCCTGACCCCATGCAGCCTTCACGTCGGGGATGAGGACCAACAGTAGACACGTGAGCCGATGAGTGATAGGACTGCAGCAGCAGGAGGAGATTAAATCAGCAAGAGGACCGAGGGTGAGGAGCAGGTCGTGGAGCATCATTTTAACCAGGGAAGTCAAGGGAGGCCTTCCAGAGGAGGCGGCATCCGCGTGGAGACCAAAATGACGAGAGGGACCAGCCGTGCAAAGATCAGAGCGTTGGATTCCAGGCAGTGGGCACAGCACATTCCAAGGGCCGGTGCGATGGGGAAAAGTCAGGCGGATGTGGCTGAGGCCCAGCGGGCACTTGGGGAAGTTATGTGTAAAAGAGGCTGAGAGAAGCAGGTTCCGCGGGGGCTGTTGGTCCCGGGAAGGGATTGGGGTTTTTTTTCTAATTGCAACAGGAGACTGTACAGACTTCCTTGGCTTCCCTGGTGGCTCAGCAGTAAAGAATCCTCCTGCCAATGCAGGTGACTTGGGTTCGATCCTCTGGGTCAGGAAGATCCCCTGGAGAAGGAAATGGCAACCCACTCTAGTATTCTTACCTGGGAAATCCCATGGACAGAGGAGCCTGGTGGGCTACAGTCTATGGGGTCACAAAAGAGTCGGACACGATTTAGACTAAACAGCAATTCATTTCTTCGAGCTGTAGCAACAAAGTACCACAAACTTGGTGATTTAAGACGGGAATGTGATCTCTCATAGTTGTGGAGGCCGGAAGTCCAAAATCAGGATATTGGCCACAGTCTCTCTGCAGACTCCAGTGGGGGGAGGTCTTTCCCTGCCTATTCTAGCTTCTGAAGATGGGCTCAAGTGTTCCTGGGCTGTGGGTGCCTCCTTCCAGTCCCCATCTTCACCTGGTCCGTGTGTGTGGGTCTCTGTGTCTTCCTTGCATAAGGGCACTAATCATCGGACTTATAATCTAAATCCAAGGTGATAGCGTCTTGAGGTCTTTAACTTAATTACATCTGCAAGACCCTATTTCCAACTAAGTTAACGTTCACAGATGCCCAGGGTTAGGGGTGTGTGTGTGTGCTCAGCCGTGTCCAACTCTTTCCAACCCTATGGACTGCAACCCACCAGGCTCCTCTGTCCATGGGATTATCCTGGCAAGAATACTGGAGCGGGTTACCATCTCCTCCTCCAAGGGATTTTCCCAACCCAGGGTTTGATCCTGAATCTTCTGCTTTTGTCAGGCAGATTCTTTACCACTGAGCCACCTGGGAAGGACTTGGACACAATTCAACTCACTCAGAGGCCACTGGACGTCTATGCAGAGGAGATCTATATGACCTGACATCTGATTTAACAGGATCGTGCTGGCTGCTGTGCGGAAAAGAGCACAAAGATGGGGAGACAAGTTATTGGGGGGGGTGGCTCTTGCAGGCAGCATGGTCAGGGGTGATGGGTGAGCAGGAGAAAAGGCATTTTCCTGTTGGACATAAACAATTTCATGGATCACCAACCTCAGATGAGGCCCCTCTGTGGCCATGATGGGTCAAGACGGCAGCAAGACCCTTCCGAAATCACGTCCGAAAAAGAAAAAACATGGACACCATCCAAACTGCAAAATCAGTCAAACATCCCCCATCGCAGCTAATGTGACTCTCTCTCTGTTTTAACCAATCACAAGCCCAGCTTCTCCCCATCCGTCTCACAGTCTAGATAAGAATTATTGAGGCTCCCAATCAGAGCATCACCCTGACTCCTGACAGCATCCAATCCAGGGTGAAGCCTTGCTTCCCCGGACCCTCCCCCAGATCACACACCAGAAGCCCAAGTCCTGTGGCGTGATGGGCCCTGACTGAGATGCCCATGTTCCCAGGCTGTGTTCAGCCTTGCTGCGTCGAATCAGGGACCAGGCCAACCCAGTTCACCCACAGCGGCGCTCCCGGTCGTCTCTGGCTGAAGGGCAGAGGGTGATCTGGGGGTGTGGGCCCTGCGCCCTGAGCTGGGTGTGCTGCCGTGCTGCCGCCCTATTGAAATTCTTAACTGGTTTTGAACGCGGGGCTCTGTACGTTCATTTTCCACTGGGCCCTGAAGATTCTGTAGCTGGTTCTGCTGAAGAGTACTGACAGTGGCTGATGCCAGGGTCACTCAGGTGGAGAGTGAAAAGCGGGTGGGTTCAGGACTTCCTTGGCCAAAAAAGAAAAAGTGGAAAAATTTAAAGAAGAGGGAGAGACACCTTGAGTTTGGGGCTGTGTACACTGTGCCCTTTATCAAAAGAGAAGACATTGGGTGGTGAGGTCCAGCAGGTTTGGGAGTGGGAATGGGGGGGCCAAGAGTCTCCATCTGGTGCAAATATACTTCTTATCAGGCTTCCCTGGTGGCTCAGCTGGTAAAGAATCCGCCTGCGAGGCGGGAGACCTGGGCTCGATCTCTGGGTTGGGAAGAGCCCCTGGAGAAGGGAAAGGCGACCCCCTCCAGTATTCTGGCCTAGAGAATTCCATGGACTATATAGTCCATGGGGTCGCAAAGAGTCGGACACGCCTGAGCGACTTTCACCTTCACACTTCTTACCACACATTAGGAAGGAGACATGCCTCAGGAAGCAAAGCCCACGCACCGCAGCCACCGAGCCTGTGCTCTGGAGCTCGTGAGCCACAGCTACCGAAGCCCGCGCGCCCTGGAGCCTGTGCTCTGCGGCAGGAGAAGCCACCGCCACGAGCGGCCCGAGCCCTGCAACTGGAGAGTAGCCCCCATTCGCTGCAACTAGAGAAAAGCCCTCGCACCGCAACCCGGCACAGCCAAAGATGAATAAATAAATAAAAACACCAAAATACAAGCATCGAAATGGCAATTTGGGGAAAAAAAAAGAAAGATAACATTTGAAAAAAAAATGGTGATTCAATACTGTACTGCCGTTTTGTAAGCTATTACCATGGGGGGCGGGGGCAGGGGAGAAAGTATTGAGTACAGGGGACTTAGGGATCTTTCTGGAACATTTCTTAACTGTGCAAGAATCTACAACTATCTCAAAATTAGAAGTTTAATTAAAAATCAGTGACCTGGAAAATCAGGAGGAGGATGGAACCCCAGGCAGCTCCGGGCAGGTGCTGCTCATTCGTATTCATCAGCTCTTGAATCTGCAAGGAGCTGGGGCAGGCTGAAGTGGGGGGGGGTCCGTGGGGACAGTGGCAACAGCTGTGGTTCCTGAGTGTCCCTCTTGCTGTTCTCGAGGTGGGGCTCATGGGGTGGAGAAGATCTCATCTCTCCGAGGCCCTGCCAAGCGCCGGGCATGGACTTGGTGGAGGAAAGTTCCCTGAAGAAAGTGACCCAGGCGCTCAGTCCCTTTACCCAGTTCAGGTCCTCACAGCAGGGGGTCAGACACGGGGAGTCTGGGGACCATGACTGGGAGCAGGGGCCAGAACGACTTCAGTCGGTCCCCACTTTTATGCCCCCATTACCCAGGCTCGGGCTGCTTGAGGTGGGGGTAGGGAGCACCTCATCTTGATATTTGCAGATTTATTCACGGAATTCCCCACACATCTGGATGAGAATATATGACTTGCCCCCAGAGGAAATAGTTAAATGAATCGCTAAACCACAAAATGTTCCTGTAAAATTGATTCCAGATTTTATTAGACGCAGATGAGCATGAATTATTGTGAAGCCAACAGGAGGGTTTGCAAATTCAGTTCTTGCTTTTCCATAAACAGCTCTTCCGTGTCTAGATAGTTATGGCAAGGCTTTAATGAACGTTGGCTTGTGATGGGACTGTTGAATAACTCATTTGTTTATCCATCCATCCACCCATCCAACATTTATTAGGCATCCACTGTATGCCAAGTGTGTGTTAGTTGCTCAGTCATGTCTGACTCTTCGGGACCGCCAGGCTCAAAGGTAGCCCGCCAGGCTCCTCTGTCCATGGAATTCTCCAAGAATACTGGAGTGGGTTGCCATTCCTTTCTGCAGAGGATCCTCTCAACCCAGGGACTGAACCTGGGTCTCCTGCATTGCAGGCAGTTTCTTTACTTTCTGAGCCACCCAGGTAATACCAGCTAAATTGCAGCTCAGGTATCGTTCTTGTTGACCTGCCTTCACCATCAGATGTACAAGGCTGTTGTGAGATGAGCCAGTTTGGGGCTTTACTGTCGTGGGAGGGACACCCTTTTGGGGGAGTGGGCTTTCTTTCATGTATCTCAGGAGGCCACTGGCCACAGAGAAGAGGGAACATTTCCTCATACCTGATCGTGGTTGGAAATGCTACCTGACATTAAATTATTCTTTCTTAAGATCTCATTTGTGTCAAGGTGTGAAATTTCTTGGGGAAAAAATGGACACAGTTGAACAAGACTAGCTTTCAAGTTGAATGGGTCTTATTGGTTTCTCACATTCCGTGGGGTTCTGTCCAATCGATCCTAGCAGGGCAGTCCACAGGGTTTGTTTCCACTCAGACTGCGCAGCACGAGGCTCTGAGAAGCTGGGGATAAGAGAAGCATCCTTTGTTTCTCCTCCCTCATTTGGCAGTTAAGCAACAAGGATGGCTTGTAAGATGCAGGAAACCAGAGAGCCCGGGGACACTTTCACCATGCTCCCTCTGCCCCCTAAAGACAGGCGAAGGGGTTTATCTCTGCTGCCTTGGCCTGAGCTGTGGGTGGGAACATGGTCACCTATGATAGGGTCTAGGCTTACCCCACTGGGACCCTGGGCTTGGAGGGCTGCCCATGGCTCTGCAAGCTGATACTCTGCGGGGAGGGGGTGTGGGGTCTGCCTTGAGAAAGACTTCTTGAAGAAAAAGCAAGAGGTAGAGGACTTCCCTGGTGGTCCAGCGGTTAGGAATCCACCTGCCAATGCAGGGGACACAGGATCAACCCGCGGTCCGGAAAGATCCCACATGCCTCGGGGCAGCTGAGCCCGTGTGCCGCAGCACTGCAGCCCGCGTGCCCTCGAGCCTCTGCTCCGCAACCAGCGGAGCCACTGCAGGGAGAAGCCTGTACCCAGCAACCAAGGGGAGCCCCCGCTCGCCGCAGCTAGAGGAGAGTCCGAGAGCAGTGAGGGCCAGCACAGCCAAAAATAAGTTAATAAACAGATGAATTTAAAAAGGCCAGAGTGGGGAAGGGCACCCAGTGGCATCCCCTCTGCTGCGCGGGTGATGTCTGGGGTTCTCACGCAGCTTGTGTGGCGCCTGAGCAAAGGAGTCCGTCCTGCCCCCCATATGTGGGCAGAGAGATGGCCCCGCAAGCCCAGGAACACATCCAAGATCACCCAGTGCGTCCTGGAGGCTGGACTGGAACTTACCATCCTTCCTCCGTACCACGGCTTCCCAGACAGGGGCTCTGTGTGTCGACCTCTTCCCAAGGCAAACATTGCTGGAAAACCAAGGATTAGGCGTGTCAGTGAGGAGGTCCCTGGGCAGGGCGGGGTGCCCTTCACTGCACCTGTCCATGGGTGAAGTCAGTTGAGAGTGACCTGGGAACGTCTAGCAGCATAAAGCGGAACCCATGATCAGGCCTGGCAGACTCATGTACTCTCCTCTCCATTCCAAGTAGTGGCTGACAGGGTTGCTGAGACATTCAGGAAACTGAGGTGGTTAGAAACAGGAATTCAGATAAACTGCTCCTGAAATCCAGAGGGCCCGGGAGGCGGTGCGGGAGGAGGGGATGTCTGGTTCTTAGGAGTCAAGAGCTCAGCAGCAGCCCTTTTGGTTCAACTTCGGAAATTCATACTGAAAAGGGGGGGCTCCCTCCTCCCTCCGTCTTTTGTTCTGGTCAGGCCTCAGTGGACTGGATGAAGCCCACCTGCGCTGGGGAGGACCATCAGCTGGACGGAATCCAAGTGCTATCTCATCCAGGAACACCCAGGAGGAGTGTTTAATCTGGGGATCTCCTCAGATAATCACCACCACTTTCTTCCTTTCATTAATGAAATTAGAGGCATGGTCTTTGGTAGCTCAGTTTATTTCCTGGGGGAGGGGAGGAAACACAGCTCCTGGGGCCAGGGTTAGGGCGGAAGTCTTGGAGTAAGGCGTGGAGAGAGGAGCTTCCCTGCTGGCTCGGATGGTAAAAGAAAAAATCTGCCTCCGATGGAGGAGACCCGGGTTCAATCCCAGGGTCAGGAAGATCCCCTGGAGGAGGAAATGGCAGCCCGCTCCAGTATTCTTGCCTGGAGAATCCCATGGACAAAGGAACCCTGCGGGCTACAGTCCTTGGGGTTGCAAAGAGACGGACACGATTGAGCGACTAACACTTTCCACACTTTCAGAGGAGCCAGGACAGCTCTTGGGGGGGAGGGCTTGAGGTCGAAACACAGGAAAGGGTAAACAAAAATGCATTCGTGTGTGACATTCTTTGAGGGGCACAAGCAAAGGTCAGAATATCTTTTCATAGTTTATTTCTTGGAATGTGCTGCCAGGTGGGATAATGGGATTAATTTACTTTCTTTTTTTTTAAGTTTAAATTTTTGTTGTTGTTGTTGTTGTTGTGGACCATTTTTTAAAGTCTTTGTCGAATTTGTTACAATATTGTTTTTGTTTTATGTTCTTTTTATTCTGGCTGACAGGCATGCGGGATTTTAGCTCCCCAACCAACCACAGAACCGTAGCCCCTGCACTGGAAGGCAGAGTCTTAAGCACTGGACGGCCAGGGAGGCCCTTAATTTGGAGACATTTGGAGAGTTCAGTTCAGTTCAGTCGCTCAGTCGTGTCCGACTTTTTGTGACCCCATGAATCGCAGCACGCCAGGCCTCCCTGTCCATCACCATCTCTCAGAGTTCACTCAGACTCACGTCCATCAAGTCCATGATGCCATCCAGCCATCTCATCCTCGGTTGTCCCTGTCTCCTCCTGCCCCCAATCCCTCCTAGCATCAGAGTCTTTGCCAATCAGTCAACTCTTCGCATGAGGTGACCAAAGTACTGGAGTTTCAGCTTCAGCATCATTCCTTCCAAAGAAATCCCAGGGCTGATCTCCTTCAGAATGGACTGGTTGGAACTCCTTGCAGTCCAAGGGACTCTCAAGAGT
>SJYF01000191.1:1806881-1818673 GCA_006410515.1 Procapra przewalskii | reverse complement strand
TCCTGGGGCGATGGAAGCTTACAGCTGTCGGGGTTTCAGACAGCCAGCTCTGTCTCTCAACGGCCTCACGTACTCGCTTAAAATTCCAGAATTTAATCATCACGCTCAGCATAAAAATAAGAGGGGTGAGTGGCGGGAGGGGAAATACTGATGGAAGTGTGTAGGCCCACAGGCCCCAGCTTGAGGTGGGAAGTGTGTCTATTCCCCCGGATGAGCAGAGTGGATTCTGGCATTGATGCTGATGGCTCTGTGCAGCTGGGCACCCAAGCACCAGCCAGCCCGCTGCTTCATGCACGTGGGTGCAGCCAAGGATGGGGGGCCGTCCTGCCAATGTTGCAAAGCTGGTCCTTCGAGAGATGAAGCAAACCTCCCAGCAGGGCCTGTGAGCAAGGCCATGAATCCCTGCCAGGGTGACATCTGTCCTGGTTCTCCCCGGTCCATGCAATGGTTTCTCTGAGGCAGTTTTGACTATGTACACACACATTTTGCTCGGAGCACCAGCCCTTCACCCCCAGGAAATCTGGGGCGTCCTTGCGTTGGTTCATTGTTTCATACCGCCTCTCACTAAAGGTGTTACTGAACTCCTGTCATGCATGGGTCGCCCTGCTTCGTGTCAAATAAAACAACTAATTCTCAAATACTGTTTCCACTGAGTGATCCAGGCAATTGACTAGAGGGTTTAGCGTCTCCGTGGACTAGAGGTCCTTGTGCAGACTAACACATTTGGATGGGTTTAGCCCTGGCTGCAATAAGCTTTAAATGTGGCTTCCTGTGAACAATAGAGCAAACCATTCATCAGTTCTGCACACGTCCACGGCCACTTCTGGGGGGTGTTGCTGGGTCTTCAAAAATGTTTCCACTCTTGAGGCAAAAAGACTGGCTGTTCCAGGACCCTGGTTTTGATCAGCGTTGCAAGCATTTTCTTCCTTGATGCCAGGCAGTGTCTGAGGCTTTTAACCTCACCATTGCTCTGTGTTTCTGTATTGCCGCCTTGCCAAGAAATAAATCCACCAGGTTCCACGACTTAGCCTTCAGAGCTCTCATCTCCCACTCTTTCCCTGGCTTGTACTGGGAGGCATTCCTAATGAGAGGATTGTCTGCCTGGAAGTCAAGGAAGCCGGTCCGGCTCTGAATTACCGGTGTGGGGTTTTCACTTTTATTTATAGGGCGTGTTGTCTGGGATGAGCCAAGTGCTGGATCTTCCAGGGGATCATGGAGGAAACATTCCCACACGTTTTGAAATTCTTCTCTGTCTGAACAAGGGGTTGCCGAGGGGAAATTTACCTAATTCTTTTTTTTTTTTTTTAAATCACGATAAGAGAAGTGTCCTGGCTGGTAGTCAAATGCACATGCTATCAAGCGGCCACAAGAACAGAGTTTGTACAGAGACTTCTACGTATCCACAGGGATGGCTCTGTGGAAAAGCCCTTTCCTACCACTCTGCACATTTTTCCCTAGACTTACGTTGGTGCTGATGCCGTGTGTTCTATGGCTACTTCTAATATCACACTCAATAGTTGGCACCAGAGGAGGGGCTGATGATCCAGATGTGGCAGAAAGAATGTGCCATCTCCTCCGACTTTTCTTGTCTTCCAGGCCTGAGCTAGTTAGAACCAGATTTCTACTCTGCCCCAGCTTATAGCAGCATTTCAGACCATGAGGGAAGATGAGAGGGGCTGGGACTATGGTAACTCGAGTTTCTGCTGGGAGGCTGAGCCTCTGGGCTGGGAGACGTCCATCACTTAGAGAACCGTGTGGTTGAAGGTGCTGTTACTTCTGAACGTATGACACGTATTTGGCTGCCAGCTACTTTCAGCCAAACATTTTTTAAATTATTATTAATATTAAATGAAAGTGCTTTTGGCTGTTAAGAAAACAGCTCTATAAAATGCCTAAGTATAATAATCACATCCTCAATACAGTTGATAAGATCTCCCGTGTGGAAAACCGGTGCTTTTACCCTTGCTTTTTATCATTTGCCAGTGTGATAGGTATAATGAGAACATCCATCTACGTGGATTAATAAAAATAAAATTTACTGCCTCTTCCTGACATTAATATCATCCTGGATTGCATGACGCCCCTTTTCTCTGTGATTAATTTGAGTTTTTGAAAGACTTTGCTGTATCCATCTAAGATAGCAGTTGAACGGGGTCTAATTGCCAGGGCCTGGTGGCGGAAATTGGTACCGGTGCGTCGATCGGCAAGGGCAGAAGGGACCGCAGGAGGCTGCTGATCGGTAAGCAGCACTCAGCTTCCTGACATGTGGCTGAAGGTCTTCCCTGAGTCGAGGACACTGGCATTTTGGAGGTTCTGAAAACAGACGTCATACACTGAGAATGCAAGCTTTGGAGGGAAGGAGGGCAGGTAGACAGGGCGACACAGACCCTCATTAAGACAGGTGAGAACTAGAAAGTCTTCATCTGATGCGTCACTTCTCAAGGCACAGAGGCTAGACCGTAAGAGACGGTCGATACCGCATTTTCTCCACCAGGAATGTCTATTAGTCAGCAGATCTGCACATTGACAGTACAAATAGTAACTGATACTCATAATTATGACCCCCAGGCAACAGAAGTTCCTGGCGAGACTCTGTGTTTGTTGGAGCCAGATTAAATTATGGTCACTGAGGTTTTCGTGCCAAATGCACTTGATTGCTTTATAATTCTTTGAGAAAGGGAGATGTGTGGAAGGTACGGATGTGATGCTCCATTAAGCAGGATATCTGATTGAGACGGGAGGTCTCATCTGAATGTGCTCCTAAAAGGTAGAAATGGCAGCTCACGGGGGGCAGTTTCCTTATGGTGGTGGCAGTGGGAGGGGCTGCAGAGGCAGGCTGGGCTGCCATGAGCAGAACCCCTAACCCACGGGGTCTCCGTACATGATGGGGAAGAGCTCACGGGCAGGAGTCCCTGCAGATAATGACGTGTAGAAATGTGCCCGGGGCCGCAAAAGACCCGACGGGTCCCACCGCTGTCAACCAACCAAGATGCCTGCCCAGCGTGGGACTCCGGGGAGTTCCGATGCTCAGTGACCTAGGCATGTGGGCAGAGTCCAGATTCCCTGTCTGGGCTGTGTGGGGCTTGGCGGGGTAGCGGCCTGCTCAACGGCAGCTCAGCAAGGGATGGTCTTAGAATCCAGCCTCCTGCCTTCTGGGGTCGGGTTTTTCCCCACACCTGTCTCCATGTGTCAGCACCAATGATGGCGAGCCCATTCCTGCCTCAGGACCTTTGCACAGGTGGTTCTCACTGTCTGGAGTGTTCATGTCCTTGGCGCTTGCATGACGGGCTCCTTAGTCGTCCCGTTTGCATCATGGATGGTGTCGTTTTTTTCCATTTATTGATTTATCTTGGCCGTGCTGGGTCTGCACTGCTGTGCAGGCTTTTCTCTCGCTGCAGTGAGTGGGGCTGCTCTCTGGTTGCGGAGTGCAGGTTTCTCACTGCAGCGGTGTCTCTTGCTGCGGAGCACGGGCTTGAACACACACGGGCTTCAGTAGTTGCGATGCCTGGACTCACTAACTGTGACTCCCAGGCTCAGTGGCTGTCAGACACAGGCGTAGCTGCTCCACAGCATGCGGGATCTTCCCAGACTAGGGACTGAACTCGTGGCTGCTGAACTTTATTGGCAGGTGAGCCACCGAGGAAGCGCTGGAGGCTGTCTTAATGTTGACCTTCCCTGACAATGCCATCTACAGTGGGGTCACCTTCCATGACGCTGTCTTATATTCATACCCTGCACATGTGCCTCACGCCTCATATCTTCCCAAGTTTCTTGTTTGGAGTTTATCGTCTATGCCTCCACGAGGGCAGGGGACTTCCGGGCTTCTCTCAGCTGTGTTTCCCAGGCAGAAAGCCCACTGTGAATGCTCATTACAACTTGAAAGCAACAAAGTTGTGAATTGTTTTGGGTGATTGTGGTCTGACCATACAGCCAAATCCATCGATCCATCCACCCACGTGCATCTGAATCCAGGCGTGGGAGGCCCAGAGTGAAGGCCCTCAGCTGACAGTCCTTCCCTGACATACGGATGGATGGCGATGTGGAGGAGAATACTTTTGGAGGACAGGAGAGCACCCACAATGCGGGTGCTGCTTCAGGCTAGAGGGAGGCTGGGCACGCTGTGGGCAATGTCCCCCTCTGGTGATGGGCATAAGGCAAGACTTGCACAGCCCCCTCCCTGGACTGCTAGGCAAAGGCTTGTCATGAAATTGAGGGATAGGTGACAAAAGAAAAGCAAATCAATAACAAACCAAAGAAACCCCCCAAACTCTACATAAGCTCTCCCCAGGAAGTATCAGAACAGGGGAACCAAGGGTTAAGGAGATGTCCCCAGAGCGGGTCCCCGATTCTTCTGCACGGGCACGGAGGAGTAGGAAGCGGCAAAGTCCAAAATAAGAACTTGCGTGGACAGAGCCCTGCTCTGCTCTGTGCACTCGCGTGGCCTCAGGAGAGTCCTCGCTGCAGCTGGCCTGCGTGACTGACGGTTGCCTCTCCAGCCTCTTTCAGGGATGCAGTAAAGGCCTCACGCTCCAGTGGACACAGGGAGGCTTTGTCCGTGGTGTAAGTGTCGAGCGGTCATTACTGGACACACGCCCCGCTCACAAGCTGATGATCACAACTCAACTCCTCACGGCAACACTGGTCTAAATTATGGCAAACACGTCCTGTTCTGGGCTGGTCCTTGGAGTCAGAGGCTCTTGTATCTTAGACTAGCAAGCAGTCATGGCCCTGCTTGAGTGGTAGAGACAATAGTGACGAGGATGAGCCTGGATAATAGGAATAAGAGTAAGCTCCGCGTCGGCAATGCCTGCAGTGTGTGTTGATGTGGGACGGTCCATGGCCGGACCCTGTGCTGGATGCTAGTCGACGCCAGGCCCTCGGGGTGCCTGCCGTCACTGCCCATGTCGTCAGTGGTGCACGGAGACTCAAAGACGTTGAATTTCTTACCTGTGCACACTCACCGTGCTGGCAGGTAGCAGAGCCTGGATTTGAACCCTGGAGTCTGACACCCAAGCCTCCCTCTGAGGCCCCAAGATTCTTGGTCTCTTCTCTAGAGACTGAGGAGGGCTGGTCACGTGGGGGCAGTGATGGGGGGCATTTTGCTCCCTGCCTGGGACTGATGGTGACTCACCCACGGCCGATGGCTGGGAAGGTCCCAGTAGGGCCTCCATCTAGTGCTAATGGTGCTGAAAAACAAAGGGGACAGAAGAGCTTAAACGGAAATCCCCCAAACTGAGGAGGGAGGATATTACAACTCTGATCTCTATCAATGTGACGCTGTGGTCAAGACACTCCTTTCCCTCATGTTGGTGGGACAAATTCCCTTAACTGCTTCTGGGTTCCGTTGTTTGAAGGTGAAGGTCGCTGGCCGGAACTTCTTGTCTCAAGGTTGTGTCAGGTGGCCTTGTGTGCAATGAACAGACCCAGCCAAGCAGCCGGTTGAGTCGCCAAGTCCTGTCTGACCATTTTGCCACCCCATGGGCTTCCCACGGGGTTTCCCAGGCAGGAATACTGGTGTGGGTTGCCATTTCCTTCTCCAGAGGCTCTTCCTGACCCAGGAATCGAACCCGCAGCTCTGCCACATCCCCTGCCTGGCAGGCACTCTCTTGACCGCTGAGCCACTGGGGAAGCCCAGGCTAGCCCTCAAAGGCCCAGTGGGCATCTGGAGGGGGACGAGGAGCCAGACGGAGCTGGTTCAGATCTGTCTGCATCTTCCTCATGTGGGACATGGTAGGTTACTTAACTCCCTCCAGGCCTTGGCTTTTCTCTTCTGTAAAGTGGGAGCAACATATCCATCACGTGGCTTCCTTGAGGAGGAGGAACAGTCTGTGTGATGTACCTGATGTTGAGTTGGTTTTCAACACACAATAGCCTCTCTGATGATTAGGATTCCATGAATTTTGAACAAGGTGGCAAGCAGAAAGGCATTTCCAGGGACGTCTGCCTTTAATGTGCAGCACTTCTGAGAGCCGGGGACCCTCTCTGCCCTGACAAGGGAGCTTCTGACCATGCCCGCTGCTGGTGCCCATTTGTCCAGGATCCTGCCCCCCAGGAACTGTGACCAGTTGTGCGGACCCAGGAGTCCCCATGAGTGAACCCCCAACGGGCCAGCCGTCTTGCACACCTAAGAAGGCCCCTTTGGGATGTAGCAGGGAGTGAGCAGGCTGGGGGAGACAGTTCGGTGGGCTTCTTGGGTATAAAGTGACCACCACCTGGGGGTGGAAGAGAGACCCTAGGGGGAGGGGTCTTGACAAACGCGGCCTGGTG
Organism: Procapra przewalskii; assembly: GCA_006410515.1. Classification (NCBI taxonomy): domain Eukaryota; kingdom Metazoa; phylum Chordata; class Mammalia; order Artiodactyla; family Bovidae; genus Procapra; species Procapra przewalskii. The sequence continues at coordinate 1,812,406 of SJYF01000191.1, read as the reverse complement.
GAGACTGTAATAGGACCAATAGGGTCTCGTCAGTATTCACGTCTGTCCCCAAACCTCAGCATGCGACCTTACTTGGGAATCCAGTCATTGCAGATGTGAACAGTTGAAGTCACTGGAGTAGGAGCCTTCATCCACTATGACTGGGATCCCTAGCATGAGAGGAGAAGAGACAGACACAGACGGATGCTGGCCCTGTGGCCACGGAAACGGAGACTGCAGTGAGGCAGCCACAGGCCAGGGACGGCTGGCGGCCACCCGAAGCCGCAGCGAGGTGTGGAGCAGAGGCCCCTTCAGAGCCCCCAGGAAGGAGCCAGCCCTGCTGATACCTCACTCTGGACGCGTGGCCCCCAAACCAAGCAAAGCTTTTTTCTGCTGTTTTAAGTGACCAGGTTTGTGGGACTTTGTTATGGCAGCCACAGGAGATGAATACAGTGATTTTTCAGGGAGTGTGCAGAGAGGATCTGCAGAGATGGGCTCTCGGGTCCCTTGGGCAGAAGAAGAAGAATGTCATGTGCTCCAGAAAATATCATCTGCGTGTGATGCTTCAATAGACAGAGCAGCCAGTGCTCAGGAGGCACGCAGGTTAATGGAACAGAATAAGTTCAGCGACACCCCGGCCTCTGAGTGGAAATGTGCATGGTGTTTCAGATCAGAGGGGGAGAGTGAGACTCTGTCATAAACGGAATTACAATAACTTGGTCTGGAAAAACGAAGCTGGAGTCCCTGACAACCCTCCTTATGTGAAAATGAATTCTATATGGATCAGAGGCTTAGATGTGTTACCTAGAAAAAAAGAAGCCACAGTTTCTGGAATGGAACAGACATACATTTTCTTATTTGTAATAAATACAGCTAAAACACTTGAATGTTATATGGAAAACAAACTTAAGAAGCCGATGAAAGGTGGCGAGAATGGTATGGTGGTGAGTTAACCTGTTTTCTTGTGGCCTCAGATATCCCAGACTGGGTGCTGGAGAAGCCAGCAACCTAGAAAGGCCAACAGGTGCAGATAAAAACACCCTGAGAAAAATCTGTTCTCTCTCTAGACAAAAGAACTAGGAGAGGGGCAGCCTAGCAAAGTGGGAATTTTTAGACAATAATTGCTATAATCCTGGCAAACACTGCAGAAAGCACTGCAGTCCCACCCCACCCTGCCAGCAAAGGCTGAGCGAGAAGCCTGCTGGGCTGTAATGAGACACTCCACCCCTGTCCCCTGGGGTGGTGGCAGAGACGCCCCTAGAAGGGACTTTCATCCCTACTGGTGGGTCTGGTGAAGGCTGTGTGCTGGGGGTGAGCTTCACTTGGTGGTAACAAGCGGCCCGACCCCATCCCTGCTGGGGTGCTGTCGGGAGGTCTGGAGGGGAACCTGATCTTCCATCCTCACCTTGAAGTAATGAAGTGGCACCAACTCCTTCCCCTTCCAGAGTCATGTCTGAGGAGGCCTGGCAAACAGAAGATTTAAATAATGCCCAAGAGTCTCAAAACACAATACCAAAAATATCCAGGTTTCCACAGAAAAAAAAATCACTTATCATACCAAAATCCAGGAATATCTCAACTTGAACGAGATAAGGCAAACAACAGACACCAGCGCTGAGCTGGCACAGATGTTAGAATCAGCTAAGATTTTAAACCAGCATCATAAAAATGGGAAGTAAGTCAGGAAGAGAAAGGCAAATACCATGCGATTTCACTCATATGTGGACTCTCAAACACGACACACATGAACTTATCTACAAAACAGAAACAGTCATCAGACGCAGAGCACAGACTCGCGCCTGCTAGTGGAAGTTTGGAATTGGCAGGTGCCAACTATGATATGTCAGATGGATAAACAGCAAGGTCCTACTGTCCAGCACAGGGGAACGGCATTCAATATCCCGTGATAAAACATAATGGAAAAGAACATGCAAAAGAATGTTTGTGTGTAACTGAGTCACTCTGCTGTATAGCAGAAATTAACACATTGCAAGTCATCTGTACTTTAAAAATGCCTCAACAAGCCATAATGAACGTCCTCGAAACAAATGAAAACAGAAGACATCTTAGCAAAGAGATAGAAAGTCCCAGCAGAGAGACAGAATACATTAATAATAATAAAAAAAGGACCAAATGGAACATTTATAACTGAAAAATATAATAAAACCGAAGGTTGACGGAGAAGTTCAACAGCAAAATGATGGGACAGAGGAAAAGATCAGTGAATTTTGATGAGAGAACAATAGAAATGACCTGGTCTGAACAACAGAGAGAAACTAGACTGAGAAACCACAGCAACAACAACAATGAAATGACAGAACCTTGGGGAACAGAGGGATGATGAGGAGAGCTAACATTCACTTCACAGACGTTCTGGGAGGAGAGGGAAGAAAGGATCGGGCTGGAAAATTCTTCAGAGAAATAAGGGCTGAAAACTCCCCAGATTTTGCAAGAGACACACATCTATGGATGCAAGAAACGAATTAAACCCCAAACAGGTTGCACACACAAAAATTCATGCCAAGACACATCAAAATAGAATTTCTAAGAACTAAAGGTAAATACGGAGAAGGCAATGGCACCCCACTCTAGTACTCTTGCCTGGAAAATCCCATGGACGGAGGAGCCTGGTAGGCTGCAGTCCATGGGGTCGCTAAGAGTCGGATATGACTGAGCGANNNNTTCACTTTTCACTTTCATGCATTGGAGAAGGAAATGGCAACCCACTCCAGTGTTCTTGCCTGGAGAAACCCAGGGACGGGGGAGCCTGGTGGGCTGCCTCCTATGGGGTCGCACAGAGTCGGACACGACTGTAGTGACTTAGCAGCGGCAGCAGCAGCCAAGGTAAATAAACTATCTTGAACGCAGTAAAACAACACCTTATGTGTATGAGGAAAATAATTAGAATTACAGTCGATTTCTTATAAAAAGCTAGAACAGCACAATATTTTTCAAAAGCTTACAGAAAATAACTGTCAATCCAGAATTCCATGAAAATATTCTTCAGTAATGAAAGGGAAATTAAGAACATCTCAGCTGAAGGAAAACCAAGAGAATTTGTCACTAGCTGACCTATCGTTAAAGAATGGCTAAAGGAGATTTAAATAAAATGATAGAAGGAAACTTGAAATGCCAGGCAGGAAGAAAAGACAATAGAAAGGGTGAAAATTTGGGTGAATACAGAGATTCCTTTTTCTTGAGTGTTCTAAATGATGTTTGATGATAAAGCAAAAATTATAATACTTTCTGATGAAGTACTCAATCTATGTAGAGGACATATTTATGATAATTATAAGTGGAGAATGTAAAGGGACATAAAGGGAAGTAAGGGTTCCATACTTCATTTGAACTGATTGAATGTTGACATCAGTGGACTATGATCTGATATGTATGTATAATAAGACTCCTAAAAAAGTATAGAAAAAGACACATTCAAAAATGCTATTTATAAATCAAAATGGAATTCTAAAAAATGTCCAAGTAACTTACCGGAAGGCAAAAAACAAACAAGCAAACAAGTAAAACACACACCCAAAGAAATGAGAAACAGAGAGAATGAACAAGAAACTAAAATGTCAGACTTTAGCACTAACCTATCAATAGCTACATTAAGCGTAAATGGTCTAAATATACCAATTAGAAGAGATTAGCAGAAAAATTAGAAGACAGCCGCACTGGAGGAAAATTTGGCGTTTTTAAAAAATCAAACATACACTTAGCCTATGACCAAGCAATTGCATTCCTGGTATTTATCCCAGAGAAATCAAACGTGTTCACAGAGGAGCCTGAGTGTTCACAGAAGCTTTGTTTATAACAGCCCCAAGCTGGAAAAAACCCAAATGCCCTATGATAGGTGGGTGATCAGTTAAAGTGTGGAACAGCCATACCAAGGAATACTACTCAGCAACAGAAAGGAATGAACTCTTGATACAGGCATCATGCAGCTTTCAAGGCTATCAGGTTGAGTGAAAAAAGCCAACTTCAAGATTTCCCATACTGTATGATTTCACTTAGGTAAAGTTTTTGCAAGGACAAAACTTGACATAGAGAACAGATTAGAGGTTGTGCAGGCTTAGAGGTGATGGGGGAAAGGAAGATGGGTCTGGCAACAGAAGGGAGATGGGAGATGGGAGATGGCAGGGACCTCTCTGCTCTATCCTTGCGACTGCCTGTGAATCCATGATTGACTGTCTTAGAATAAAAAGCTAAAAACAAGAAAGGCATAAGAATTACAGAAGAACATGCATGAAAAAAATCACTTAGAACTCAGAAAGGAAAGAATCAATAAATTGAGCTGCATAAAAATAAGACTTCTGTTTGATAGAATAGACCATAACAGAGTCAAGAGACAGATAAAAATCTGGGAAAACATATTTGCAACATCTGTGGCAGACAAATGTGACAGGCCAATTTCCCAGCCTCACAGAGTTCACATAAATCAATAAGAAAAAATAACCCAATAGAAAAATGGGCAAAGGATGTGAACGGGCAATTTACTGAAAAATAAATACAAATGGCCAATAAATGTGGGAAAGCTGCCCAGCCTCATTCTTAATGAAGGAAATCTAAAATAAACAACAGTGAAATGTGTTGTGCGGTTATCAGATTAACAAAAGTGGAAAACTGTGGTGCCCTAGGGCTGGCGATGATGCAGAAGTAGACACTTTTCTACCCAGTAGGTGGGAGCGTAAATCAGTGCACGCTTTCCAGAAGACAATTAGGGAATAATTATGAGAATTAAAAATACTCACAGCAATCCCACTTCTGAGCAGTTATCCTAAAAGCACACCCTCAAGTTTCTCCAGATAACATGCCCCAGGATATTTCTGCACCAATATTTGAATTATATTTATAAAACAGTGTCTGGCACATAGCAAGTGCTGGATGAGTATTTATTAAACAAATCAATAGAGGAATTCTACTGAAAAGTTCTCTAAAAGGAACAAATAGCATGTGTACAAAAAGACTCCTTTTTGTATTTAAAAATAAGTAGATGAGGTTGCATGTAGATATTTGCACAACACCTATGTATTTCAGTATGGGAGTGGGAAGGAAGATTTTACTTAATTTCTTAAGTTTGTTCCTGTGAGACTGAACTGTGGTTCAGTAAATATTCATTTCCCTCCCTCTTCCCTTGGGGGTGAAGTAGACCTCCCTGTTTGCCTTTGGTCTTGTGATTTGCTTTAGCCAATAAAATGCGAGCAAATGTACAAACAGGCTTTACGGAGGCTTTTGTGCTTTGGCTTGACATCTTGTACTTCTGATGCTGGCGTGACAAGAACATGCTCTGAGTGATCACTGGTCCTCGTTAGAGAGGACCCACAGACTGGAGACCCACAGACTGAAGCAGGGCTGCTCCAGCCAACTTGCAGAACTGTACAGGAGAAAAGTGTCACTGCAAGCCGCTAAGACTGAAAGATTAATTGTTAAACAGCACTATTACTATGGTAGGTGACTAATGTACGCCCCTCTAAACTTTTTATCTTTTCCAAATCTTACATATGCATGTGTGTGTATATTTTTTACTTTTCTATATTTTCCTTTAC
>SJYF01000191.1:1758447-1800037 GCA_006410515.1 Procapra przewalskii | reverse complement strand
TTTTTTTTTTTTTTCAGAAAAGAGACAGAACAGCTTGTTTTCACGAAGCTGGGAATGATCCCAAAGTCGTCACAAAAGTGATGACGCCACAGGAGAGAAGGTGGCTGTTGCTGGAGTGAGGACTGTGGCTGGTGGAAGGCATGGTCTGGTGTCCAGAGGAAGGCCTGGCTCAGAAATGCCCGGAAACGCTCAGAAATACCGAGTGGCATCCCACTCCAGTACTCTTGCCTGGAAACTCCCATGGACGGAGGAGCCTGGTAGGCTGCAGTCCATGGGGTCGCTGAGTCGGACACGACTGAGTGATTTCACTTTCACTTTTCACTTTCATGCATTGGAGAAGGAAATGGCAACCCACTCCAGTGTTCTTGCCTGGAGAATCCCAGGGATGGCGGAGCCCAATGGGCTGCCGTCTGTGGGGTCGCACAGAGTCCAACATGACTGAAGCGACTTAGCAGCAGCAGCAACCCGCAGAAAAGGCAAAGTTCATGGGCCCGGCTTGTCAGGGAAATAAAGAAGAGGCTACGTGGCCAGACCAGCACACCCTTCAGTTATCTCTGCCTTTGTCCTTTTTTACAGCTCGGGAAAGTTGTAAAACACTGATGACGACGCAAATGATTCCTGTTCATCGAAACGCAAATGAAGTGCGACTCCTGGAAAGCAATTTATTACAGCCCGGTGGACAGATGGGTTTTGCACCTGTCTGGAAATTCATTTCACAGTTCTTTTTTGTGATTCTTTCAATTCTCCTTTAAACCACTGGTAACATTTTACTGGTTCCCTCATTAATGAATGAGCTAAATAAGCTATTTGGCAGGTGTTCATTTTATAGGTGTATGAGAGTCATTATTTTACCTTAAAAAATATCCTTTTCAAGATGTCAATAGATGCGAAGAAATAAAAATCATATTTTATGGCAAGATGAGAAAGATCTAAACAAAATTCTTTGCCTGTTTGGGCTTCCTCCTCCCCTTTTGTGTGGACTGTGGGGAGCACTCAACAGACCTCCTAAGGACAGAACATTCCTTCCTAATCTCATCAAGGGCTACAACTCTTAAGGAGATAATCTCGATACTTAATCTTGTAAGAGGCCATGAGAACCATAACCCACAGTTTGCTTTGTGAGTGCAGATCTGGGCTGGGTAAACTGTCAGTAATAAGTCATTTGATGTATAAACCTTTGTCCAAAAACTTAGATAACTGGGCTTTGCCCTCTAACAGGCAGAACGGTCCTCAGAGCTTTCTGAAAGACTGTCTCCTGGGTTACAGTCCTCATGTAGGCTGGAATAAAATTTTCCATTTCTTCTTTAGATCTACTGCTGATTAATTTTTTTTGTTGACAGCTGCTGAGTGTCTTTGCATATTCTCTTGATGGGTTAAAATTTCCCCTGACGTTGGAGCTCGGAGCACTGGAGCAAAAGCAGACTCCCTCCCCTCCCAACCTAGCAAACCCTTACCTAGGAAGTGCTGAGGGACAGGTGGAGACACGGCCCGAATGGAGGAACTCTGTGGGTACATCCCTGAGCTGAGTCCCGGCCTCCCCGAGTGCCCCTGACCCACGTGGGGTGGAGGAAGTGTGCTCTGGCTGCAGGTAGAAGTGTGACACACCATATTTCACCCCCAAATCCCCACCAGCCCCAGAAATCCCTGATTTCGTTTATTTATCCACGTGACTACAACCCTGATGAAGGTGGGGCAATCGCAGTGAGCTCGTGTGACCCCAGGGGGATGACACCTCCCTTACACAGGCCTGGTCCTGAGCTGAGGCTATGGTGGAGCCCTGTATGAAGGTCACAGGATAAAAATCTCTGGAACTGACCAAGCCCCATAGCCACTGGTGCCATGGGCCTCCACTATAAACCTGCCAATTCCCTTACCCCATATTACCCACCCTATAGCGTCCTAACCAGTCACTCAAAGACCCCATTCCTCCAGGAATTTTCTCTGTATTGAGGCTATAAGAATTGGCCACTAGCCAGCCAAAGGCTCCGGCTCTCCCTCGAGCTGGCCCACTGCTCTAACAGCTGCTCCCCCTCTCATAAGCGTTATTGTCCTCTCATTCTGTCTCATGCCTGGAAATTCTTTTCCAGCCCGTGCACGGACCACACAGCTACTCCAGGACGAATAAGCACCGAGCTATGCCCTCAGCCCACCTCCCCGCCAGGACTCCCTTCTGGGGCATGTATCTGGTGTACCCTTCTGAAATATATAAGAAAGCCTCAGTGTCCTAGGATCTGATTATATTTGGCCTTGTACAGCCTTCTCAGAAACATCATCCCTGCTTCTGGGTATACATACATCTATTGCTTTGTGGCCTCCTCCAGTCCTTAAAACTCTACTCAATTTTTCAGGCTTGGACCAAGTGCCACTGCCTCCAGGCAGCCTTACCAGATTGCTCACAGATGGAAGGGACTTCTCTCTTCTCTGAAGCTCGGATCCCTTTTCCACCCTGACTGCATTTAGATGTTTAGGTCTGAGTTCCTCTACTAGGCTTGATCAGTCACTCATTTATAAATCCACTGGGCTGAAGCTGACTACCTGCCACGTATAGGCCTGGAGCCTGCATCCCCAGGCAGGTTTACATTCCCAGGGCCGAGCAAGCACCTGCCTGCCTAGTAACAGGTGTTTGGTAAATAAGTAGATGCTGGGGGCCCATCTGCCCGGCCCTCCTGTACTCAGCACATCTCTGTTGAGGACGTGCTTCGCTGATCACACTTTAATGAACACGCTTTCTCCCTCAGTGGGAGAGCTGAGGTAGTGTGGAAACTGTTAGCCTGTTGGAATTGCCCGCTGCTCTGGCCTGGGCCCCAGGCCGCCTGGTTTCCACGCTGGCTGCACTGCGGGGAAGCCTGCCCAGCCCCACCATCCCCCTCTGTGGCCTCTGAAGAGGTGGGGACCGTCGGCTTGCCTGCGCCTGTCCAGGGGGTGTGACTGTCACCTGCATCAGCCTCCTGAGGTGACTGTAACGAAGTTTCACCAGCCGGGTGGGTGGTGAGAGCAGCTGGGTGGGTGGCGAGAGCAACCGGAACTTCCCTCCCAGTTCTGAAGAATGGAAGTCCAAAATCAGGGCGTCGGCAGGACCCCACCCCCTCCACTGGCTCTCGGGGAGATGCTTCCTCACCTCTGCAAGCTTCTGGGGGCTCCTGTGTTCCTTGGCCCGGGGACAGATCACTCCACAATCTCTGCCGCTAAGCTGTGTCCGACTCTTAGGGACCCCCATGGACTGTAGCCAGCTAGGCACCTCTCTCCAGGGATTTCCCAGGTGAGAATACTGGAGGGGGTTGCCTTTCCCTTCTCCAGGAGATCTTCCCGATCCAGGGATCGAACCCATGTCTTCCGCATCGGCAGGCAGATTCTTTACCGCTGAGCCACCTGGGAAGCCTCACGGCCTTCTTCAGGTGTCTCCCGCAGCGTCTCGCCTTTTGAAGACACTTATCACTGTTGCGGAGCCCACTCTGAGCCAGGACGACCTTATCTTAATGACATCTTCAAAGATCCTGGTTCCAAGTGAGGTCACGTTCTGAGGTGCTGGGTGGCCGTGAATTTAGGGGGACGCTATTCAACCACCAAACAGCCCTTGCGGGCAGACGTCTGGCATTGCGCACATTCCCAGAGCTCTGCCATGGGTGAGCAGGGAAGGGAGCAAGCCCAGGAAGGGTGGGACCCTCTCGTGGCAGCCGCCACCCTGGTCTACAGTCAGGACTCTCTGTCAGCCCTGCCTGGGGGCCCTGAGGCCCTGGGCTCCGGATGGGGCTGAACCCAGAGTCCTGCTCAGGCCCCCAGTTCTGCACACGCGTCTCTCGCGGCGCATGCCCTGGTTGTCCTTGGGCTGCCCCGTGACCGGGTGAGCAATGCCACACGAGGCGGCCCGGTCTGGCGTTCTCTAAGCAGAATGCGACATTCCTGGCCAGCCCTGTAGCCTCTCGGGGCAGCTCTGTTTTCCGACATATAAATTACTGTACTGTTGCGAGCATCAGTTGTAAACACAAGTAAGCCCGGTGTCACAAATCCACTTTTATTAAAAAATAAAACTTTCAGTGTTATAGGTCCATTTTTTCCACTAAATGAGGGAGAACAAAACATCTGAGGGAGGGAAAAAAAAGGCAACTCTTCACCAATCAGAGTGCAGGGACTCTAAATGCATGCGTGAAAGTGAAAATAGCCACTCCAATATTTTATGTTAATTCAGCTCTGGATATGACTCAGCTTGTAGAGAAGTAAGTGAAACATGGTTCTTCGTCAGGCTGTGCGGAGTGTCATCCTTGGGGGAGAAGTAGGACAAGTAGGGCCTTGTCTGTTTACGTTCGTTGCTGTGCACATCTCTGCCCTGAAGCACCCAGATGAGGCCCCACCCTCCTGCACAGCGATCTCTTCTTAGGAGCAGAATCAGTTCTTATGAGCTTCTTACAAAGGTGACAGTGTCTGGGCATGAGGTGGCTAGGGAACCTGGGCGCCTGGGGCTGAGAGCCTGGTGGGGTTCTGTCCCACGCTTCCCAGTTCAGCCTCTCTGAGCTCCAGGCTCCACCTTGGTGTCCTGGAATGGCACCAGCAGCCACCTCAAACTGTGCTGTGAGGATTAAAAGCCTGCCTCCAGGAGAAGGGCCTCGCACAGGGCCGGGACGTGCAGTGGGCGCTCGGTGAAGCCAGTCACTATTATCCACACTCATTTGACGAGTGCAGACAGATGTGAAATTATCTGCCATAGGAGGTGGGCCTTCAGCTCCCTCGGAATCACCCCTGGCGAGGAGTGTCTTCTCCCCTTGCAAATTCTGCTGAAATGCTTATCAGATGTGAACCCAGGAGTTCTGCCTGCTCTTCGCAGTCAACCCTCACCGCAAAACCACCATAATCACAATTCTTACTGTGAGCTGCTCTTTAAAGAAAACAACCAATTCACACCCTGAGAACTTACAGATTTAAGGATATAAATACATCAATTTGTTTTAAGCTGTCGGAGAGAAGAGTGACATTTTTAGCACTGAGAGGGGCTGAATCACGGTCTAGAAGGATGCGATCGGATTGACTGCTTGGAGGGGTCAAGTGTAATTTTAGAGTAGAATTAGTATGATTCGTGATAGGGCTGCTACACCTACCCCCTACCCCACAAATTCAGTTCCAGGCGAGGATTTCGTCTCTTCTCATTTAGCCATTTTCCAAAGAGTTTAAGATGTGCTTTTGGAGGGAGGTGTCTGTGAGTTGTGAAGAGTCTGAAATTGCCTCTTCCCATGAGCCTGTCTTCGTTCCAAATGTCAAAGTCCTGGGGCAGTGCCCGGATGACACCCGAGTGATGGCTCGACAGATCCTAGATCCCTGCGGTTGCAATCGGTTCCTTCCATTATCCCACCAGTTCTTCAGGGAGTGGACTGAGAGGAGCCCCGGCAAGACAGACGAACTTACAGGAAGTACTGAAGGGGACATCCACGAAAGAGCTGAAGAGCTTTAAAGCCACATGCACCTTGCATACTATTAGAAGGAGGAACAGAATTCAAAGAGCCGTAACCTCAGTTTCCTCGTCTGTTTGACCTGGCTGTCTTCCTGATGGACCTCTTGGGGGTCAGCTGAGGAGAAGGTGCCTTGGAAATGTGAGGTCACTGCTCACACCTTGGGGACTGCTGGACGCTTGCTGCCCTGGGACGTTCCCGGCCCCTCCTCCTGGCTTTCTCCTCTGCCTTCCCATAAGAGGGATTGATTTCAGGGTCTGAGATCACATCTACAGACCAAGGCTACTTTGAAAGTAAAACCAGCTGAATTGGGGCCCAGGTACCTCTTTCTTGACCTGTTTTGGGGGAATAAAAGTCTAGAATCAATAATTGGAGGTTTGGATTAATTCAACTTCATTTTTCAAAGCAACCAGCTGCAGGACTGAAGCATCCCCAAGCCCTGACTCCCTCCTGCGGCAAAGGGAGGACTCACCCCAAGACCCTTTGCTGTTGAAGGAGGAAGACTGTATGAACCCAGATGCAGCTCTCTGTGTAATAGGTTAGCCAGAAGCACAATATTTGGGTGATCCTCAAACTGTTCCGCTCAGATTTATTTCAAGTGTGGATTTAGCTTCTCTCCTGCAGTGTGACCAGTTGGTAAGGACATATTTCGCCCAGGTAATTTGTTCTACTCTGGCCCAAGTGAGATGAGGCAACGAGAGACACGAAATCTTCAGTTTGAGAAAGGAAAGAGCATAAATTCTGACGTGTAGCACCTGCCAGCAGGGGAAGGTCCCAGGGGAAGCCAGTGAAAGGATTCTATAAAGTTTTAATAGCTCAAACCCCAAGAAGACAGAATTAAACGCAAGCTGGGGACTAACTCTTCTCTTGATCATATAAAATGTGAGGAGATCTCCATATCAACTCCAGTTGCTCCTTGGATTTTGGGGGGCAGAACGTGGATGCTTTGGAATTTCAAGGCACACATGAGTCTTTCTGATCTCATCAAGAGAGATGGAGCCATTTGCTGGACATGCGGATGAGTACGAGGAGCCTCTGGCTGAGGACCCACGCGACAGTAGATACGATCACGGAGTAGAGGACTGCAGCTTCTCGGTGATGAGCACAGGTTCATCGTGTTTGCGCCTCATGCTTTAGTATTGATAAGAAAGGCCGTTTTCTCTTCCTTTCTGCTGTGTTGTCAGGCAATGATGTTGAATGTTGGCTTCATGCCCTTGGCAGTCATGCTGCCTACCTTCCTGATTGCCTTGGCAAAATAAAATAACAGCCCTTCTGTGCTTGAGGGTTTATTCAGGGAATCCAAGCAATGGTGTGTTTGTAACTGGGCGACTTCTGTTCCTAAAGCAAGAGGGGACCTAGGGCTATAGGCCAGATGGCATCAGAGCTGGTAGGCATCGGCTCCCCCCTGAGCAGGGCCAGGCGCCCGCCCTGCTTGGACGTGGCTGTGGGCTGAGCATACTGTACTTTGGGTCTGGGTTTTCTTGATGAAGTAGCTCTGAGCACGTCGGCATCTGGATCAGATATCTGCCACATTTGGAGAAGGGGCTACTCTGCCTCCACGATGCAGAGTAGATGCCTCGGCCCAACGGCCAGCATCCTCCGTGACCTGGAGGCGCCTGCCCTGAGCCCTGGTCCCGGCCGCACCTCCTGCCTCTGCTGCAATGGATGACTCCCCATCCTGGTTCAGACGCAGTGACTCCCGTCTCAGCGCCTTTGAGGTGTCAGTCCATCCGCTCTGACGTCTTTTCCTGCCATCTCTGTCACCTTCGCACCGTTCTTCAAGGCCCACCTCTGCGCCGTCTCTGTTGCTTCCCTCCCTGTCCTCACCAGCTCTGCAATGCCTCCTACTGCATTTTTCTTCGAATCACGCCTGTTTGAGTTTCTGTCTGCAGTGCTCCATTTAAGAGTCCCAAGCGCAGGAACCTGTATGACTCAGAGTAGGTGCCAGTTAATCTCAGTTAAGAGCATGGCCTTTGTAGTCACACCTACTGGTATTCAAACCCGAGTTCTGCCTCTTCATAGATGTGTGACTTTGGGGAAGTTACTTAACCTCTCTGGGCTCCAGTTATATACATAATCTATCACATATATTATATTATATACATAACTGGGGTTATATATATATATTAGTGCATTATGTATCTATTATATACTAATATATAATATCTATATCTTTTCTAGTGCTTACAGTGTGTCAGACCTAGTGCCAAATGCGTTACACACATTATCCTGTTTATAGAGTGTAATTCTTCCTTTTGTAATGGAGACCATCACAGAAGGTCTTTGCTTGGGTTTTAGTGGAATGATCATGAGATAATTTTCAGAGGCTGCTCATGGCCTTGGACCATTGCCAGCCCAGCTGGGTAGATAAGACCTCTCAAGAGAACAGGTAACTCAATAACTCACTGAGTACTGTGAGACATTCTATGGAATTATTGAACCCGAGGGGGTTGTGATAATCCCTGAATTTGTAGCCAGTTGCTCAGAAGTGCAGGTGGCTGGGGACCCCTAGAAGTGTGGCTGGTATCTGAAATCAGGGGGGCTTTGGGGAAGCCCTTTACTCACAGAATTGGAGCCAGAGCTGAACTGCCGCACACCCAGGAGGTCTCCCCTTCCCCAACATGGAAAATACCACCTCACATAGTCCAGAAAGGAGTTGGGAGCTCCTGACCCTCCTCTCTTGCCAGTGGGGGCTGGTGTGGCCACAGAGCTTTATTTTGCCCAACTGACCCCCACGCTGGGGATAAGCAGGCTTTAGAGGGAACCCTTGGCCTGAAAAGATCAATTACTTATGTCCTCAACTCGAGGTGCCCTGAACCACCAGAAACCACCAGAAACGGCCCAGAAACCAAAGGCACAAATGAGCGCAATAGCCTTTCCCAAGTGGCAGAGGAGCCCTGAGTGAGTGTGTCTGCTGGGGTCTTCACTGTGAAGATGGCGGTGATGGTGTGGACACAGGCTGAGGTCACAGATCCTGGCAGTGCTCTTCTTTGCAGAGTTTATTTCTAACTGGGCGGCGACTTGCCTTGGCAGCTGCTGAGCTCTCTGGTCTAACTTATTTGAGGCTTAATCACCCACAGCACCGCCGAAGCCCTGTTCTTTTTGTGTGGCTAAAAAAATACAACATCCAGACGTGGCTCGGTCGTGCTCTACATTGCATTTAAAACACCTCTGCCCATGTGGGGTACCCATGCAGGCCAGGTTTCTCATTAGGACGTGAGCTTTAAAAAAAAAAAAAAAGGCACAGGGAAAGGTTCAGACCTCACTCTGGAAGGTCTTACTTCGAAGGAAGAGACAGTGAGATCCTCGATTCCTTTTATCACACAGCCCAGAGGGAGTTGTGCAAACGGACCTGAAGGGCCAAATGTGTGTTTCCGGAGTGTTCAGTCCTCCAGGACTTGCACGCCCTCTGAAAGGGAGGTGCATGCTTTCAGCGGCGGATCTCCTCGCTGCCGCCTCCTGCCTCTGCTCTTTGTTTTCTTTTCGATGCATAAACATCTCTTTCCTGGAGTCTCCTATCACCCAAGAATGGAAGGGAGCCTTGGATAGGCAGGGATCTGGTCTGTATTTTTTCTCTGTCACAACTCCAGACCGGGCATGTTTTCAGTGCAGAGTAGGAGCTTAATGAATGTTTGACAAGGAAACCTCCTAACCGCCCTCCCTTCTCGGGCCTCACCCCTTTCCACCTGCCTCCTTAGCCCCTCACCTGTGTCCCGGCTCAGGTAACAGGTGATCCGAGAGGACATTTATTTCCAGCCCCCAGATCTAGCCTGGCCCCCAGGGACCCTCCGCGTTACTTGCATTCTGTGGTTCCCTCTTCCTCCAACATCCTCCTTGCCATGGACCTTCAAGGCCTCCTGGACGTGGGTGCCCAGACCCTCTCCTGGCCTCACAGTCTTCCTTCCTCGTTTCATCTTTGGCTCAGCCCTCGCCCCGCCGCCTGCCACGCTGCCATGCACAGAAGGGAGCTTGGTAACCACTGGGCAAAAATGTCAGCCATCCCGTGTCCACCACGCTGGGCCTCACACCAAGCAAGGCCTTCCCTTTTAAAGACTTCCCTGGTATATAGTGTGCCGCCATAAGTTCTTTTCATAGTAACTTGAATGGAGCTGCAGCCAGTTGGGGGAAAAAAAAAATCAGTTTTTCATCTAGTGGAGAAAACAATCCAATAACAGGGAACTCAGCCATTTGCACATCCGGATCCTTTTACCACAAATGGCTTAAGCGCCCGGGCACGCGGCTGTACCCCTTCTAGATTGTCTGGGCGCCAGAGCCAAATGAAATTCCAGGCGGCACGGCACAGAGCTCTCTGCGGCTTCCTGGAACCATGGTCACCGAGGAGACTTGATATTAGCAGTGACTGCAAATGGCCAGGAACCTGGTAATTGCTCATCAGAGTTGGTGCCCAGAGGCCAGGGTGGGGGTTGGGGGGTGATGGGGGCTGACTCTGGGAGAGATGAGCCTGCACCCAGCAGAGATGCCATAGGTACCAGGGAGGCAGGCGGGGCAGGTGGTTAATGAGACTTGAGAGTTTGATAGCCGTTCACAGCACATGCTAGAAAACCTGCCTGCCACCCTCTTCTTGGGTTTGCCCTGTTTTTGAGGGGACACAGGGGTGGGAGGGCAAATAAACGTTTATGCTATTGAAACGCTCTGCTGTGGTTGCCTCCAGAACATGGGGGTCAAATCCCCCAAAGACCTGGGCCAATGGAGCCTCTTTCCTTATTCGTAACCTTGGGAGGCTGAGAGTGCCCTCTTGGGGTCTGTGCCCAGTAACCGGCCTCCTGTAGCCTGCGCACATGTGACTGGGTTTGCCCAGGCCTCACTAACCCAAAGCACTGATTAACCCTTCACTGCAGCCATCTGTGTCTATTTTCTGCAACTATGTCCTTCAGTGAAATGAGCAAGAATAGCAATGACAGTCGCCGTTTCGTCATTCATCACAGTAGCTGAGAAGGGGCATTGTGGTCAGGAAGGTTCAGGGAAGGGTGGACATGGGCTTCCCTGGTGGCTCAGCAGTAAAGAATCCCCTGGGAAGGCAGGAGATGCGGGTTTGATCCCTGGGTTGGAAAGGTCCCCTGGAGAAGGAAATGGCAGCCCACTCCAGTATTCTTGCCTGGAGAATCCCATGGACGGAGGATCCTGGCAGCCCATGGGGTTGCAAAGAGTTGGACGTGACTGAATGACTGAAACAACAGTGGAAATGCGGGGGATGGGGGGTGCGGGGTGGTCAGATCCTCCTGCAGTCAAACCCTGCTAGTCGCCACAACAGTCAGACTTGGGTTCTTCTTCCATCGCTCAGCAGAGATTGACTGCGAGCATTTTCTTCACCCAAAGCCCATGGGGGCCCTGACTCTCAGTGGCCACTGACCTTTATTCTCAACAGGGGTCCTGTTTCCTCTGCCCAAGGTCCCATCATGGGAAGTCTGGGTGTTTGATAAGAGATTTGTTGGCGATTACACAGGGTTGCTTCAGTTCCTACAGTCTGTAAACTTGAAATGACCTGGACTTAGGTCATTTCAAGTGCCACAGGCCACTTCTTACCTTTATTTTTTAAAAAAATTTAAACAAAGTCTAGCTTTCTTTAGCACGCCACAAGTATTTCCAGCAGAAGTGCTCTCTCCCCAGCCTCCTCCTCCCCGGTGCCCAGGTTTTCACAGTGCTTTCTGGCTGCTCAGAATCCCAACTGGGGACCTAGGCCCTCTTCTCCCAGGAGAGCCTTTTTCTTCACACTTAACAGCATCCCGAGTTGCCTACCTGTCGGGAGGAGAGCTTGGGCTCTCCTGCCGTCTAATCTAAGAAACTAGATAACACACACTAAGTTATTGAAGACTAACAGTTGGTGCAGCGCCTTGGCATCCCCAGAAAAGATACAGGAGAACAGGATTTTGACTAAGGATGAAAAGGGGCCTCACTGTGGGCCCTGGGGGAGAGGTCTGGGATAGAAATGTAACAAGAGTGCAGAGTGACTCTGCTGTCACAGAGGCTGGGCCACAGAGAGGATGGCAGTGTGACTCCCGGAGCCCCTGCTGGGCCTTTAGACCCCTCTGTGTCTCAGTTTGCCATTTTTCTTCTTCAATTTGCTTTTTGCATCTGTGTGCACTCTGTGTCTCTGGAGGGAAGGGGCTCACTTCTTGCAGGTAAGGATGGGTGTGCAGCCTTTCTAAGCTTAGCGGGGCGCTGGGCAAGAGAATCTCGGAGTATAAACAGAAAAAGCGAATGCTGGGCTGGGAAGTGGTCCTGTGAGAAGAGGGCATCAGGAAGGACAGACGATGCCACTCACTGATTCCCTTCGTCAGCTGAGGGCTGCTGTGTGAGGGAAGGGGCAGGAACATGGGAAGGGAGAGGGACAGGCGTCTGTAGGGCTAAGTGGGACCAGCCCTGAGCAAACAGATCACACCCACAGGTCATTCTAGTGGAGCTGCCAATCATTGCACCTCAGCTCAGGGATTGGCTCAAGGGGCAGTTGCATGACTCAAGCTAGGCCAATCAGAGTGCTTCCCTAGGATTCTGACTGTGGAGCCAGAAGAGGTGTATTCCTTCCTCTTGGGCTGCTAAGCTGTGAGAGTGTGAGTTCTGAGCTGCTGTGGCTGAGCACCTTCCTTTCAGAATGAAAAAGCTCATCACAGTGGGAGGGGAAGAACCTGATGTGTGGAGGGAAACAGAAGCAAGAGACAGGGTGGGGAGGCCTGGTGGTGATTAACCCCCCAGAGCCCCCTCCCCATCCCTGTGGCATTTGGAGTGGGGGACATGAAGAGGCGGGGAGAGAACCAGGAGAGACTCGCGGCAGAAACTGAGATGTACTCTGTGTGTGTGAGGGGGAATCAAAAAGAAAGGCGTGGTCACACGTGCTGAATGACAGCAGGAAGCCGCTCGCTGGCGTGGCGACGAGGGTCTTACCAGGACTTTGGCCGGGCAGCTGGGAGAGCTCTCTGCTGGCCAGAACACTGCCCACTGACCCACGGCTGTCAAGAGCGGTGCCTTGTTCTGATTTCCCGGAGGCGCCGTATGCAGTGACCTTGGGAGTCTCCCTCTCTCTGGAGAGTCGTGCACGGAGGGCCAGCCTCTGCTCTACACACTAAATGGCTGCGTGGAGGGAAGAGGCGGATGCAGGCCTTGCCCACACAGGGTCTGGCAGGGATTCGGGCACGCAACGTGCAGTTCCTGTGCCTGCGAGGAAGGTCAAAGGAGAACAGCCGGGGCTGTGGGAGCCTGGCTTCACAGAGGCGGCAGCAGGGATGGCAAACACTTGGCCGGATCACGGCCAGGCGTGCCTTTGAGTCTGCCGTAGGCGTGCCTTACTCAGGCGGAGGCGTCTGTGTTTCTCCGTGCTTTCACGTCTCTTTATTTGACCCTAAATGCAACTATTTCAGGAAAGGACGGCAAACATTGCAATTGCTGTTTTATAAGGAAATCCTGGAATAATTGACTCCTGAAGTGGCAAAGGAAGGGAATATCCCTTCTTGAGCATCTCCACAGTCCCTACTATGTGCTAGGAACTTTCCAATGCTCACACCTTCTCTCCCACTCCGCTGCCCCTCTGTCCACGGGATTCTCCAGGCAAGAATACTGGAATGGGCTGCCATTCCCTTCTCCAGCGGATCTTCCCAACCCAGGGAAGCCCGTCAGGCAGACTGTGGTGCAGGGTGACACAGATTTTTGTCTCTTGGTAGCTCCCACCTTTGTAGGAAGCCATTTCCCAGCATTTTCCATTGGACCGAATCTGTTAGGACTGTCAGAAAAAGAAAACTCATCTTATTCTAGTCAGTCCACCAAAGGGGATTGACTGGCTCATGAACTGGGAAGATTCAGAGGGAGGATGGATTTCAGGGTTGGCTTGATTCAGCAACTCAACAATGTTATCAAGCTCCTTGTTTTCCTTCAGTCTTTGCCTTCCAAGATACTATAGAAGCCTGCACTATAAGCAGCTTCCCTCATGGCGGCAAAAAGGCCTCCCAGGTTCCAACCCTCACAATTGCTACCAAATCTCCTCCTCAGACTCTTTCGGAAAAGCAAGGAAACTTTTCTCCACTCTGGGAATTTCCTTGCAAATTTTCCTGTGTTTTTGCTCCAAATTATGTCATTCCTCCATTCCCAAGGCGATATCAGGAATATGTTGGGCTGACCCACTGAGTCCTGAGTCACGTGGAACAGTCACTGAGGCATGGGGAATGAGATCACCCTGACTATCTGGATGGCCAAAGCTGGCCCCATGCAAAGGTGGCCAGCTTGATGTTTCATGGGATTCTGGTCCTGTCATGCTTGGATGGGGGATGCTGGTGGGTAGCCAACAGAGCCCCCAGGGATGCTCATGGCTCATTTTCATGTTCACGGGACTGAACGAACAGCTTTGCATAGTCACTGAAGCAGAATAGCTGCTGATGGGATGCACGAGTGCGTTTCTGGCCTCTTAGGGAAGGAAACAGCCAAATGAAGAGGCTCTCAAAGGACTCGATGCCCTCAGTGGTTTCTGGAGGACATTTTCCTCAATCCTGGCAGAACTGTGCAGTCAGGAACAGAGCCTGCATCAGGGCCTGTAACTGCCTAATTAGTTCAGGCACAGGAGCCCTTGGGCAGGTGGGAGGAGGGGAAGGTGCGTGCCTCTGCCTGGGTGCTCCTGGAGCCAGCAGCACCAGGCCGTGGGCAGTCGTGGCCCAAGGACAACTCATCCAGGTAAAGAGACTCGGGCGCCCGGAGTGCTTGACAAGGCGCTCAACTTGGCACCCAGCCTCCTCCAACCCAGAGGGCACATCAACTCCACTTTCATCAGGTGCAGACGAAGAGAAGGCTGTTAGTTAACTCTGAGCCCAGGGCTGTTCTGTGCATTTTCTCCTTTACTGCCTGGAACTGGTTCAAGTTCACCCAGGTCCTGGCCCGGGGAGTGCCCACAGGCTCCTCTTGATTGCTGCATTCATTTACCCAGGCGGCAGTCCCTCTCTGAGCCAGGCAGTGGTGGGGGCAAAGACTGGTGGTGGCCCCTCCCTGCTGGAGTGCGGGGTCAAGCTGGGGAGGGGAGGTGCTTGGAGGCGCACCTGGTAGAGAGAAGCTTGGGAAGCGTGGCCATCCGGGGCGGGGTGTGGTTGCTGATCTCTGAAAGGGCTTGGCACTGTTGAGGGACAGAGGTGCCGTGGGAGGGGAGGGGGACAGGCGGTGTGTGCGCAGGGAGGGGCCGAGGTAGTAAATGAGACTATAGAGTAAACCGAGTCTGGGCCGTGTAGGCCTCGGTGGAGAGTTTCAACAGGGTAGGAGGTGGGGAGCCGTGCCAAGTCTGTGGGCTGATGGGTTGACAGGACCAGACGCGGCTGCCTGCGGGCAGGCTGTGGTGATGAGAGGAAGCAAGTCAGAGAGGAGGGAGCGTGAGGAAGGCAGGGTCAAGACAGAGATGATTTCCTAGTGGATGGGGTGGGTGGCAAGAGGCAAGGTCGCCTTCAAGGCATTCGTATCTGGCTTAGAAAATTCAGTTAGAGGGCAAAGGTACCGGGAGGGGGAGATGATGGTTCAGAGTTGAGGTACACCTGGGTCACCCAGGGGCATCCAGAGGACACAGCGCACCCCCAGGAAAGGGATGGGGACGTGGGAGTTGGCACACCACCATTTTCTATTTTGCACACTCCCTTCCAGTCTCTGTTCCCGGGAGAGGCAGTTACAGCTTCCGAGCATTGATGACCTGGGCTGACAAGGATGGCAAGTTACTGAACTGAGCCTCATGTCCTGGTCTGGCGTGGGGAGAACAGTCTCTATCACAAGGCTGTCTCCAGAGTTAACTGAGATGATGAGCTTATTAGCTGGAGCCTGGCATACGCCACGTGAGCGTGACACGGCAGCGGCCGTTGTAATCACAGGTCTGCATACTTCAGGTTGCTGTGGCATCAGGGACATCGCTTTCTAACCCACGTCACCCCACCAGCCCCCAGGACAGGAATGGCCCTGTTGGCTGCCTCCTTAGAAACCATGGGAAGTGATGCTCCTCTTGAAGAAGAGGGAGGACTTGCTGCGGAAGTGCACTTCTCCAGGTCATGCTCTCCACGGCAGAGGCGGCTGCGGTGCGTCCCATGAAGCACATGGTCCTCTGACTGCCCTTCCCTCCTCCTTTCTGCCCTAGGGGCAGGACCACCGGACATAGGGTCAGGTGACGGGCTTTTTGACAATTAGTTTTCTTTTAACTGGAGTATAAAGTGAAAGTGAAAATGAAGTCACTCAGTCGTGTCCGGGTCTTTGCAGCCCCGTGGACTGTAGCCCACCAGGCTCCTCCTTCCATGCGATTCTCCAGGCAACAATACTGGAGTGGGTTGCCGTTTCCTTCTCCAGGGGATCTTCCTGACCCAGGAATCGAACCCCGGTCTCCCGCACTGCAGGCAGATGCTTTTAACCTCAGAGCCACCAGAGCAGAAGTGATTAACAATGTTGCGTTAAACGATCCAGTTATACATGGATCTATTCTTTTTAAAATTCTTTTCCCATTCAGGTTGTTATATAATATTGAGCAAAGTTCCCTGTGCTAAACAGTAGGCCTTGTTGGTTATCCATTTTAGATACAGAAGTGTGTTCACATCACTTGCAAACTCCCTAACTATCCCTCCTTACCCCTCCCCCTTGGTAACCATAAGTTCGTTTTCTAAGCCTGTGAGTCTGTTTCTGTTTTATAAATAGTATCTGTCAATGACATGACAGACAAGGGATTAGTCTCCAAAATTTACAAATAGCTCATGCTTCTTAATATCATAAAAACAAACAACCCAAACAAAAAATGGGCAGAAGACCTAAACAGACATTTCTCCAAAGAAGATGTACAGATGACCAAGAGGCACTTGAAAAGATGCTCAACATCACTAATTGTTAGGGAAATGCAAGTCCAAACTACAATGAGATATCACCTCACCCCAATCAGAATGACTAGCATCAAAAAAACTCACCAACAACAAATGCTAGAGCGGGTGTGGCGAGAAGGGAGCCCTCCAACGCTGGGCGAGAGGGGAGCCCTCCAACGGTGGGCGAGAGGGGAGCCCTCCAACCCTGGGCGAGGAGGGAGCCCTCCAACCCTGGGCGAGAAGGGAGCCCTCCTACGCTGGGCGAGGAGGGCGCCCTCCAACACTGTTGGTAGGAATGTAAACTGGTGTAGCCACCGTGGAGAACAGCATGGAGGTTCCTTAAAAAACTAAAAGTTGAGCTACCGTATGATCCAGCAATCCCCCTCCTGGACACACATTCAGAGAAAAGCATGGTCCGAAAGGATGCATGCACCCGTGTTCACTGTAGCACTGTTCACAACAGCCCAGACAGGGAAGCAATCTGCATGCCCATCAACAGGGGAACGGGTAAAGAAGGTGTGGGGCATGCACACAGGGCCTCCCACATGGCGCTAGCGACAAAGAGCCCGCCTGCCCACACAGGACACTAAGAGACGTGGATTCGATCCCTGGGCTGCGAAGGTCCCCTGGAGGAGGGCATGGCAGCCCACTCCAATATTCTTGCCCGGGAGAATCGCATGGACAGTGGAGACCATAGGCTACAGTCCATGGGGTCGCACAGAGCTGGACATGACTGAAGCGACTTAACACACACGCATATACACAGTGGAATCTTATTCAACTGTGAAAAGAATGAAGTGACGCCATTAGCAGCACATGGAGGGCCTGGACGTCGAGAATGCTGTGCTGAGTGAAGTCAGTCAGAGAAAGACAGATATCGTATGATATCACTTATATGCAGAACCCCCGAAAACCAACACAAATGAGCCTAATTACAAAACAGGGTCAGGGGTTTTACACGTGCAATGAACTCACACAGCGGAGGACTGTTCTCCAGCGTGACACCAGCGCCAACATGCAGATGCCTCAGCGCTTCGGTCGACGGGAGCTGCTGTCTGGCCCTCGGGAGTGACAGGCACTGCTTGGGTGTTCAGACAGTTTGCTTTAGACAACAAGAAACGTGCACCCCATCCAGCGGAACGGCTGATCCAAGCCTCCTGCTTTGGTGGCTCGTGAGTTCAGTGGAAATAAGGGAGTAGCAGTAGCAAAGGGCTTGCATTAACCGCAGGGCGGACAGGACTGAGGGGCAGCGACTGCCTGGGGTCCTTCCCCAGGGCCTCCGTGTGTCCAGAGCACCAGGACCTGTTCAGCTCCAGCCTCAGTCAGACCTCAAAGGCTTTTCCCGAAAGACGATCCAGAATTCAAGGGATGGGCTGGGGATCAGTGGTGAGAAGAATTCTTCCAGTGAAAATATCCCGTAACATCTGGTTTGCCCACGTCAGTTGCATTCTGTACAGCTTCTCTGACACCTCATCAGACTCACGGGTCTGGCTTAGCCCTTTAATAATGCCAGTGGAGCAAGAGGCTCGCGTCTGAGCGTCCTTGAGGCTCTGGCAGGTAGGTAGTCTGTCCACAGTATATTCGGCAGATTCTTCATTTACCAGCGTAATTAACCCCCCACTGTGGACTTGACTGTATGCTAATTGCTGAAGGGGCGAATCACACCCCCTGGATGGAGGGTTGGATGGGTAGATGGAAGAATGAATGAATGAATGACGAGCAGGACGTGTGTCTGTCCTCAAGTCATCACGGGATTCCTCACGTTTCCCCGCTGTGTCGCAACTAACTGGCAGCATTTTCACTTACTCGTCTTGTCTGGTCCACACTGTAAATGCTTAAGTAGAGTCAGTTACAGTGTGTGAACATCTTACCAACACCAGGTGAGGCGTGAGTGGTTTCGCTTCTTTGTGTTTTAGCTCGGTTTTGCTGGCAGAAAAGATAGCCCAGTGCCCGGGGGCGAATTTAAACCCAAGTAGACTTTGTGTCTCAGACAACAGCGGACGCTTCCTTTTTGAGCGGTTGACTAGATCCTGCCCAGGGTAGAGTGGACCACTTCCTGGAGGGTTTGTAACACTCTAGGGAAAATCTTAAGACGATGCATGGGGAAGGAAATGCTGGGTGGAGTAGGGCAGACGATGGGCATTCTTTATTTGAGAAAGTCATGCCATCTGGGAGAACTATTGCCAAAGACCAATGCTGACACACGCTGCCAATGTCAGAATTGAAATCCAGGGCACCCAATTAATCTTGGTTTCCATGGAAACCAACAGAGTGAGGGCGCCCCCCCCACCTCTTTACTCCCCCCACTCACCCAGGCAGGGAGGTATCTACAAGAGGCTTGAGGGCGAGAGAAACATGGGGCACCGGGTGTGTGGGGAGACAAATAAGGACATGACTTTGGTGGCTTCAGCCAGGACCTCCGAGGTCCTTGGAGGGAGTGGGGTCCAAACTGCCTTCCTCCCATTGTGATCCTAAAGACCAGGGAATTCCCAGAAAAATCCACTGGGGCAGGCCTGCTCTCTTCAGGGGAAGGAGAGGAAGAGTTCAAGCCAGAGATGAACTGAAGCGGGGACAATCGTATTTAAGAATCGTTAACTAATTTGGTGATGTTTGGAGGTCTCACTGGCTTTGAGATGTCTTAGATCCCGAGTTCCAGAGGAACCACTAATTGACGGCAGGGCTGGGGGGGTGTAATGGCTCCAATTTATATGTGTATATATATATTTAGGTTGGCTAATTTAAGAGAAGGCAAAACAAAACTGTGTGTGTTGGAGGATCCCTTGATCCATGGCTGCTGGCCTTGGCTTTGAGGCGCTGCCGGCTCGCATCCAGGAGTCTGTGCTAATTGACACTTGTCTGCTCCCCTCCACGGAGGCTGCCCCCCTTGTGTCATCAGGACCAGCACCACAACTATTTCTAAGGCGGAGCGGTAGTTTCTTTCTGTCAGAGCCAGGCACTGCAGCAATTATCAGAAAAGAAGAAAACAGTCGGATGAGGAGCTTGCTTTGTAGGCTTGATGAAATTAATAGACTAGCCTCGTGACCAGATAGACTTTCCTTTTATTGGCACCGGGAAGTTCTCAAGCATCTGTCTGCTTAGCACAAAGGAGCCCAGATCTCTTTATTTCTGTCCGACTCCTTCCCTGCCCCCAAACCCTGGCTGGGTGTTCGACAAGACACACTCAACAGCAACAAGACGACTCCTCTGACAAAGACGCCGAGGCCTGGGAGATGGATCCGAGAGGCTAGTGAGAGGAGCTCGTTTTTCTGACTCCATTATAGGCACTATTGGTTGGAGAAGCAATTTTTTAAAAGAACGCGCCATCTTCATGCAGTGCAAGGTTTTGAAGTGGTTGCCCCCCAGTTACTGCAGCAGTGGCAGGATGTGGATTAATTCGGAAATAAGGAAAAACTTTGGGGGAGGTGGAGGGGACTTGTCTAGTGGGAGAGGCTGGGGGCACACTTCCCAGGTAGCCAAGTTAATAGGGACTAATGAGCTGCTGGAGCAGAATAATCAGCTGTGCCCTTGTCAGCCAGCCTGAGCATGGCTTTGTGGAAGGCCCAGGGCGCCTCCCTGCCCTGAGAAGCTGAGGTCTTGGTTCCCAAGCGCCCCTTGTATGGCTTGCTCCTCCCATCGGTGGTATGTGCCCCTCAGTTCACAGCTGGGAGGAGCCTCCCCCACAGGGCTGTGGATGAGCACAGCCTCATGGTCCCAGCATCACCCTTCCTCCTGCATCGAGGACGATGGAAATGATCTGCATGTGACAGGCTGACCCAAGGCAGAGCTAGGTCTTGACTTCCCTGCTCATTAGCTTTGGACAGATCCTTTACCCTCTGTGGGCCTCAGTTTTCTCATCTATAAAATGGGCATCATTTACATCACCACCTATGTAAGGCGGTAGTGAGGATTAAATAAGATGACATGTGAAATCAGAAGCTGTACAGTGCTCTTACATTTGCTGTACTGTTGTTCTTGGCTGCTGCCCGCTGTGCCATGTCAAGGGCACCTTTGGAAAGAAGACAGGAACGGGGAGAGTCCAAGGGGAGCAGAGAGTTCTTCTGATACCCAACAGTGTGTTCTCCTCCTGGCCCAGCCACTAGAGTCCTGAGGGTGTTCTGACAGCCATTCTCGACCTGAATGAGTATTCTTCCACCTTCCTGAAAAGGTGAGACTGAGGGCTTCCCTGGTGGCTCAGTGGTAAAGAATCAGCCTGCCAATGCAGGAGACACAGGTTTGATCTCTGATCTGGGAAGATCCCACACGCCGCGGAGCAGCTGAGCCCATGCACCACAAATACTGAGCCTGTGCTCTGGAGCCTGGGAGCTGCAATTACTGAGTCCACGTGCCACAGTCACTGAAACCTGCGTGGCCTAGAACCCATGCTCCGCAAGAAGGGAAGCCACTGCAATGGGCAGCCGTGCACCCCAGCTGGAGAGTAGCCCTGCTCGCTGAGACTAGAGAAAAAGCCCTCACAGCAGCAAAGGCCCAGCACAATAAAAAATAAAATAAATACATAAAATTATCAAAAAAAAAACCTAAAAAAAAAGTGAAACTGAAAGGCCAACAAATCTCCTCCTTCCTCTGGAACTGCATTAAGGGCTCCCACCCGGGGGACAGTTCACTGTTTGGGTCCCTATCTCTCTCATAGCTGAAGACAGTGAACAACTCGATTGCAGGAGCAGGAGCCAGGTGGCTCGGCCCATGCGTGGTCCACTGTGGTTCCCTTGACTGCTTTGCTGGAGGAGCAGCTGAGACCCTAAGGGCCGCCCAGGAGGTGAAAGTCTTTTCTCATTTCTGTCTGATTTCCTGTGATCAAAAGATGCCCCCTGACCAGTAAAATGCTGTTGACCATGCTCCAGCAGACCCCGGTGGACACCAATTAACCTCAGAAATGGGAGCGGGAAGGGGAACACACGGCAGCAAGACGGATCCCCTGTCCCCTCCCCACCAGGGACTTGGAGATGAAGAGGGCACATTCTGCTCTCTTATTGAATGCATAGCAAAAAAAAAAAAAGAGTAAAATCCGAACAGAACAGTCAGTGGAGGCTCAAGTGTTCGCTTCTGAATGGTGCTCAGGCAGCGGACACCGTCTGCTCAGGGACACAGCACTGTCTTCAGAGATGAGTGGGTCGCCGCGGCCGGTCGGGGGTGCTCTCAGGCTGGGAGCCGCGGTCCAGATGTGCCTGGGGAGGAAGGCGGGGGTGGGGCGGGGCTGGAGTTCTGGCCGCCCAGACAGCCAGAAGAGCTTTTCTTTGTTGGTCTCCGAGCAGATAGAGCGAGCACCCACCTTGTTGCGGGGTGCGAGTCCTGTGACGTCCGCACGCCGGCCCCCGTGAATTCACACTCGGGGCGGCGTGACTCACGGCCTTGAATCAGCCATTGTTGAGTCTCAGAGAGGCGAGTGGGGAAATCAGTGGAAGAAGGTGTCGGGGAGAGAACGTCCTGTTCTGAGCTCGGTGAGAAGGGCCTGTTTCCAGAGTCCTGGCGGGGACGGTGATACAGGAGACGCCCTTGAGAATTCTGACTGTCAGGCTGAGCGGAGGGAGGGAGTCGCTGTTAGCTCACACCGGGAGGAGGGCAGCAACAGCCCACTCCGCGGTCAGAGTAAACTTTTCTCTCTGTGACGAGCACCGTTCTAGGCACTGCAGACACCCTGGCGGTCGAGACATCATTCTTCTCCTGGCGCTTCGTGGGGACACAGACAGTGAAGACAGGCGCTGTCACGTTACTTTCCCTGAAACTCCTGGAAGCCAGTACTCAGTCCACATGGGTGCGTTGAGATCGCTGGAAAAATCCTGCCTTAGTCTATTTGGGCTGTTATAAGATACTGCAGACTGGGCACCTTATGAACCACAAACGTATCTTTCTTAGAGTTCTGGAAGCTGAGAACTCCAGGATCATGCGCCAACAGATCTGGTGTTTAGTGAGAGCTCCCCATTCCCGGACGGCACCTTCTCCCTGGCTCTTCGCATGGTGGAAGGGGCTGGGTGCTCTGCGGGGTCTCTTTTATTAGGGCAAAAGTCCCATGTATCAGGGGTACATCCTCATGACCTAATCACCTCCCAAAGGCTCCTAACGACATCTAATGACATTGCCTCTGATGGTGAGGTCTCAACATATGAATTTGGGGTGGGCACAGCCAACCAAACCATGTGTGTGCTAGTAGCTCAGTCATGTCTGACTCTTTGCAACCCTATGGACTATGGCCCGCCAGGCTCCTCTGTCTATGGAATTCTCCAGGCAAGAATACTGGGGTGGGTAGCCATTCCCTTTCCCAGGGGGATCTTCGTGACCCAGGGATTGAACCCGGGTCTCCACAGCAAATTCTAAGATGAATAATCCACGGTCCCTGTCCATGAGGTCCAGCTGTCTTGCGGAGGAGTCAGCGGGGCAGTAGTGACGCACCCCAAAGCCACTGGACAGTGAGGGGAAGAAGGTTCACCTTGGAGCTGAATTATGGACACAAGACCTCCTGCGTCAGAGCTGAGGAGGCAAAGTCACCTTAAGAGACTGTCATCAGTCAGCAGGACTGTAATTGAATTTAATGCATAACTTCTATAAAGAAGGATTGTGTTGAGCAGAAGGAAAGTCAGCCCAGAGGACCCCCTCCCCCACCCACCCCGGCACTGCCTGACATTCAGGGATACCCTGGCTTAGTCCCCGGGGCAGGGACTTCTTGTGGCTCAGAGGCACTTCCTGGGCTGCCTGCGGGGGGCAGGTGGCATTATCTGTGCCCAGCTCGTCCCTCCTTTTCTGCCCTCAACTGTGGCTTCCCTGAGAGGGAATCTACTCCGCGCTGGCTGTCTTTGACCTTGGCCTGCTTCAACCAGTGGAACGCTAGGGCATGATGGGAGCGGGGCTCTCCACAGCCTCACACAGCTTGCCTGCCTCCTGCCATTTGCCAGAAGAGTTCCCCCCGTAACCCTTTTAGTCTGGGTCCAGAATAAGATACACATGGAGATGACCTAGACCCTACCTGCAGCCTGAAGAAATAAAGCCTCTGGAGTCTACCTGAAAACATGTGAATGGCAAATGAATGGTGTTGTTTTTAGGTCACTGAGCTGTTAGGCTTGTTACCCAGCATCACGGTTCTGGAAACCTGACTCATACACAGAACCTGATGTGGGTGAAGGCTCTAATTGCAGAGCGGGTTTAACTGCTCCCTTCTGCTCTGGCTCCTGGCGCTCTAGACCACCTTCCACTTATAGTTTAGCTCCCTATACAGTGTGCTGATCAGAGAGGAGCTGGTTGGGCCTGTGTTAATATTATTAGTTTGATTTCTCCTCATAAATGATCATGCTGTGAGTCTTGTGAGTGGTTAAAAGAGACAGGCCGGAGGCTGATCCCCTCTGAGACCCCAGAAAAGTTCCTCAGGAGGGCCGCAGTGTGCGGCTGAGCAGGGCACCCCAGCGAAAGCCCTGAGGCTATGTCCAAGCAGCCTCTTTGTGGTTTGATGGCCGGCCAGCCTGCCTGAAGCCACACGGCTCAGCCAGAAGACACTCCTCAAAGCCAAGTTCACAAATCACTGTAACACCAGGTGGCATCACCAGGATGAGATAGTCATGCCTGGTTACCGTAGTGGCTCTCAGTTCAGAGAGATGAAATGCTATAACATCTCATCGTTTCCAGTGGCAAGGTTCTAGTGAGGGGAGTTGGAGGGTGGGGTGTAATCATGGTAATATTAGTAATATGACAATTAGTCAATATCCTGACCACTTTAATGAATCTTGTTTTAATAGAAATCATTCAACTGGGTGGAAAACATGCTAATTGGGGGTTTTCTTGTATATGGACTTGTTATTCAGAAATTCTGGCCAATTGGACCATGTCTCTAGTTTAAGCATCATTATTTATCTGCTGGAAGTGTCCAAATTTCAGGTACGAAAACTAGAAAGAAAGGGATAGCTTCTGTGTGTAAACTTTGTCAAACCAAACCTATAGTGTGGCAAGGGTTGGTTAATCTTAACCTCTAAGACTTTATGGGAGAAGGAAATGGCAGCCCACTTCAGTGTTCTTGCCTGGAGAATCCTAGGGACAGCGGAGCCTGGTGGGCTGCCGTCTATGGGGTCTCACAGAGTCGGACACAACTGAAGCGACTTAGCAGCAGCAGCAGCTAACACCTTATGAGGATTCTTTTGTAAGATGAATGTGCTGAGGGACATCAGGTAACTTGGGAGCAGCTGGCACATTTTGAGGGGTGGGAAGGAGAAGACCAGCAAAGCCATCTTTATAGTTTTGCCTTTATCTTTTTGATATCCAAAGAGATCATTATGTATAACTCATGTGGCCCCAAAGGACTGACAGAGCATCTTCCTGTAAGAGGGGGCTGCCATGAACACACGGGTCAGGAAACGCTGGTGACCCAGACTTGTCATTCTGCTCTTCACTCTTTAGCAAAAGGAGGAAGCAGGCAGGGGAGAGTGCATGGAGAGTGCATGGAGAGACCTAGTGTTTCATTTCTTTTTGTTTTCAAATTTAAGCTATTTTAGGGTCATCATCCAGCCTTTTTCAGAGTCTTCCCATAACGTAGAGATGGATGAGCAACTGTGGTTTCCAGAGAGGGGAGAGGAAGCGTGAAGCTCCATCACTGGGTCACTGTCCCTCTCTGCCCATCCACGGAAGGACCTCGTGGAGCAGGGTCTCTGAGTTCTGTCAGAGAACTGTGTGCTGAGTTCTCTCTTCACCACTCGCTCGGTTCGGTCACTGTGTTGTGTCCAGCTCTTTGCGACCCCATGGACTGCAGAATGCTAGGCTCCTTTGTCCTCCACTGTCTCTCAGAGTTTGCTCAGATTCGTGTCCATTGAGTTGGTGATGCTACCTAACCATCTCATTCTCTGTCACCCTCTTCTCCTTTTACCTTCAATCTTTCCCAGCATCAGGGTCTTTTTCAATGAGTTGGCTCTTCCCATCAGGTGGTCCAAGTACCGTAGCTTCGGCTTCAGCATCAGTCTTTCCGATGAATATTCAGGACTGACGTCCTTTAGGATTGACTGGTTTGATCTCCTTGCAATTCAAGGGACTCTCAAGAGTCTTCTCCAACACCATGGTTCAAAAGCATCAATTCTTTGACACTCGGCCTTCTTTACAGTCCAACTCTCACATCTGTACATGACTGCTGGAAAAACCATAGCTTTGACTATAATGGACTTTTCTTGGCAAAGTGATGTCTCTGCTTTTTAATACACTGTCTAGGTTTGTCATAGCTTTCCTTCCAAGGAGCAAGTGTCTTTTAATTTCATGGCTCCAGAAACCATCTGCAGTGATTTTGGAAACCAAGAAAATAAAAATCGGTCACTGCTTCTCTTTTCACCCCTTGCTTGGCAAGTGCTTATTGTCCACCCTGTGTGCTCAGCATTGTATCAAGTGTCACAGTCCTGTGAAAACAGTTCAGTGGATTTTTGCAAGGTTTCTGCATTAGTCTGCTAGGGCTGCCATAAAGTCTCACAGACCGGGTGGCTTAAACAACAGATATTTGTTTTCTCATAGTTCTAGGAGCTAGCATTCCAAGGTGCCGGCCAGTTGGTGTCTGGTGAAGCCTCTCCTGCTGGCTTGGAGAAGGCTACCTTCCTTTTGTCCTCACAGAGATCTCTGGTGTCTCTTCCTCGTCTTATAAGGACACAGGTCCTGTCAGATTAGGCTCCTACCCTTATGATCACTTATAACCTTATTACCTCTGTAAAGGCCCTATCTCCAAATACAGTCAAATTGGGAATTAGGGCTTCAACATACAAATTTTGGGGGAAACAATTCAGTCCATAACAGTCTCCTTCTGAAATCTTAAGATCTTTTAAAAAAGAATTTGAATCACAAATAAGTTTAGTCCCAGTGAGACTTTCCTTTGGTTAACACAGCCACCCTCACCTAAAGTCTGTGGGGCGACCGGGCAAACTGAATTAAAGACCTTGTATTTCCAAATATACAAGGTGTGACTCCGTGGGTGGGTCCATACACCATTCACACCTCCAGGGTCCCTCATAGACTTGCAGGCTAGGGAGTCATTCCAACAGCCCTGTCAGAGACCACTGGCTCTCCTGGCATGCCCCAAGTAGGTGTGCCACCCAGAGGGGATGAATAAATGAGTGAACACACGAGTGGGTGAATGATGACAGCTTCCACTGAAAACAGTGAATGCCAAGTACACAGGGATTTCACAAATTTTACCCATATTTATCTATTTATGGCTGCAACTGGGTCTTCATTCCTTTCTCAAGTTGCAGTGAGCAGGCTTCTCGCTGCAGTGACTTCTCTTGCTGCAGAGCATGGGCTGGAGAGCATCTGGGCTCGGTAGTTGCAGTTTCTGGGCTCTAGACCACAGGCTTGATCGTTGTGGCCCACAGGCTTAGCTCCTCTGTGGCATGTGGAATCTTCCCAGACCAGGGATCGAACCCATGGTTCCCTGCATTGGCAGGTGGAACTTTATCCATTGCACCACCAGGGAAATCCCCCCAACACACAGGCTTTTAATAATAATAATAATAAAAGACTGTCCACCTTTTGTCTGTCATTCCCACAATTTGGGGTTTGAATCTGCACATTTCATTTTTTCAGCTCTGGGTTTATTTTACTTCATGTGCTTCAGGAAGGGCAGAGCTCTCTCTACAACTCTGTGAAGCGAGCCTCAGATAAGCTGCAGAGGTGTGAAGAGCACCTGTCTAAGAAGATCTATAAGGCATCTCCTGTAGGTCTTTAATCCACTTCCTTCTGGGTGTGTGGCATTGGCAGTTCATAAAGGTTCAATTGGACGCCGACAAGTGGGAATGGAGTTCCTCTTCACGCGGCTGGCGAGATGGTGAGCTTCTTTTTTCTTTTTTTCTTCTTTTGCTTTGCAGTGTTCACACGCTTATGTTGAGCTCTAAGATGGCTGGGACTCTAAAGGATCAGACTAATGCCATTCAATAATCAAGGAGAAGGCTGTTTATAAAATCCTGTTTAAGGATTCTGCTGGCTTAACTTTAAACTCTGTACGAACTGCACTATGTAAGAAAAATGTTCAGCCTAGGTCTAGTTCCCAATGACTTATGTTAATGACAAAACATTTCATAATTTTTTGAGCTATTTGCGATAAATTAACCAAATTAAGTCTACCCAGCAAAACTTGAATTGGAATGAAGCTATTAGAGTAGGATTCCTACTCTAGCAAAACTGTATAATTAAATGTAGAAGACATAATAAATATTTGATAAACCCAATTCTACTTACATCCACTGAGTGCCTACTACGTATGTATAAGGCATAATGCTGAGTGCTACAAGGTTTACGAGAAGAGAAAAA
This sequence comes from Procapra przewalskii, assembly GCA_006410515.1. Lineage (NCBI taxonomy): Eukaryota > Metazoa > Chordata > Mammalia > Artiodactyla > Bovidae > Procapra > Procapra przewalskii. The sequence continues at coordinate 1,772,520 of SJYF01000191.1, read as the reverse complement.
AAAACACTTTATCAAGGACCCTTGGCTTCTCAAGTATTTTATGTCACAATAATGTGACAGTACACAGTCGGTTTTTTTTTTAATCAGCTTACACATAGTATCTGTAGGACTCAGTTTCCCCTATATACAATTGTACCTCAGAGAAGTTCTGTGGAAATGAACAAGTAAAGCTAAGTTCCGACCTAAAGACTAGCTTGTAAAATGTTGGCAGAGCTTAAATAATGCTGTTAAAAACATTAATTCAAACATGGTATTCTAGCTGAGAGCCAAAACAAAGGAACAGAATTCACTCACGGGCTCCTCTGCCAGGGGTATACGTGCACACTGTCTTTGGCTGATCTCATTCTCTCTTCGGCTTGAAATGTCTTCCCAAAGCGCACATGGAGAAATCCACCAGGAGAGAACAGCGCTCTCTCACCTACTGAACTCAATCTGGATTCGAGAGCAATAACACCAGTGCCTCTCAGAAAGGCCATTATCACTGCTAGGACTCTCTTCTTCTCCCCTCTCTCTTACTGCACACACCAAAGGGCTCTATAGAAAGTCTCCATAATTTGCTCCTTTGTGTTTCTCATTGGGGCCCGAGAGGGACCCTACTGAGCTCCCCTGACATTATCTCCGTCCACCTGAGGCCTGTGTATTTTGAAATGTCATTTTGCTTGAGAGATAATACCAGCTCTGATTGTGTCAGTCACAGAGCTGGGTATGGAATAAGTAAGTGAAGACAGACTCTAAGATAAAGTCAAGGTCGTTCATGCGTGTTAAAGAAATGGGGCCCTTACTATGTTCCAGGAAGTATGGGGCCAAACTGGTGTTACCAGCGCAAACTTGGGGTGACCTCAGTGTTTGCCCCTGGTAGGAAGTGGGTTTGAGCCCCTCCGCCGTGAAGAGGAGGAATCGGGGGAACCGAAACCTCATAACTGACAACCACAGAGAGCAAAAGCCAGAGGTGAGCTGGATCTCTCAAGGCTGATGGTGCACAGGTGAGGCTGGTCCACACCCAGTGGGGCAGTTCCCACAGCCTCATGTGGTTTGAAGACTGCAGGCGGCTCCTGCATGCCCCGGTGCAGGGGTCCCAGCAACTGCAAAGGCTGCCAGACAGTGTCTCTGTTCGTTGCTGAGGTCTGCCTCCCGCAGCAGGCCTGCCACCCATCACCCACCTCCTGTGAACGGAAGCAGGGCTCCGCACAGCTCTCCAGCTTCCCAGCCAGGACATGCCATTGCACTGTCTTCCTTGGCACTGTGGAACGGGCAGCACTGGGCAAGGCTGGCCGGGTGCCTCAGATCCCAGGACGCTAAGAATGTGGAGGGCCAGCAACTGCTCCTGCTCCCTTATTTACCGGCCCCCTTACTTGGGGGGGTCTCCCATCTCCTTGGCTCAGGGACTCCAGAGGGAAATATACACGATCGATCTGGTGAGTTTCAGAAATAATTTAACCCCACGTTTGCATTTGTAATCTCAAAAGTCTACAGGCGCCAGGCAAGCACATAAATGTGTGATTCGGACTTGTTTAAGACCATAAGGTGCCATGCAGCATGGTCTGAACTGGCTACCTCTTAAAGGAATTCACCCCCTCACTCTGAAAAACCAAAGCAAAATGAAATGGGTAGCCTAAACAGAACACCTCTGTGGGCGCCAAATGTCCCTCATGCCACCAATATACAGTTCCTGATCTGGTCTACACCCTCATTTGATGGATGGAGAGACTGAGTCCCAGGGGAAATGTTACCTGTTCCTAGGGCAGGACTAGAGGCCTGGTTACCTAAATTTCCATCCATGCTTGGCCTAACTCATTATCTGTTGGGGGCAGGCAGTGGATACTGTGAGATTTCTGAGTACCGAATCTTCAGAGTGTTGACACCAAGCCCCACCTTATCGGGACTGTCTGAGAAAGGCTGAGCTTTCTTCCCTGGGAAGGGCTCACCTGTAGGCAAGGCAGGACGACCTCTGCGGCTCAGTGTCTCCATCTGTAACCTGGAGATGAAGGCTCCCAATCTGTCTACTTTATGTCATGAGAGGTTTCTTAAAGGTACGGTAGGGGACAAAGCCAATGTGCAGATGAAATGAGTCGATTATGGAAAACCCTGGGAATGGTGCCTAATGCAGAGTAAGTATTCACTCCCTGTAAGTTATCACTGTAGCGCTGTTGTGTCAATATTATTGTTTGACACGGTCTAAGACACGGTTGGTAAAATGAAAATGTTACCCAGAAGCCGAACTAATGGTAAATGACTCAAAGCAAGCTTCGTATGTGATCCACATGGCATACCAAGGAAAATTACAAGTAGAGAGATTACACAGCACAGCCAGGAAAATAGAATAATGAAAGCCAAGCAGTAATGCTATCCAGGGTAAACCTATTCACCAGCCAGGAAGATAAGAATTGAGCAAATTTGTTCTCGAGAAAGATACAGCAGAGAGCTTTCTGTGAAAGAGAAAAATTGAACAATCTGCATTCTGAGACCTCTTAGGAAAGAAAATTTCCTTTAGTAAATACTTCATATTCAAAATGATCATGAGCCACAAAAGGCATTTTTCCTCAAGTGAACTGAGGGGCATTTTTCCTCAAGTGAACTGAGAAAGTTTCTTATAAATTAAAAAGTTTTGGGACTTCCCTGATGGTCCAGTGGCTAAGATTGTGCTCCCCAGTGCAGGGGGCCTGGGTTGAATCCTTGGTCAAGGAACTAGATCCCACCCGTCAGAACTAAAAAAAAAAAAAAAAAGGATTCCACATGCCGCAATAAAGATCCAGCACATGGCAACAAAATCCTGCATGCTGCCACTAAGACCCAGCAGAGTCAAATAAAAAACAGACCAACAAACCTCTTCCCCCACAGTGGAATGGATTCACCGTAAGCTACTAGCATGAACGCACCTTCTCAGCTCTCTGAAGCTCCGGTCTGAGGCTGGGTTTCTGCCACAGGAAGTCTGCGGGCAGCGTGAACGTCTGGGCCTTTTGGGCTGTCCTCCCACACCTGCCATAGCACGCGGGCGTTCCTACCTCACTGAACGCGCATTCTTGCTTTCCTCTGAGCTCCCAGAACATGTCCCGCTAGCGTGCTGGCCCCTTCACCAGGGGTCCTTGCTGGGGTGTGGAGTGCAGAGTGTCTGTAGACGTGTTTTCACATCAGCAAGCTCTCCCTCGTCCAGTCTGATGCCCCCTCCCCTGTCAGCTACCCCCGACCCCGATCTAGTCCCATAGCCCTTTCCTCTAGGGGGACAGTCCCCTTCATCCCTTAGCAGGCCCTGTGGTTCCCCAGATGGGTTGTGTTAGGACTTGACCCCTGAGGTTGGCCTGGTGCCCAGAGTGGAGGGGAGGGCACATCCTGCGGAGCGGGCACACACTCCCTTGAGAGGCTGAGCCTTCTCTGTGGTCTCCCAGCTAGCCTCTAAGCAAAGCCATGGGCCACAGCTGCAGGGTGGGGGGTTTCCAGGGGTCTGGGGCTTCAGGGCTTTCAAGTGCATCTGCCCAGATGACTCCATCTCAGTCCTCAGGGTCCCACGCCTTCTGACTCAGAGCTTGTGCTGACACAGCAGACTTGCTGGGGCTGAGAATCCGCTGTGCTCTGGAGGACTGGGGCTACTGCCACGTGAAGTCCTGGGCCTGGCTTCTCCTGCCTTCTAGATGCAGGAGATAAGAGTCTCTTTATATACTGTTTTGAAGGCACTCTGAATTCCACAGTTGGCTTTGTACAGTCTTTCTCCGAGGCATCAATGGCACTCATTAGAAAGCATCTCATTTCCTTGGGCTCATTCGTTTCATTATAATATATTATCTCATGCCCTTGACCTCTCAAAAGCTGAGCTATTCATTGGCCCTGCCAGGACACCCCACCCCACCCAGCCGCCTTCACCAGCCACAAGCCTTCACAGCTGCAGGGCCACAGCTCACCGGGGCTGACAAAGCACCGCCCCCTGTGACCACCTCAGGCCAGCCACCTGCTGGGGGATGCAGGTCTTCCCTGGACCACTCCCCATCCCAGCTCTTTCCCAGGAAAGAGGCTCTGAGATGCTGAGTGGAGCAGGCAGGAAATTTCCTGGGGAGCCTGGGGGTGCGGAGGAAGGATGAGGACCGTGAACTGGGGCATGGCTGCACCGCAGGCGCTCTGGGGCTGGGACGTGAATCAGAGTCGTCCAGAGGGCACAGGGCCTGAGCCTTGATGCCCCCATCAGTCGTCTGAGGTGGCTGCCCTGGAGGAGCAGCGTCGCTCTGCGGGGAGACGACTCTTCTCAGACAGGGACTGGGCTGAGGGCTACGGTTGGCCACCTCCCCAAGCAGCTGAGTGACCGGTTGGCCCTTGGGGGCCCCCTAGGGGCGCACACAGGTGGCGCGGCCTCCGTTTGTTGGTGCAGCCAGCCCCTCATCACCTCCCTCTACCCCAGGCCCCTCCTCGTTTTCCAGCCAGTGACCTTTCCAAAAGGTGAGTCTGACCGCAAGATCGCCATCCTGCCTAAAACCCTTTCACGGCTTCCCAGGGCCCTCAGAATAGTCTGGTTGCCTTATCATGGCTTTCATAAGGCTTTGCATGATCTGACTTCTGCTTTATCTTTGCGGCCTCATTGTTGGACACATCCTTTGAATGCTCTGCTTCTGACCTTAGGAAGGCCTTTCAGTTTCATGGCTGCACCAGTCCTGTGCAGGCACACGCGCTCGTGTGTAATGCCCCTTCTGCCCTTACCTCCTTCCTCCTCAGAATCACTCGCTCAAGCACATCTGACCTGGTGACACTCCTCTCCTTTACTCTCTACTTCGTGTATTCTCTAGAACGAGGGTCCCCAGCCCCTGGGGCCACGGACCAGAGCTGGTCTTCGGCCTGTTAGGAACGTGGCACACAGCGGGAGGTGAGTGGCAGGTGAGGGAGCCAGTCCCCATCGCTCAAATCACCACCTGAGCTCCGCCTCCGGGCAGATCAGTGGCGGCATTAGATTCTCAGGGGATCTTGACCCCCCTACTGTGAACTGCGCATGCGGGGGATTTCTGAGGGATTTAGGTTGTGTGCTCCTTATGAGAATCATCCCCCTACCTCGCCTGTGTAAAAACTGTTTTCCACGAAACTGGTTCCTGGTGCCGACAAGGGTGAGGACCGCTGTTCTAGGCGTCTTTGCGATGCCCCAGTGTAAGCTGGGTGCTCCTCTTCGGTGCCTCTCATCCTCGCGTGTGTCCACCAGCCGCACGAGGCACAGCCTCCCTGGGAGACGATGACAGTCACTGACTCAGCCATCACTGTACTTCCAGCTCCTCGCGGGGTGCCCTGCTCATAGTCCCCTACATGAACGCGTGACTGCAGGCGGGTGGGCAGTGGAGCAGTGAGCAGGAGGGAAAGGTAGATAGAAGCTACGCCAGGCGATTACACCTTTGGTCAAACAGAGAGAGAGTGGGACTTGTTCTCAGTGCAGAGTCTCTCTGAGCACAAACGACAGCGGTCTCTCCCGAGCTCGCGAGGAAGACGGACTCACTGGGCAGAAATGGGATTCAACAATGACCTTTACAGACGTGCTCGGTGCCGCTCTGGCTGGGGGAACTGTGGGCGAAGGGTCAGGGATCTGGAGGGCATCTCAAAGAAGCCAACCAAACAGGCGAGGAGTTGAAGTGATTCCTGCAGAAAGAGAGACTGAACAATTTAGGGACCTGGCTTGGAAGGTGGAGGCCCCAGGCACAGGGTGGGAGTTTCTGAAATAATGTAGGACACGTGTGCACAGACTGAGGTGTGGGGCAGGAAGCACTGGAGTCACAGGTGTCCCCGAGGCCTTGAGGACAGGGATATGAGGATGCATAAACACTTTGCACGGCAGGAAGAAGACGCGTGTGCAGAGGCAAAAGTGAGCACGCCCATCACTTTGAGAAGACCTGGGGAGTCTCATCTCTCAGGAGAGCACTATATAGAGGCCACTCCTCTCTGGAGGTGCTTCTTTCAGGAGCCCCACACAGCCTTGGACGCATCCAGAGAAACATCTGGTTGGTGTTTGCTAACAGGTCTTTCAGCTACTGAAAAGACATAAATAATTTGGCAGAATACTTTGGCTTTTAGTAGAAAACAAACTCAAAAGTGGGGTCTTTGAGGAGTACTGAACCCTTTTTGAATGTGACATAACCTCCCTGGACAGTCATCTATTATTTTGAAGAAAAAAAAAAATTCCATTCCTCCATGCCCCAGTTTCCTTCTCTGTAAAACTGGATTGTTTTAAGGATTAAATAACTTAATATATATGTGAAGTGCTTACAGCCACACACTTGGTATACAGTAAGTGCTTAATAAATATTTATATATGCAATTATTCTTATTACTTTAGAAGAAGCAGCATGGCATCATGGAAAGGATATGTTATCTCTAGAGATGTGGCTTCAAAAGCTGGCTCCACAATTTACTAATTATGAGATCTCATTCACCTGTTTATCTCCTTACCTTCCTCAACTCTAAGAAAGTACCCTATGCAGGGTTGTTATTGGTATCAAATAGCAAAACAGCTAAGAAAATCCTGCATATGTTTTAAAGTGCTGTCTGTGAGTCAGAGGGGTTTCCCAGGTGACGCAGTGGTGAGAAATCTGTCTGCCAGTGCGGGAGACGCAAGTTTGATCCCTGGGTCGGGGAAGATTCCCCTGGAGAAGCAAATGGCAACCCACTCCAGTATTCTCGCCTGGAGAATCCCATGGACAGAGCAGCCTGGTGGGCTACATACAGTCTATGGGGTCACAAATAGCTGAGCACTCAGAGGCATGATTGAGTTAGAAGAGGTGTGTGCGTGTGTGTGTTCCTTTCAGCAGTTTTTGTTGAGTGTCTGTGTCTTTTAAGATGATCATTTGAGACTGCGGGTGATTGGTGGATGCTTTCTGGGGAGAGGATAGATAAGTAGGCAGAGTGGCAATGCCATACCCATGTGGACAAGCCCATGCACAGACCCCTGGAGGCAGCCTTCCTGTCTCCCTCTATGGAGTAAGGGTGATGGTAAAATGGTAAAAAAGCAAGAATGTCACCTCTCTCATCTGTCACCATTCCCAGTCTCTCAGACCCTGACTCCATGAGGATAATAGCTATGCCCTGCCACAACCATCTCAGAATGTCCCTCTGGCCTGGCGGAGGTGGAATCCTCTTCTGACACCAGGATGCTAAGCCAATAGAAAACCACGTGCTTCCACATGCTCGCCCTTATCTGGGATGTTTTTCTTATCTCTTGACAATAGACTTTGTATCTGAATTGTTTCCCCGACACTAACCAGGTATTTGGTTCACGATATTTTCAGTGTTGCAATGCAGTAAAGGACAAGCCCCAGAGCCACGAATTCCCATGAATGTACGGTACCCTCTTCTGAACCCAGGCCCCCTCTCTGCCCTGTACTATATATGCCTGGAATAGACAGATCACCCCTATAAACTGTGAACTTGAATCTTTTCCAGACACCATTAAATGTGATGTTAACAATGAGAAGTAGACAAGAGAAGGCTTTCAAACCTTGAAGCTGTGTTTCAGAAATAGTTACAGATAGAGATATAAGCTATTAGGCCTTTTCCCAAAAGGCCATGTGTAGAATGAAAAATCCATCTCACCATGGATGAAAGAAAAATAAGAAATAGGATTCTTTTTTTGACAGAGTATTGGTATAATAAAGGGCAAACTGAACACCGAACATGTACAAGTCCTTGACATTTACGAGTCACCGAATTGGTGGATGATATCACTGTATCAGATCTCTTCATTTTTGTGGTTACCACTACTGTTACTACCCCTACTAGTGCCAGTAATGCTAGCTTAGTCTTTCTACTACTACTTATCATTATTGCTGCTCTTCACCAGGTACCATACTCTGGTACAAAAAGAGAGTATTTCATCTACAACCCCTGAAACAACCCAATGAGATGATGTTAATCAGTAACAGGAGAAGTTGCAGATGGTGACTGCAGCCATGAAATGAAAAGACTCTTGCTCCTTGGAAGAAAAGCTATGACCCACCTAGACAGCATATTAAAAAGCAGAGACATTACTTTGCCAACGAATGTCTGTCTTTTCAAAGCTATGGTTTTTCTAGTAGTCATGTGAGAGTTGGACCATAAAGAAGGCTGAGTGTAGAAGAATTGATGCTTTTGAACTGTGGTGTGGGAGAAGACTCTTGAGATTCCCTTGGACAGCAAGGAGATCCAACCAGTCCATCCTAAAGGAGATCAGTCCTGAATTCATTGGAAGGACTGATGCTGAAGCTCCAATAATTTAACTACCCAATGCGAACAGGTGACTCATTAGAAAAGACCCTGATGCTGGGAAAGACTGAAGAAAGGAGGAGAAGGGGATGACAGAGGATGAGATGGTCTCATGGCATGACTGACTTGATGGATATGAGTTTGAGCAAGCTCCGGGAGATGGTGAAGGACAGGGAAGCCTGGCGTGCTGCAGTCCAAGGGGTCGAAAAGAGGTGGACATGACGGAGTGACTGAGTAAGAACAAACAGGAGAGGAAATGAAATATCAGCAGTTAGGTGATTGGTCCCAAGTTACAAGACTGGTAGAGATGAAGCCAGGGTTTGAACACAGGCTGTTTAATGTGAAGCCTGGATTCTCCAACTGTATACAACGCCACTGCTGGCTGTGGGCTTTCTTTTTCAGCATCACGTTCACAATCTACCAGTTATTCTTCACTTGGTGAGAAACACTGACTACATGAAGATGGAAAACAACAGCATCACCTGCACACCCACGTGCAGAAGGATCTGGGTCCCCGATTCCGCGGCCTCGGGTTTTGTATTGGAAAGCAGCAGGGTTTGGGGGCTTCTCTCCAAGGTCCAGGTCTCATCTCTCCATTTCCTGAAACAGCGGCAGCTCCCCCATCTGCCTTCCAGCTCCGAAATTTTATTGTTCTCGTCTCCTTTGCTGTCTCTTTATCCTTGCAGCTCATGTCCTTTTTAGTCCCTCTGCTGCCATTTTAAGTGAGGTTGCAGGAGGGTATTTAATCCACCAGGTTTTACTGAACTCTCAGGATATAGATTAAGTGAATAAAGCACAGCAGGGAAAAAAATACAAAGATGTCTCTTTTCTGTATATGACAAAGGGAGAAAGAAAAAAGAACAAAACCGTAATACATGAATTCATATATTTGTATGTGCTTGTGTGTGAATTTCAATAACTCCCCGCCACTGACATTAGTTATGAGTTATACCAGAGAAGCTGTGTTAGAGAGGAAGGGGAACAACTATTATTTTAAAATTTATTTGCCCCTTGGGACTTCCCTGGTGATCCAGTGGTTAAGACTCTGTGCTTCCAATTTATGAAGTAAAGGTTTAATCCCTGGTGAGGAAACTAGGATCCCACATACCTCGTGGGATAGCCAAAATAAAATAAATAAACCTTGGAAGTGCTTTGCTGAGCAGTGGACAACGAATCAGAAACAAGCACTTTTTTTTTTTTTTTTAGCAAAAATAGGGACAAGAAAAAAGGTCCACTCAACAGTCCTGCTGACCCTGCTTCCATCTAGATCACTGAAGAAATTTCTATGGGTGCTACATTAAATAAATTTATTTACCCCTGAGTTATTTGAACATTACAAAGAGCAAGAATTACCTGTGAAATTTTAAAAATATTGAAAAGATAATTGCTTTGCACAAACAGACTTTTTGATGTACACAGTGACCTGTGTGACCCATCCAGGGGATGACAGGCCTGGGTTTCAGCAAAGAAATAGTCAAAACTCCCAGGTGTTGTCTCAGATTCAGGCTGGACCTACACAAAGCCAGTAAGATCCAAATATTCAAGTTTCTGAGAGCTAGACTGTGGCCTGTTTTTAACCTGATATTTGGTGAAGTATAGATGAAGGGTTATCAGCCCTGACCACACATTAGACTTGCCCTGAATGCCTAAGAATATGAGCAGCAGAAAGAATGACAAAACCCTTCATGGCCCCGCCATCAGACTAACTAAATCCCCGGGTGAGTCTAATGGACAGGCAAGGTTGAGACTCATTTATGCAGATATGATTTTAATCCATTGAAAAAAAATCAGTTAAACCAGCTGATGTCATTCAGATCTTAAAGACAGGTTGAGTTACTAAATTTTTAAAATTCTTCAACTTTCTGATATCACACAGCACAATCTCGTGGAAGTTTTTAGGCTGTGCCTCAATATGTAGCCTTTGCTAGAACCCCAGTGATCAGCTGAACTGCATATCTCAGAGCATTTGCAAGCTGGGTACTCTCTCGTGGCCTCAGAGATACAGCAACCCTTCATTTTACAGATGAGGGAATGTCGCCCAGAGGCATTCTTTCACAGATTTGCTGTATTGGGGTGAGTAGGGAGGAAAGAAAGAGTGCCAGAAAGAATGTGTGTGCTGAGAGTGAGTTGGGGGAGGAAGGCAGGGAGAGAGAGAAGGAAGGAGGGAAAGTGAATGGTACAAAAGACTCGTATTACTGTCACAGTTTTATATAACTGTCTTTTCCTGTATTATGTCAGGAAGGTTCTCTAAGGATCAGTTTTACTAACCTTGAAAAAAAAATCAATCAAGGTCCAAGTGAATTGTTGAGAATTGCTTATCTCTGCTTCCTTGTGGGTTTGCACTAACTCAAGTCCTAGACTTGGCCTCTTGCAGAAAGCAAAGAATATATATTTTTTTATATATTTAATTTTATATATTTAATTAATTCTTTTAATCTTTTACCCAATGTGCTTCTCTAAGAGGTGGCATTTTCTCCTTTGTGGCTTTATTGAAAGTATTTTGTTTCAGGGAGTAATCCTCTTGACTTAACCTGCAATGTCCCTGAACAAATGGTGTGCTGTGTGAACAGGCTGCCAGCTTCTATCTGAGAGCCATGGAAGGCTTGACTATTGTGTTTTTCTTATTGAGGTCGAAGTGAGTAATAAGACAAGGTGGTTCACAGCAGGAAATAGGTTACTCATGTCATGAGCTGGGACTGTTAGTTCAGGAGGGAGGAAGGAAATTAACGCTCACTGGATGAAAATGTATTCTTTGGTTTTCCTCTGTTAAAATCACATTACATTTCCATGCTAGGCCCCACTACAAATGTCATAGAACGTGATCTGTTATCTCGAATGTGTATTTATGGCTTCTCCAGTGTATCTATTAACCTTTACGTATAGTTATATCATATACTGCATTATTTAGATTTACATAATCCCATATGCACAAAAGTGCATCTCATTCACCTGATCTCATGTTTATGCTTGTTATATTAGATGTACCAATGTGATCACTGGCTTGTGCTTTTCCTCCATCTTTCACGATGCTTTATTGAGGTATGTTGTTGGTGGTGTTCAGTGGCTAAGGTATGTCCGACTCTTTCTCGACCCTATTTACTGTAGCCCACCAGGCCCCTCTATCCAGGGGATTTCCGAGGCAAGAATACTGGAGTGGACTGTCATTTCCTTTCCAGGGGATCTTCTTGATCCAGGAATCGAACTTGAGTCTCCTGCATTGCAGGTGGATTCTTTACTGCTGAACTACCAGGGAAGCCACATTGAGGTATAATTGACATGAAATAAACTTCACATATTTAACGCATGCAATTTGGTTAAGTTTTTACATATGTATACTACACCTGTGAAACCATCACCACAATTGATGTAATGAATATATCCATCACTTCTAGAAGTCTTCTGTTAGCCATGTGTAAGCCCTCTTAGCTCCTTTCTAGTACCCTATTCTCCTTGCTTCTTGTTGTTGTTCAGTTGCTGAGTTGTGTCCTACTCTTTGTGACCCTATGGACTGCAGCACACCAGGCTTCCCTGTCCTTGAGTATCTCCCAGAGTTTGCTCAGATGAACTCATGTCTGTTAAGTCGGTGATGCCATCCACCCATCTCATCCTCTGTTGTCCCCTTTTCCTCTTGCCTTCAATTTTTCCCAGTATCAAGGTCTTTTTCAATGAGTTGGCTCTTCACATCAGGTGGCCAAAGTATTCAGCTTCAGTTTCAGTCTTTCCAGTGAATATTCAGGGTTGATTTCTTTAGAATTGACTGGTTTGACTCCTTGCTGTCCAAGAGACTCTCAAGAGTCTTCTTCAATACCATGATTTGAAAGCATCAATTCTTTGGCTCTGAGCCTTCTTTATAGTACAACTCTCATATTCATACATGACCACTGGAAAAACCATTAAGGTGGCATCATATGCATATCTGAGGTTTGACTATATGGACCTTTGTTGCCAAAGTGATGTCTCTGTTTTTTAATATGGTCTGTTTGTCATAGCTTTCCTTCCAAGGATTGAGCACATTTTAATTTCATGGCTGCAGTCATCACCTGCAGTGATTTTGGAGACCAAGAAAATAAAATCTGCCACTGTTGCCATTTGTCACCCATCTATTTGCCATGAAGTGATGAGACTAGATGTCATGATCTTAGTTTTTTGAATGTTGAGTTTTAAGCCAGCTTTTTCACTCTCCTCTTTCACCTTCATTAAGAGGCTCTTTAGTTCCTCTTCGCTTTCTAACCATTACAGTGGCATCATTTGCATACATATGAGTTGTGATATTTCTCTCTGCAATCTTGATTCCAGATTGTGCTTCATCCAGCCCAGCATCTCACATAATGTACTCTGCATAGAAGTTAAATAAGCAGGGTGACAATATACAGCCCTGACGTAGTCCTTTTCCAGTTTTGATCCAGTCAGTGGTTCCATGTCTGGTTCTAACGTTGCTTCTTGACCCACATACAGGTTTCTCAGGAGGCAAGTAAGGTTGTCTGGCACTCCCATCTCTTTAAGAATTTTGATTCATACAGTCAAAGGCTTTAGTATAGTCAATGAAGCAGAAGTAGATGGTTTTCTGGAATTCCCTTGCCTTCTCTATGATCCAACAGATGTTGGCAATTTGATCTTTGGTTCCTCTGCCTTTTCTAAATCCAGGTGTACATCTCAAAGTTCTCTGTTCACGTACTTTTGAAGGATTTTGAGCAGTTCAGTTCAGTTCAGTTGCTCAGTTGTATCTGACTTTTTGCGACCCCATGAATCGCAGCACGCCAGGCCTCCCTGTCCATTACCAGCTCCCGGAGTTCACTCAGACTCACGTCCATCGAGTCAGTGATGCCATCCAGCCATCTCATCCTTGGTTGTCCCCTTCTCCTCCTGCCCCCAATCCCTCCCAGCATCAGAGTCTTTTCCAATGAGTCAACTCTTCGCATGAGGTGGCCAAAGTACTGGAGTTTCAACTTTAGCATCATTCTCTGCTAAGAAATCCCAGGGCTGATCTTCAGAATGGACTGGTTGGCTCTCCTTGCAGCCGAGGGCCTCGCTGGCGTGTGGAGTGAGCGCAGCTGTGTGGTGGTCTGAACATTCTTTAGCACTGCCCTTCTTTGCTTTGCCTTCCCCTTCTTATCTGCTTTAATTTTGCACTTTGTAGAATTTTATATAAATGGAGTCATGAGAATTATTCTTTTTTCTCTAGCTCCTTTCAGTCAGCATAATTATTTTGAGATTCACCCCTATTGATGCATATTTGCTGATAGCTCATTCCAACTTATTGATGAATATTTACTATAATTTACTTACCCATCAGGGCTTCCCTTGTGGCTCAACTGGTAAAGAATCCACCTGCAATGCAAAGGAGACCTGGGTTCAGTCCCTGGGTTGGGAAGATCCCCTGGAGAAGGGAAAGGCTACCCACCCCAGTATTCTGGCGTGGAGAATTCCATGGACTATACAGTCCATGGGGTTGAAAAGAGTCAGACACAACTGAGCGCCTTTCACTTAACCATCAATTTACTGATGCACATTTGGATTATTTCCATGTTCCAGCTATTACAAATCAAGCTGTGACAAACAGCTACTTACAATGCTTTTGTGTAAATGTAGCTTTAATGTCTCTTTGGTAAATACCTTGCAGTAGAATGGCTGAACCATATGTACAGCATATGTTTAACTTTTTAGGAAACAAAACTTTCCCACAGTGATTGTATCATTTTATATTCTATAGCAGTGTATGAGAGTTCAGGCTGTTCTACATCCTTGCCAACATTTAATAGGGTAAGTCTCTTTATTTTAGACATTCTGGTGGATGTGAGTGGTATCTCCTGGTATAAACACGCATTTCCTCAATGACTAATGAATGCTGAACATCTTTTCATATGCTTATTAGCCATATAT
>SJYF01000191.1:1741959-1758257 GCA_006410515.1 Procapra przewalskii | reverse complement strand
ATATCTTTGGTGAGGTATCTGTTTAAATCTTTTGCTACTTATGAACTGGGTTTTTGTTCCTTATAATTAAGGTTTTAACAATTCTTTATATATTCTGAATACAAGTGTTTGGTCAGATTTATAAAGTGAAAATATTTTCTCTAAGTCTATGGCTTTTAAAAAATTCATTTACTAATGCCTTTTAAAGAGCAAAAGTTCTTAATTTGTGTGAAATCTGATGGATTATTCTTTAAAAATGGATTGTGCTGTTGGTGTTGTATCTAAGCAATCTTTGCCTAACCCAAGGTCACAAAGATTTTCTATGATTCTTCTGGAAGTTTTTATAGCTTTCAGTTCAGCTCAGCTGCTCAATTGTGTCCCACTCTTTGTGACCCCATGGACTGCAGCACACCAGGCTTCTCTGTCCAGCACCAACTCCCAGAGCTTACTCAAACTCATGTCCATTGAGTTGGTAATGCCATCCAACCATCTCATCCTCTGTCATCCCTTCCTCCTCCCACCTTCAATCTTCCTCAGCATCAGGGTCTTTTCTAATGAGTTGACTCTAGGCATCAGGTAGCCAAAGTACTGGAGTTTCAGCTTCAGCATCAGTCCTTCCAATGAATATTCAGGACTGATTCCCTTTAGGATTGACTGGTCGGATCTTCTTGCAGTCCAAGAGACTCTCAAGAGTCTTCTCCAACACCAGTTTTAAAGCATCAATTCTTCAGCACTCAGCTTTCTTTATAGTCCAACTCTCACATCCATACATGACTGCTGGAAAAACCATAGTTTTGACTAGATGGACATTTATTGGCAAAGTAATGTCTCTGCTTTTTAATATGCTGTCTAGGTTGGTCTTTAGGCCTAATATTTAGATTTATAATCTGTTTTTAATATTATGTGGGGAATGAACCAAAGTTTTTCTCTTTTTTTGGCATAGGAATAAAAAAAATTTTTTTTAACTTTTCCTTTTTCCATTAGACTTTACACCTTTGTTAGAAACCCATTGACTATATATGAGGGGACTATTTATGGACTTTTTACTCTGTATCATTGATCTATTTACCTAGCATTATTCCAAAATCACATTATCCTGATTACTTGCAGCTTTAAAATAAGAGCTGCAATCAGATAACGTAAGTCCTCTAGCTTTGTTCTTTTTTTTCAAAAATGTTTTGTCTGTTATAGGTCCTTTGAATCCCATACGAGTTTTCTGAGTAGGTTATTGATTTCTACAAAATAGCTTTGTAGAGTTTTGATTAGGATTACATTGAATCTTGAGGCAAAACCTGAGAGAACTGACATCTTAACAATGGTGCGTCTTCCAGTCCACAAACGTGGCATATTTCTCCATTAACTAGGGCCTTCTTTAATTTTTTTCTTAGCAACGTTTTGTAGTTTTTAGTCTTGCACATCTTTTGATAGATATTTCTAAGTGTTTCATATTTGTGGTACTCTTAAAAATTTTAAATTCCCAATTGCTGCTGGTATATAGAAATATCACAGATTTGTGTACATTGATCTTGAATCCTGAAATCTTCAACTCATTGTTTAATTCTAGTAGCTATTTTTTTTTTTGGTAGATTCCATAGGATTTTCTCCATAGACAATCATGTAGTCTACGTAGTTATCATTTCTGGTGTTCATTATTACTTCATTCCTTCACTTGTATCTATATATCCACCTGGAATATTTCTTCTTATGCTTGAAGATTTCCTTTAACATTTATTTTCTTTTTAAAATTTACTTGGCTGCATCGGGTCTTAGTTTCGGCACATGGGCTGCAGAGAGCACGGGCTTCAGTAGCTGTGGCACGCAGGCTCTCTAGTGGGGGCGCACAGACTTAGTTGCCCGTTGGCATGTGGAATCTTAGTTCTCCAACCAGGGATTGAGCCTGCCTCCCCTGCATTGCAGGTTGGATTCTTAACCACTGACCACCAGGGAAGCCCCCTCTTTTAACATTTCTTATACTGAGATATGTTGGTGATAAATTTTCTGTGACTTCAAATGTCTGGAGAAGTCTATATTTTTCTTCAGTCTTTGAAAGATATTTTTATTGGGTTATAGAATTCTAGATTGACAGACTTTTCTCTCAGTAATTTAAAGATGTTCTAGCTGCTTTGGGGGCTTCCCTGATAGCTTTTAATACTTTTCTCTTTATCACTGGCTTTAAGAAATTAGACTATGTGTCTCAGTGTAATTGTATTCATATTTATCATGCCTTGAATTCACTGAGTTCCTGGATCTACGCATTTATAGTTTTTGTCAGTTTTGGAAATTTTGGGGCTATTATTTCTTCAAACATTTTTTTTTCTGCTCCCTTTCTTTCTTCTCTCTGTCCCAGACTCCAATGACTTCACTGGGTTATTTTAGATGACCCAAAAGATAAACAACTGTAGCCCACAGAGAAGACATAGTGAAGTCAATGCACTTGGTCTTTGATACATCCTTGCAGAAGAGGTGGGCAAAGAAATAATCAAGGTAAGATGGGAAACATGCTGGATGAAAAGTCCAAAGTTCCTTGTTCACACTGCACCAAACTAAGTGCCTTTAGGTTAGTCCCTATATCTTTATGGATCTCAACATTCTAAACCCTGGAATCTAGGAGTAGTTATTTCCTTTTTCTCATTTACAAGTCTGCTTTTATTGTTTTATTAAAACTTTAAATATTTTATTTTGTATTGGGATATAACCGATTAACAATGTTATACTAGTTTCAGGTAATCATCCAAGGGACTGGCCACATGTACACATGTATACATTCTGGGAGTGGTTCCAAATGGCACCCAAGCTTCCCTCTAATTTACACCATTTTTGATTCCAGGTAAATTTTGATGAGAGGAGAGGGAAGGAAAGAACGGCAATCTCATATCCTCACACATGCCTAGCGTCTGTTCATCATCTCCGCTCTGAGTTGACTAGTCTGAACAATTTGAGCTCAACAGAGTTAGGGAACTAGAGTATTTGGACCAATCCTGTCACTGAAAACAATTAAAATCTGCTTTTAAAAATTCCTTTCAGGGGGAGAGATATATTAAGAGTTTGGGATTAACAGATACAAATAGCTAAACATGGGGAACAATATCTAATATCTTGTAATAAGCTATAATGGAAAAAATTGGAAATATATATATATACTAAACTATTATAAATCATTTTGCTGGACACTGGAGAAGGGAATGGCAAACCACTTCAGTATTCTTGCCTTGAGAACCTCATGAATGGTATGAAAAGGCAAAAAGATAGGACACTGGAAAGATGAACAACCCAGGATGGTGCGTCCCCTGTATGCTACTGGATATCAGTGGGGAAATAACTCAAGAAAGAATGAAGAAATGGAGCCAAATCAAAAACAATACCCAGTTGTGGATGTGACTGGTGATGGAAGTAAAGTCTGATGCTGTAAAGAGCAATATTGCATAGGAACCTGGAATGGTTCCTATGAATCAAGGCAATAGGTCCATGAATCAAGGCAAACTGGAAGTGGTCAAACAGGAGATAGCAAGCGTGAACACTGACATATTAGGAATCAGTGAACTATGGACTGCAGTGGGTGAATTTAACTCAGATAATCATTGTATCTACCACTGTGGGCAAGAATCCCTTAGAAGAAATGGAGTAGCCCTCATAGTCAACAAGAGCCTGAAATGCAGTACCTGGATGCAATCTCAAAAACAACAGAATGATCTCTATTCATTTCCAAGGCAAACCATTCATTATCACAGTAATCCAAGTCTATGGCTCAACCAGTAAGGCTGAAGAAGCTGAAGTTGAATGGTTCTATGAAGACCTATAAGACCTTCTTGAACTAACACCCAAAAAAAGATGTCTTTTTCATCATAGGAGACTGGAATGCAAAGGTAGGAAGTCAAGAAATACCTGGAGTAACAGGAAAATTTGGCCCTGGAGTACAGAATGAAGCAGGGCAAAGGCTAATAGAGTTTTGCCAAGAGAATGCACTGGTTATAGCAAATACCTTCTTCCAACAACACAAGAGAAGACTCTACACATGGACATCATCAGAAGGTCAATACTGAAGTCGGACTGATTATATTCTTTGCAGCTAAAGATGGAGAAGCTCTATACAGTCAGCAAAAACAAGACGAGGAGCTGACTGTGGCTCAGATCATGAACTACTCATGTCAAACTGAGACTTAAATTGAAGAAACTAGGGAAAACCACTAGATCATCCAGGTATGACCTAAATCAAATCCCTTATGATTATACAGTAGAAGTGACAAATAGCTTCAAGGGATTAGATCTGATAGAGTGCCTGAAGAATTACGGATAGAGGTTCATGACATTGTACAGGAGGCAGTGATCAAGACCATCCCCCCAAAAAAGAAATGCAAAAAGGCAAAATGGTTGTCTGAGGAGGCCTTACAAATAGTTGTGAAAAGAGAAGTGAAAGGCAAAGGAGAAAAGGAAAGATATATCCATCTGAATGCAGAGTTCCAAAGAATAGCAAGGAGAGATAAGAAAGCCTTCCTCAGTGATTAATGCAAAGAAATAGAGGAAAACAATACGATGGGAGAGACTAAAGATCTCTTCAGGAAAATTAGAGATACCAAGGGACCATTTCATGCAAAGATGGGCCCCACAAAGGACAGAAATTGTATGGACCTAACAGAAGCAGAAGATATTAAGAAGAGGTGGCAGGAATACACAGAAGAACTGTACAAAAAGGTCTTCATTAACCAGATAATCATGATGGTGTGATCACTCACCTGGAGCCAGACATCCTGGGACGTGAAGTCAAGTGGGCCTTAGGAAGCATCACTACAAACAAAGCTAGTGGAGGGGATGGAATTCCAGTTGAGCTATTTCAAATCCTAAAAGATGATGCTGTGAAAGTGCTGCACTCAATATGCCAGCAAATTTGGAAAACACAGCAGTGGCCACAGGACTGGAAAAGGTCAGTTTTCATTCTAATCCCAAAGAAAGACAATGTCAAAGAATGCTCAAAGTACCGCACAATTGCACTTATCTCACACACTAGCAAAGTAATGCTCAAAATTCTCCAAAGCCAGGCTTCAACAGTATGTGAACTGTGAACTTACGGATGTTCAAGCTGGATTTAGAAAAGGCAAGGGAACCAGAGGTCAAATTGCCAACATCCCTTGGATCATCAAAAAAGCAAGATAGTTCCAGAAAAACACCTACTTCTGCTTTATTTACCATGCCAAAGCCTTTGACTGTGTGGATCTCAACAAGCTATGGAAAATTCTTAAAGAGATGCAAATACCAGACCACCTAACCTGCCTTCTGAGAAATCTGTATGCAGGTCAAGAAGGAACAGTTAGAACTGGACACGGAACAACAGACTGGTTGCAAATTGGGAAAGGAGTATGTCAAGACTGTATATTGTCACCCTGCTTATTTAACTTATATGCAGAGTACATCATGAGAAATGCTGGGCTGGGTGAGCACAAGCTGGAATCAAAATTGCCAGGAGAAATAACCTCAGCAAAGAACTTAAGAGCCTCTTGATGAATGTGAAAGAAGAGAGTGAAAAAGTTGGCTTAAAACTCAACATTCAAAAACTAAGATCATGGCATCTGGTCCCATCAGTTCATAGCAAATAGGTGGGGAAACAATGGAAACAGTGACAGATTTTATTTGGGGGGGGGCTCCAAAATCATTACAGATAGTGACTGTAGCCATGAAATTAAAAGACGCTGGATCCTTGGAAGAAAAGTTATGACCAGCATATTAAAAAGACAGCATTAAAAAGCAGCATATTAAAAAGCAGAGATATTACTTTGCCAACAAACGTCCATATAGTCAAAGCTATGGTTTTTCCAGTAGTCATGTATGGATGTGAGAGATGGACTATAAAGAAACCTGAGCACCGAAGAATTGATGCTTTTGAACTGTGGTGTTGGAGAAGACTCTTGAGAGTCTCTTGGACTGCAAGGAGATCCAACCAGTTCATCCTAAAGGGAATCAGTCCTGAATATTCATTGGAAGGACTGATGCTGAAGTTGAAACTCCAATACTTTGGCCACCTGATGCATAGAGCCAACTCACTGGGAAAAGCCCTGATGATGGGGAAGACTGAAGGTGGGAGGAGAAGGGGATGACAGAGGATGAGATGGTTGGATGGCATCACCGACTCACTGGACATGAGTTTGAGTAGGCTCTGGGAGTTGGTGCTGGACAGGGAGGCCTGGCGTGCTGCAGTGCATGAGGTTGCAAAGAGTCAGACAGGACTGAGTGACTGAACTGAACTTGTTGTACACTGGCATCTAATACAACATTATAAGTCAACTATACTTTAATTAAAAAAAATATTTATTATTTATTTATTTGGTTGAACTGGGTCTTAGCTGTGGCATGTGGGATCTAGTTCCCTGATCAGGGATCAAACCCAGGCTCCCTGCACTGGGAGTGTGGAGTCTTAGCCATTGAATCACCAGGAAAATCCCTGTAGTTCAGTTTTTTAAAAAATTCCTTTAAAACTTCAAAGAGCCTGAGAAGATAGTAAGAAAGTCCTAGGGAAATCAGAAACTGAGAGAAATATGCAGAATACTGAGGCCACATTTGGCTGCTAAGGGAATTGATTTATTACTGCCCTAAGTCCCTAAAGATAGGGGTGTTCCAGTGGACTGGGAATTTGATGGCATAATTTATCTTCACCCATCTTATGCAATAATGACTGAAAGAACAGGCTCCATTTCCACAGTGAATCCCTGATGTAGTGTTAGTTGTGTTCAAAGATTAGGATGTTCAGTCTGGAATGGAAATTGGCATTATATAAGAGGGTGCTGGCTGAGCTTTTAGATCATCAACTACTTGACATGATCTCAAGTTCTTATTTCACAGTCCGTTCTTAAACCGTGTTCCCTAGTCCTTCTACAGATACTAGAAAAGATGTCAAATTTCGGCGGGCAGGCCCTCCCCCTCATTCTGCTGCTAACTTTTTGGGTTGCTTTTCATTTCTTCCACCAGAAAGATGTGTTGTGAAATTGAGTTTCAATACCATTCTTTTCCAAACTGCCAGCTCAGATACTGATCAGAAAACAGGTCAATGTGCCAGCTCTTAACAAAACCATTTCTGTTTTAGATTTGTCAAAATAGACTTCTAAAGGCATGTGATGATGATTTGATGATTCAAGATTTAAGAGGGGGTTACTTTTAATTTGGGCTAAGAGGACATATAAGCCCTTTGTATCTTCGAGCTAACAATATTAGCCCATGGGGATAGGAGGGTCATAGGAAAAAACTCCTGCTCAACCCAAGAGTTGTGTCTACATTATAGCTCCAGAATAATAGCAACCAGGGTACAAGAAATATTGGAGGTAAATCATCATTTTGCTTTGTAGTTCCAAAATTCCACTTGCAATATCTGTGTGTCTATGTAGCTTGGGTGGTGGCTGAGTTTCCATATTGTCGTTGCTGTTAAGTCACTGAGTCATGTCTGACTCTTTCAGGACCCCATAGACTGTAGCGCGCCAGGCTGCTCTGTCCATGGGATTTTCTAGGCAAGAATACTGGAGTGGATTGTCATTTCCTTCTCCAGGGGGTCTTCCTGACCCAGAGATTGAACATTTGTCTCCTGCATTGCAGGCAGATTTTTTACCACTGAGCCACCAAGGAAGCCTAAGGTTCCATAAGGAGTGTTAATTATAATGATGTAGACAGAAAAATTGAGGTTTATTCCCATGGAAAAACCTTTTCAGGCTTATTCTGTTTTTGGATCCTTCTTTCCAAAGGATCCTCTTGGGTGAGGCCATTTCAGCATTCTCTAATTCCCTAAGAGGAAGTCAAAATTAGGAGGGCTTCTGCCTCTGTAATTTTTCCTGGACTTACACATTTCCACTGTGTAATTAAAAATGCAATGTGGCAGTCTTGCCTGAAGTTTTCAGAAGCAAATCAGACCACCGAGTAATCCTCTGTCTCAAGAAGCTAGGATACCACCTATTCATGGAAATATTGGGTGAAGCATACAGCCCCTCTACAAAACAACACACCTTTCACAACAAATATTCACTGAGTACTTTTGATGTGCCAGGCACTATTCTAGTGCTAGAGACACAGAAATAAACAAAAACAAAGTATTAATCCTTTATCATTGTCAAGTGAGGTAATATTTCCTAGCCAGTTTACTCTATAGGCAAAAACTTCAGCAAGATTTGAAGCAACATGAATTGCATTTATGCAATAATTTGAAGATTAATGTTCCTTCAATTGCAAAAGAAATTACAGTTTCCCCACCCCACCACCCACCCCTGCCATAGCCCTCAGCAAACACACATTCTTTACACTTCCTGGCCTAGGTTGTTTTCAAATCAGGACTCAGGATACTGCTTATTTGTTTAAAAAGAAAGATTAAACATCAAAGCATGAGCTGCAATTTCAAGTAGTATACTAAATACATATTTATCTTGTTATGGGGTTTGGAAATTGAGAGAATTCTTTCCAGTGCCAAAATGGCAAAGAAAAATATGAAATATAATAAAAAGAAAGAGGCCCAAGATTTGACCTAAAACACTACATGTTGACTCAGATTCTTTTGCTGTCACATGCCAGGAGAGGTTTTTGGTCTTTTTCTCTTTTTTTTTAGCATTAAATTGACCTTATCTGTCAAACCCAAAGACTCAAGGCTGCAGTACTGTGTTATTCCTTTGTTCTCGGAACCCTTTTACTACTTTATGTAGTTTTCAGGAAGCTAGACCTAAAAACTAATCATAACACAGTATCTCTTTCCACAAAAGATTTTTTCCTTCATCCTAAGTGCTTTTAAATATTTCTTAATAAATCCCAACTGGGATTAATTTGAGTTGGGGAGTAAAATAGAAATGGTCTAACTGGTTCTTATTGAAGAGGGGGAAAAATGGCTGGGGAATTTATTTGTTTTAGGTTTCTCAAGTTTTAGGAACCATGTCCTCTCTTCTCTTCATCCAGAAGGGTTGTTCATTAGCCGGACTGAATCGCAGAGCAAAGGAAAGAGTCTGGATGGAATCGGCTGCCATTCCTGCAACAAAAGCAGGGTCTCCCCTTCGTGTGGTGTAGGGCTGAGTGGAGAGGCGACGAGATATCTGGAACACACGAGCACACTTCCTGCTGGAAGCTGGTGACAGTGCAGCTCCTCTCTGATTGGCAATCTAAAATATGCAGTCTCTTTGCACCATTTTTTGTTTTTTTTTTCCAGAAAAGGCTGTTCCAGGTATGAACATCAGGATTCTAGGGGGAATAACTGATTCAGCTGAGATGAAAGAGCCAATAAAAATTTTAGCTCGGAGCTCAAGGATGCACTGAACCTAATGTGCTGAGAATAAACGTCACTGGAGAAGTTATTTTATCTCTGACCCTCTAACTTCAATGGGCCCTAGGGCTCAGAACCTCTGACAGTACTGGGAGAGAGTTTCATTCTTTCGTAATTTCACATTAACCCCCAGAAGAAAAAAAAAAAATCACTAACCCTTCCCCACCATTTCTGTGACACTTCCATCTGGGTATCCAGATGGGAGCATTTCAGAAAGTCTGGAATGTGTAGACATTTCAGACACAAATTCCCACTTTCCTTTGCTCAATTAAAAAAAAATTGTTACTACTCACACTTTGTTCATTCTTGAAAGTAACAATTGTGGTAACCTAGCCAAAATAACGACCCTGTCTTTCCTTATGGACTCTAGATGAGTGATATCTACTGGAAATGAGATAAATTTATCTTAAGGTATCCTTGGAAACAGAGAACAGACTTGGAACAGAGCATTAAAGTCAGAGATTACCAACTACATCTCTTGTTTTCTTCCCAGTGGTTTTAACTTCCCTTCTCTTGCTTGTCCCTTCAGATGCTCAACACTTTCTATCTGCTATGCTTTTTATTATTCCTTTCAAGGGTTAATTCCCAACTTCTCCATGAAATTGTCCCTTGCAATTTCAATACCATGACTTTCTTCCTGCAAAAAACACTGGTTATGTATTGAGCAAAACTTTATTTCTTTTTCATAGCACTACCCCTGTTGAGGACTTCCCAGGTGGCACAGTGGCAAGGAATCTGCCTGCCAATGCAGGGGATGCAGGAGACACGGGTTTGATCCCTGGGTCGGAAAGACCCCCTGGAGAAGGAAGTGGCAACCCACTCCAGTACTCTTGCCTGGGAAATTCCATGCACAGAAGAGCCTGGTGGGCTACAGTCCATGGGGTTGAGAAGGGTAGGACACGACTGAGCACGCACACACAAACACATACCACTGTTGTGCATAAAGATACCCAAGAAGATATTTATTGAAAAGAGGAAGAACATCAGACCTAGATGTTGCCCCTAAGGAGCTCATAGCCCAGTATAGCAGGTAATTTTAATAAAGGCTGAAGGAGAAAGAGAAATAAGAAACGCAAAGACAAACTGCTGTCCTTTATAATATCATTTCAGACAGAGTAAAATCATGTAAACTTTGTGGACAAGGTGACGTGTATGGCAGAGCTGGGTAGGATGGATGAGTTTTGTGTCTTCAGAATTGGTGGGAAGGTCATTACAGATGTAGACAAGACCAGAGCTCCAAATCTGAAGGATGGAAAGTGTGCGTCATGTATGAAAAGCAGTTCACTTTGATTAGAGTGAGGGGCCGATTAAGAGACATCGTAGGGAAAGGGATGACTAAGAAGGTTTAGGAGACAGATAACGGAGACTAAAGAGTTTACAAACATTCATAAGGAGATACTGAGGCTTCTGAGCAGAAGGGTTAAGTGCTTTAGAGTTATGCTTTAGGAAAACTGATCCGGCAATAGAATGTAAGCTGAAATGGAGGTGGCAGACTTGCAGAGTTGAGTTAGGAGGTAAGCATATAGTTTAGAATAAAAGTAATGAGGTTGTATCAGTGAAGATAGAGTTGACATGTTGTAAAAGTAGAATTAGAACTTGGAAACTGACTAGAATTTGAATGGACTTGGAACATTGGAAAGGAGATTCCAAAGTTTTAAATTTGGATGACTCGAGAAGCATTAATACATGAAGAAAAGAGAGAGATGGGGAAGAGAAAAATTAATTTAGTTGAGGACATACTGAGTTAGGACTGCTGGTAGCATATCCTTGAGATGTCCGGCATGTGATTGGTTTATCATGTTTATCATGAAGCTCTGTAAAAATCAGGAAAAAAGACTAACATAGAGACCAGACCTGAAAGCACAAAACTGTTTCGACACATGTACAGGTAATGAAAGAAGATCCAGAGGAGAAAGAATAAACTCCCAGAAAGCAAGAAAAAAAAATCCGAAGAATACAATATCATAGAAAGCAATAACAGAAAGTTTTAATTAAAAAAAGAAAGAGAGACCTAGCCAGTAATGTTGAATGTTATAATGAGTTCCAGGAGAAATATATGAAAATGATCATTGGATCAGGCATGGCAAATTATTAATTTTAAGAAAGCTATTTTTGAAGAAGCCAAGCCTGTTAAAGGGTTAATTAGTAAGCTAGGGAAGGGTACAGAGAAAAGAGCCCTTGACTGGGAACCAGAGAACCTCAGTGTCAGCTTGGCTCTGCTGTTAAGTGGTCATATGACCTTTTGACCTTTCTTAAACTATTTCCTAAGCTTCAAATTCCTATAAAATCTCTGTTAACTCTCACTGTCAGAGGTTGAAGCAAGCTACTCATGCACCTAAACCACAGTGACACTGAGCTACAAATATTTATTAGGTATGTGTCGACTTCACTAGCTGTAGTCTGTGTGAAGCCAAGGCCCTTTCCGTTTCCTAATATAGAAAAATTGAGACTATGTTCTCAGAGTATTTCCTCCAAGAGAAGCAAGATGATGATGTTTCCTCCTCCAGTTCCTCCCATCCCCTATCATCCTTTACTTTTAAAAAATGAGCTAAGTCATTATCCTCAGTTTATCCAGTGTCTTGTTCTAATGCTTGAAGTCAGAGAATGCCACCAAAAGCCTCTTTTTTGTTCGTTGAAATCAGTTGGGTAATATTAATAATCAAGCCCCCTAAATCATGGGTTTCCAGTCACATGTGATCATACACTAGTACAGGAAGACTTCCTGAAACTCAGTGTCTCATATCACATGCTCCCCAAATTACACCAGAAATATGTTATCTGAGAAGAACCCAGATGCACTGAGGAAAGAACATTTGCTTTATTTGGTGGCCCTCTTTCTACTGGGATCCCTTAGCAATACAAACACAGAGTCAAAGTAATGTTAATGATTACAAATCTTTTATTTAGGTCCAGGCATATTTTGTTGTTGTTCAGTCATTGTGTCCGACTCTTTGTGACCCCATGGACTGCAGCATGTCAGGCTCCTCTGTCCTCCACTATCTCCTGGAATTTGCTCAAATTCATGTCCATTGAGTCGGTGATGCTATCTAACCATCTCATCTTCTACCTCCCCCTTCTCCTCGTGCCCTCATTTTCCCCCAGCAGTAGGGTCTTTTCCAATGAGCAGACTCTTTGCATCAGGTGGTACATATATTAATGTTGATGTAAGATAGTTCATTTTGACTGAATCCTCTCTGATTAAAGTTAATAAATACAGTGGCTTATCTTAAACAAACACACACAAATTAGGTCTCTGAGACACCAGTAAGTTTTTCTGAAATTCTCATCTTGCCTATCCTCCAAAGACGCTGGTGTGTTCTTTCCCAAGAATCCTTTCTTACTTGGTGTCATAGAAAATAAAGGACATTTTTTAAAGTTTTTTTTTTAATGCATATAATTCATCTTTGAACTCAGTGGTGAAAGAGGGAAGAAAAGGACAATCAGGATCTATTTTGCACCTGTTCTATGCCAAACATGTTCACATACAGTACCTTAAGCCTGACAATACTTTGTAGTAAATTAAGCTTTGATGTTCAAGTTGAGAAAACTGAGGCTCACAGGGGTTAAGCTATCCTCTTAAGGTCAAATGGCAAGTTATTAAAACTAGAATTGAAGCAACTGCTGTCTGACTCTGAAGCTCAAGCACTTTCTACTTGACCATGCAGTTCATTCTAATCAAAAATCCACTCTTGAGAGGGTCTTAGCATTTTAAGCATAAAAGATTATTATTTAGATTTTTTTAAAAGATTACTAGTTAGGATTCTCTGGACCCTCCAAATTCTGTTATATGTGCACTGAATCCTACATTTGAGAAAAAGAAAGAAAGAAAGAAAGAAACAGCCACCACCAACCACACACTCTTAGTTCTCCCTCTTAATTGAAATTCAGAACCGAGGACAGTTCCTGAGTCATGTTTGCAGGAAGTTGTCCTTGGATTCTGTTAGTGAGCTCACACCCCCATTCTTGACTTCCCAAGTGGCACTGAGCAAGAGAGGAGGAAATGTAAAAAAGTATAAGATGGGATCCTCTGACACCATGGTGGAAATTAGCACATTTCCCAGAAGACCAAGATAAAAATGCATGTGAGAAGAACCGGAGAGCCAAACAGATGGGGCAATAAAATGGAGGCGGAATGAGCTCATCAGGATTCCCAGCACACGGTTTACCTCCACAGTGGGCTCTCAGCAACCTGGGAGCCAGGAGACATAGTGAACGAGTGGGTGGCTACTACGCTACAGCATATTACACTAAGAGATTAGGCGGAGCTGGTTCACAGCTGCAGATCTGCACGACTTGTCAAGTGACGGAGATTCTGTGGGCCCTGATCTCTGCCACACACGTAACCACCCTCATGGGTGGCATGAGTCAGGCATTCAGGGTCCTTCAGGTAGACGAGGTTGCTGTGCTGTGAGTAAATCGAGGATGAACCTCCATGTTGTCAAGAGCAGAGTTCAACCCCAGCTATGGCCTCTCCTTGTGTGAAGGCTTACCTGCTGTATCACAAATGCTCTGCCTTCCCAGAGTCACCCTTGGTTACAGGTGATTCACAACACAAAAGGAAAGAAAAAGGCTCTGGAATGTTCATCATACCAAACAGTGATTCTTTCTCAAATTACTAGTCCTTGAGCATCGTCAGAAGGGCCTTTGGAGAGTCTGCTCTAATCCCTTCTTCTCATACACAAGGAAACTGATGTCCAGAGAGGAGAAATGACTCGTCCCAAACCACTTAGCTAGTGACAGAGTTGGTATGAGGGCTCATTCCTGAGCCAGCAGACTTTCCACTGCACCAAGAAAACAAAACACAGCCCCAAATAGCATAGACCCTGTTCAGTAAGCCCTCTAATTATACTGCCTCTGAAGAGTATAACATCTTAAATGCCTGGGTTATTCCATCTGGGCCTTGGCAGTTTCACTGGTAACTTCTCATATTGAAAATCTTCGGAGAAACTTTAGTGTAAATACTTTGGCATATATGCTTTGTTATTTCTGAGTCTTGTACACTGTTTTCTTCATTCAGGAGGAAATTAGAATTCTGGAAATACAGTCGATTTTATTTAATTATTAAAGGAACAAGCCTCTATTTCACGTCGCAAATATGGCTCTATCAGTCTATGCCAAGAAAGGCTACATGGAAAAATACAGGCATACTACCCTAATTGTTACATCCAATTAAGATCCACCAAGGTCTGTGAGTTAAGAAAACATCAAACCTGTGAGTGAAAATTTGAAAAGTCGAAGCCTTATCTGAATAATTCTAAACATGTCTGGATTTGGTGCATTGTGGAATCATTTAAAATATAACATTTTAAGTGCTTGCAACTTTGTTACCTTCATTTTGCAATCGGTGTATAGGAGGGCTCATTTGAACTTGGGGAGTTTCTTAAGAAGCTGAAGTAAAAAGGATGCAGGAGGACTGAATCTATTCAAGGTCATACTTACAACTTGAAAGGGATACTTCCAGGTGTTGCTGACCAAGAGACATTAGCCCATCATCCACCCCCCACCCACCCCCTACCTTTTCCACTAATGAATATTCTTACCTGAACCATCATTACTTCCACTGTCCTCTGCCTCTGGTGTCATGCAGACCAGATTTCCTGTCTCTAATGTTTATCCATGGAGATTTTCATGTATAGAGCTTTTCTGGTAATTTAGCAACATTATCCTTGAAAATCCCACAACTATTTACATAACAGAAGCTATTGTTTGAAGTGCAAAGCAGGTCAAAAATTCGGTTTCTGGAGATTAATCACTGCAGTCTATTTTACATTATCATAATAATTTCATTTATTTTGATACAGTTTGTTTTCAGAATCAACCTCAGCTTCTGTGCAGAAGTGACAAATCCATTTGTTTCGGGTATAATGGATAATATGATTAATGACCTTGCCACAAGATTTCTTAAAAACGGAGAAAAAACGTAAAAGATTTCCATTTACAATGTGCAGTAAACCAGCTCTGTCTGTTGCTTTGCATCAAAATCTCTGCGAGTTTGTTTGCAAACCACAGCCCAGATTCTGAAAGCAATCTGCTCCTGCTTTGGGGGGTTTCTCTCTGTCTCTGTTCCCTCCAAGAATCTGAGGACAGCGTCTCTAACAGGGACACTGGACACGGTGGGCACCCTGTTCCCGAGGGTGGCGCGCTGTTTCACCACGTTGGCACCATGGCGACGACTGCGGGTCGGGTCAAGGCCCACGTGGCCCAGGCCTTGCTGCGAAGATCACCACCTGGCGGGCTGTCGCCGGGACCCGCGCCAGACAGTCCTGCGAGTGGCCTCGCGACTCCGCGCCCCAAGCTGGACGGAACGTGGCGAGAGGGCGCGCGCGCGAGCCCTCCTCGCCGTCGGCATCTGCCGCCTGTTTCTGGTCCTCGCAGACCTGAGAATTCTTTCGGAGACGGGACTGCGGACGCGACCCGTCGTGCCTTCGGGGTGAGGTGGCCGCGGCCCCGCCCGCGGTGGCCCACGCAGGCCGCG
This sequence comes from Procapra przewalskii, assembly GCA_006410515.1. Classification (NCBI taxonomy): domain Eukaryota; kingdom Metazoa; phylum Chordata; class Mammalia; order Artiodactyla; family Bovidae; genus Procapra; species Procapra przewalskii. The sequence goes on along the minus strand of SJYF01000191.1, from coordinate 1,742,532 downwards.
GGCGGGCGGCGACGGCAGCCCAAGGTTCGAGTCCCGCCCGGGGCGCCTCCTCATTTGTGAAACGGGGGTCGTCCCCGCCCGGGAGCGGAGGCGACCGCAGGGCGAGGCCTGGCGCCCTCAGAGCCGCCTCAGGGGCCGCCGGGGCACCAGGGGGCTCTTGGCTTCTCCACAGCCCACGACGCGGGCGTCCGAGGAGGGTTCCGAGGGGGCGCCTGGACTCGTCGGCCGAGGCTCCTGAGGGCACCCAGGACCTCTTTTTGTTTTTTACCTCAGCCGTGCCCGCCTGAGGGCTGCGGGCCCCAGGCTCGCGCCCCCGGCTCTGGCCCACGCGCCCGCCGGCTGGTACGCCGCTCGGCGAGTAGGCGCCCCCGCCCCGCCCCTGCGTGACGCGCGCCAGGCTGGGCCAATCAGAGCTCGCGGCGCCGCGCCCCACGCGCCGGGCCCCCCGCCCTTCCAGCTTAAGAAAGGGCGCGCGGGCCCAGCAGGGTCAGAGCGCCGAGCCGGACCCAGCGCGCGGCTTTCGCGACGGGCGGCTTCCGCGGGCTCCTTCGCTCACGTTGTCCTCGAGCGGCA
>SJYF01000191.1:1725381-1736021 GCA_006410515.1 Procapra przewalskii | reverse complement strand
GCATCGGCACCCCGTTCTCTTACGCCGTGCCCGGGCAGGCCAACGAGATCGTGCTGATTGAGTGGGGCAACAACCCCATCGAGCTGCTCATCAATGACAAGGTGAGCACACTGGGACGGCCCCCACCCTCCCCCCTATCCCGGTGGCCACCAAGGTTGGGATGTTGCAGGAAGTCTGACATCTGACCGCAAGGCTGTCCTCTCCCCAAAGGGGATGGTTTGGCCCTGACTCAGTCCCACTCTGGGCAGGTGACCAGGCAGGGGGTGGGGGGCCAGGCAGCTGTAGCCTGTAGGGATCCAAGCGGTGGGTCACACCAAGAAGCCGCGGAGGGTCCAGGCACAGAGGCCACGAAGGATCAGAATGAACTGGGCCTGCTCGGGACAGCCTGAGTTTTCAGGGGCCCTCAGGCCAGTCTGTCAGGGCGGTTCCCCAGGAATTGGGGAGGGTGTGTGTGTGCGTGATTGTGTGGTATTTCTCAAGAGCATGTCTTTCAGCGGGTGGGGGGCGGGCCTTGAGATACATTTACATACAGTAGAATTTATACTTTTTAGTTCAACCAGTTTTGACAAATGCATAACTGTGTAACCACCACAATTAAAATATAAAAGTTTCCTCTTTCCCCAGATTTCCTCCTTGCCCTTTTTTAGATTGAAAGATAATTGCTTTACAATGTTGTGTTGATTTTCGTTCCCTTTTGTGGTCACCTCCTGCTCCCACCCCAGCCTGTGGGAACCACCCGTCTGTCTCCCGTCCCTCCAGTCCTGCCTTTTCCATAGTAAATGTCCCTTTTTGATAAGTGTCCCTTTTTGGCTTATTTTGACATTCAGGAATGTGGTCTCCTTAAGAGATCAGCTCTGAGCGTCTGTGGGACCCTCCTGCAGCCTCACTTAAATGTGAGGCGGGCTGCACGTCACCCAACAGGCAGCCTCACATCTCCTCCTTCCTGGGGCTGAGTGGTGGATGGCTGCACAGCCCTGGAGGGCTCATCGGGCACTCGGCCGCCACCCTGCCTGTCTCTACCGAACTGCTCTGGCTGGAGTTGTTTAAGTGGGAAACGCTACAGAATCCACCTGAGGGGCTCCTTCCGGCAGTGACCACATCCTTGAGCTGGGGATTAATTGTTCTAAATAAGGCCCTTGGACGAAGCAGAGCCACGAGCCTTGTTTTCCTCTTGGTTTCGATGTCGTGTACACAGCCAATTCCTGGGAGGGAGCTCCGGGTTGCTAGGACACCAACAGTAACAACATGATGCTTGACGGCAGAGCTGGTCTGTAGAGGACTTACAGGACCTCAGGGAGATGGTGTGGGGCGGAAAGGCCCTGTGTGCATGCCTACCCCCCCCTCCCCACGCTCACACATAATGGGAGGCGGCCTGCCCAGGGGGGCACACACGCGTAGATCCCAAGTGTCGCGATGGCTGTTGCAGAGTGTGGATACCTGGTCTGACTGTTTTCCGAGGAAGTTGCCCAGTAGAGCTCTGACTTCCCTTTGGGTTCTTCAGTGAGAGGTGTTCAGAACAAGCATAGGAGCAGGGAGCTGTCCATCTCATCTGCTTGGTCTGCACAGTATCCCAGACCTTCAGCCAAGCCAGGATCCAAGTGTGTCCAGTCGAGAGCAGGGCCCCGCTGGGGTCAGGGGCTTGTACCCAGGCTGTCCCTTTGTCCTTAAGAGTCTGTGACATATATGGTGTCTCCAGTCCAAGGGTCCCTGTGAGCTGGCAGGGTTGGGCGTGTTACCCACGGAGCAGAGAGGGGGGAGATCAGAAGGGACCCTCCGTCCCCAGTGAGAGCGGCAGTGGGCTCAGGGCCTCCAGTCCCCCAGGTCCGACTCCTGGGAACCCCAAGGGGCCCTTACCTGCACATTGCCTCCTGCAGGTCGCCCAGCTGCCCCTGTTTGTCAGTGATGGCAAGTGGCACCACATCTGTGTCACCTGGACGACGCGGGATGGCATGTGGGAGGCCTTCCAGGATGGGGAGAAGCTGGGCACCGGGGAGAACCTGGCCCCGTGGCACCCCATCAAGCCGGGCGGTGTGCTCATCCTCGGGCAGGAGCAGGTGAGTGCGGCGGCTGGCCACGCAGCGCACGGCTGTCTCCCTGCCTGGGGCCCCGCCCAGCCTGCGGACCTGGCCTTGGTCGCCGCAGCCTGACACCTGGGGTCCCCGCCGGCCTCGCTCGGGCTGTCGTGTGGCCTGAGGGGTGAGGGCGGGGATGGGGACGCGTCCTGCCCTTCCCAGCAGGGACCAGGTTGATGTGGTGGGTTCTGTGGATTCTAGAGTGGGTCTGTCCAATACAGGCAGGAGTGTCCCCAGGGACCCCGGGCCATCTCTGGCCCTTTGGCCTCTGCCTGCCACTATATTGACGCGGGATGCTGGGCCCTGGCTGGTACTGGCATCTTCCAGGGGCTCCTGGCTCAGGGCATGATCTTGATCCCTAGCACGGCCACCTGGGGAACCACATCTATGGTTGAGATGGGTAAGGGGCTCAGAGGCCGCCCTCAGAAAGCTCACCCCTGGAGCAGAGGGCAGAGAAGAGTTTGCATCTCAGCCCGTGTTTGGGGTGTGCCGGTGGAAGTCAAGGGAATAGACCCTGGTCCTCTGTGGTGCCTTGAGTCAGGGCTCTTAGCTCTCTCCGCACCCCACCCACACACACACTTCCCTGTTACTTCTCCCCTGGGAGGGGCTGGGAGTCGAGTGACCCGGGTCCAGTTCCAGCTCCGGGGCCTTGGAAGCTCTCTCTCATTAGTCTCTCCTCCATAGAGTGGGGTGGTTTGAGCCACGCCCTCTCCCAGGCCTCATGAGCCCTAGGGCTTTGGAAGCAGCAGGACTCAGTGGCCACGGGGTGCCCATCTGAGTGCATCTGAGTCAGGGGAGTCCACCCCTGCCCCACGTCCTTTCCAAGCTGGCGCTCCCCCGCCAATCGGGTCACACACCTGGCAGAGGGGACAGACGTCCACCCCGAGCCTGCCCCGACTCACTCTGTCCCCCTTCCCCAGGACACGGTCGGCGGCAGGTTCGACGCCACGCAGGCATTTGTCGGGGAGCTCAGCCAGTTCAACATCTGGGACCGCGTCCTCCGCGCACAGGAGATCATCAACATCGCCAACTGCTCCACGAACATGCCGGGCAACATCATCCCCTGGGTGGACAACAACGTGGACGTGTTCGGGGGGGCTTCCAAGTGGCCGGTGGAGACCTGCGAGCAGCGTCTCCTGGACTTGTAGCCACCTGCCCCTCTGTCCCAGAGGCAGGGGCCGGGCCATTCCCCTCATGCCCCCCGTGGAACTGTGTGCAAACCTCCTGGCACAGTGGGCGGGGGGCCCCCAAAGCCCCCTCCCAGAGCATCTCTAAGCCTGAGGCTCTGTGGCAGCGTCTGTCACCAGCTTATCTGTTCCGAACCACGATTTTGTTAGTTTGGGGCAGGGAGGAAGCCCTGAGCTGCAGGTGGATGGATTCCTGACTCCTGCTCAGAACCCCTGTAAACGCTAGCGCGCCCCGACCCTGCCCACTCTCACGGATCCCTGGTGTTTGTGTGCGCCGTCTGTCCGTCCCCTTCGAAGGCTGTGCATCGTCCTGCCAGAGCAGCCGTGCCCTTTGTGTGTCGTGTACACCCTTGCTGTCAGCCGAGCACGCAGCGAAGCCCCTCCCTTCTCCCCCTCACCCCCCAAAAAGGGCCTTTCTCTTGGTGTTCTTTACGCTGTGAATCTTTCTGTCCCAGGAACTCCTGAGCTTGCAGAAGAAGGCAGGCTGTCCAGACACTATCCTGACTGATCCCCGAGGTGGGGGGCGCGTCCATGGCTCCAGGGAGGGGCCCGGCTGCTGTCCCCCCGCCCTCTGTCAGCTTGCCCTCTGACCCGCGCTTTGGCGGAATCCTGGCTGGCTTTGAAAGGTGTCTTTTTCCCACTGGTGCCAAAAGTTCAGTTGCAGCTTTTACAACCATGCCATGTGGTTTGGGGAATTTATTTTTTTTAACCATCCCCCCCGCCCCTCGCCAAACAGAAAAGAGCAGCCATTAACCCGCTCCCGGTTTTTTGACAACTTGCCCCACTGTGAGGCACGTGCTCGTTTTAATTCACGTGGATTCCTGTGAGCATCCAACTGTCTCCACTATTTCCCCCAGAACTTCTTCAGGAAACGGATGTCATTGGGCTGGTACCTGCTCAGTGACTCCAGGCTGCTTAGTTTATTGGACAGAGGTCATCATTTATTTTAAAAGACGTGGTTCAGTGGGGAAATTTATACAGCTAAATATTATATATTTTATTTTTCATACATGTTCAAAGTGCAAATCTGTGAACGTTCCATTTGTAGGATCAAGCTGACATGCCCACCCTAACACTGTATGCTAGAACTCTTCTATGATGGAATTGTGATCAAAACGCACTGGAAGACAGCCTCGGTGTCTGCTTTCTCCGTGTCTGGGGCTGAGGGCAGGGAGCGCTGGGGCTTCGCGACCTCTGGCAGAAGGCTGGCTTCCCTGGTCTGCTTGGGCTGGGCCCCAATGGGCAGCCTCAGGGGAGTGGAGAACACTTGGGGGAGGGTGTGGTGCTGGACTGCCCTCGCCTCCCCAGCCAGACTCAGTCTGGGGGTGCATTGCAGGCTCCACCCAATCTCTGTCCCCAGCCTGTCCCTGTCATCTCAACTGGGAATCCGGCTTCACTTGATGACCCTGCCCTAGATGGGGCACCTGTTCAGCGTCGACTCTGTGTATTGTTCTTGTTTAGTCACTAAATCGTGTCCAGCTCTTTGCAACCCTGTGGACTGTAGCCCTCCAGGCTCCTCTTTCTGTGGGATTTCCCAGGCAAGAATACCAGAGAGGTTTGCCATTTCCTTCTCCAGTGGATCTTCCTGACCCAGGGGTTGAATGCATTTCTCCGGCATTGGCAGGTGGGTTCTTTACCACTGAACCACCAAGGAAGCCCGCTCTGTGTATGCTCTGCCATAAAATCTCATTCCTATTCACAACCCCTATAAGACTTCACCCCAATTGGCAGGTGAATACACGGAACAATTAAAACAGTGACTTTGGGAACACACAACTGACCCAGGGCGGAGCTGGGACCCAAGCCAGCCTGTGACTCCGACGTCCCCTCCACGCCCACCCCCGCCTTCTGGCTTTTGGCTCCAAGGGGACCTAATGCAATGTGCCCTGCCAGTGCCTCTCTCTGTGTCCACTGGGCCTGGCAGGTGTGTCAGTATTTTTCCTCATCTCCCTCAATGTCAGGAATGACCCCCTCACAAGCACTTTCTAGTTTGTATCTTTATTCCATTTCAGTAGCTGCAGAGTATAACTCAGTCTGTCCCTTTCCCAAGTGGAAATACCTGAATGTCTGTTTTAAGGGAGCAGAGTCCAGTCTTGGAACCAAACGACACCATGTGCTGGGTGTACTCGATACTGAGGCCACAATGGAAGCCGTGACTTCTAAAACCAAGCTCATCCCCAGGTCACTGAGGTCCCTGAGGTCAATGTTGTGTATTATGACTTGGCAGGAACTCGATCATTCGTGTTGGGCAGAACATTCCCTGCTTGGGGGCCCGTGGAATCCAAAGTGCTGAGATCAGGTGGAGAGTGGTTTATTTGGAAGCTCCTTCATGATGAAACCAGCAGCTGCTCAGATCTCCCCCTGAATGGCGCTGAGGAGTTTTCTTATTTCTCACCCATGCTAGGCACTGGGCTCACGTTACCTGATTCCCTGACATGGCCTCTTCAGGGGCAAACCTTTGCATCGGGGCTTTGAACCCCTGCTGAGTCAGATAATTTCCTTCCTGCAGCTGGAGAAGCTCTGAACCCAGAACATGGGACCAAAGTACTCCTTCCAGAACACTGAGCTCTGCCACAACCAAAGATGCCGCGTGCGGCAACAAAGATCAAAGATCCCCTGCCACAGCTGAGACTTGGCACAGCCCCCCTCCCCCCAAAAAAGGCTATAGGCGGTCAGTGCTGGGGGCTGGGCATTTTCCATGGGGATCTTCTTCCTTAATGATTCCTTGCTCCACATTCAGCTGCGAACGAACCAACACGGCCTCAACCTCGATGGCTCAGAGAACCACCAGTTGACCGCCTGCGGTTGGTGTTGCGCAGTCACATGGAAGTGATTTGATCGTTACCGGGGACTTCAACATAACAAGGCAGCCTGTCAAGGCCAGGACTGCGTGTGTTTGGTTATGTGACTTTGGCCTTGACAGGCTGCTGGCTTCCCATTGTTTTCTCCAGGAAGCACTAGGCAAATTTACCAGACGGTTTTACTTCTCTCTCAAAGCAGTAGTCCTGGTCTCTGTAGCTGTCAGTGCAAATATTCATGAGCACATTTTGAAACCTTGTTCAAGCAGAAATAAAACACAGAAGACTAAAGCTTGTGGGTAGATTGACGTTTCCTTGTCACTCATCATATACCAGAGACCAGGTCCTGCGGGAATAATGCACCCCTCACCCTGGCTTTCTGTGCTTAAGAGAGTGGCATGGGTCATGAAGGGTCTGTATCTTGGCTCAAGACTCAGGACTGGCAAGAAATACTGCATTTACTTTCTTTGAAGGCTGTTTGTTATCAGATTCCATATATATAACAGACATGTAATGCATAGGCACAGTTTAAGAAGTAATCGTAAATTGTGTACCAACAACCAACAGCTCTATTTAGGAAATGTTTGTTCAGGAACTTCCCTGGTGGTCCAGTGCCCAAGACGCCATGCTCGCAAGGCAGGGGGCCCGGGTTCCTGCCTGTCTCTTGCTGTTGTTCTGTCACTAAGTCCTGTCTGACTCTTTGCGACCCCATGGACTACAGCAGGCCAGGCATCCCTATCTAGGGACAGTGGAATGACTGAGTGGTATCTGTCTGCCCCCAAAAGGGCAATGGATCTGACTATTGGGGAAGCTCTCCGACGTCCTTCCTTTGGGAACAGGCACTATGAGCCCTTGGAGTCCCTGCTGTTTTGAACTGGCCAGTAGGCCTTCGGTTGGAAGGGGGTGGCCCCCTGGGGTCAGCCACACCCCCGGTGATTGACCATGCCTCCTGGAGACAAGGGCACGCCCAGCTCCTTCCCAGCCGGCTTCGTCTTTCTATCCCAGGGGACCAGGGCCACACTTGCTGCAGACACACCCGTCATTTTCCCCAGGGCAGCAGTGTTGGTTCCCAAGCCACCCGTTAGAAGCCAGGGCCTCTGGCAAAGCAGAAGAATCGAGGTATGGCTTGGCCATAGTTTGCAACCAAAACGATCCCATCCTCTTGAACCCAGGACAGGTCTGGGCAGCGTGGGTGTGGTGGGGTGAGCTCAGGTAACACCCCCACCTCCACCCGCCCTCACCCCCGACCTCGTGGACAGAGTCCCAGGTGCCTGTCCCTCAGAGAGGAGCTTTCAGAGCCCAGGGACCTCTCCTCGTGGCCCCACCTCCTGTTCTATTTTAGGAGTTTCCAGTGCAAGAAATAGGAAAGTGGAATAAATAAATGTATTCTTGCTTCCAGCAGAGAGAGGAGGCCGAGTGGAGCGGGCTTCAGGGAAACTTTCAGAGCAGTGTCTCCTGAGAACATTCAGACCGGCTCCCAGCTCGGGCGAGGTGGGGGCCCTGCTTACCTGTGGGGAGACTGAGGCCCCAAATTTCTAAAATAGCTAAGATTCAATTCCAGGCCTTTAGTACATTCTATGTGCTTGGTCTGTACACCTTCTTCTCTTAATAATATGATGTAACCTATTTGTTCTTTTCTGTGTTGTTTTGTTGCTAAGTCATGCCTGGCTCTTTGTGACCCCATGGACTGTAGCACAGCAGGTTCCTCTGCCTGTGGGATTCTCTAGGCAAGAATACTGGAGTGGGAGCCATTTCCTTCTCCAGGGCATCTTTCTGACCCAGGGATCGAACCTGTGTCTCCTTCTTGGCAGGTGAATTCTTTACCGCTGAGCCACCAGGGAGGCCAATGTTTTTGTTTTTTTTTTCACTAGAATGTAATTTAAAATATTGGCCTATTTATAAATTAAGGTGTGTAGATGAAGCAGCTGACCTGGAAACCCCAGGTGAGGGGGCTGGCCTGTGGGGAGAGCCCTGGTTGCTTCCGCAGGCTTCTGCAGGGAGCGCTGAACCCCTTCTCAGCAGCTCGGAGTCCGCTTCCCTGGCTTCTCTCTGCTGAGACACTGTCCAGCCTGACCCAGATTCCAGTTAAGCCCCACGCATGTCCGCAAGGAAGCACCCGACAGCCGTTGTTCACAGCCTTTCAGCCAGCGACAGCTGATCGGGGAGGGCCTCCTGGCCTGAGATGACAGTAGGCCTGGGTGGCTGGCCTCTGGGTCCAGCTGCTCTTGCTGTGTGTCCTTGAGCAAGCCCCTACTCCTCTCTGGGCTGCCTGGATGGTGGCCTGGAACTCCTGACATCTCTTCAATCTGGAATCCAACTGAGGGGGTGGTCTTTACAGCCATTCCTCACGATGATGCTCCAGGGCAGCTGACCTTCAGTTAAGCTACCTTACTTTCCCTAAAAAGGCAGACAAGTCTGTTATTCCCTTTGTACAGATGAAAAAACTGAGGGTCGAAAAAACAAGGAACTTATTAATGCAGAGGCCCACCCGGAATCTGGCCCTGGACATGCTGTCCTGAAGGCATGTTTCAAGCAGAAACCCAGGGGATGGGCCAGAGACGGGGCATGTGCCCCCCTCCGTAGAGGAGTTTAACTGGAAGCATCTGCGTGTCCCCTGGGGACAGCCCCCAGGCCATCTATAGGCACTGGGGACGAAGCCCTGTTCCCTGTTTCCCTCCCTACCTGGCTCTCTCTCTCTCTCTTTTAATCAGCAAATATTTGCTATTGTTCTTGAGCTGCTGCCATGGTTACAGGCATCCCAGGAGCTGAGGGTCCAAGTTGGACTTTAAACTCTTTAAAATTCAACACCTAGAGTAAACAGCTTCTCGAAACCTCAGTCCTGCAGTCCCCATGCTTTGAGCCCTTTGCTGGCTGAGGGGTGGGAGAGGTGGAGGAGGGACCTCACAGCCCTGAGTAGGGGAAGGAGGGCCTGAGGTCACACAGGCCCCACTTCCAGCCCGGGGTTGACCCCTGCTCTGAAAAGTGCCACCCCTAGACAGCTTCCAGTGACCCCAGGGACTGAGTTCTAATGAGACTCTCTCCACCTCAGCTGTGGATCCTGAGTGAGTCAGGGTGCTTTGAGCCTTGGTTCGCTCATCCATAAAATAAGGGTGATTATAAAATAAGCTCCCCCAGGGCTTTTTTTTTGAAGTATAGTTGATAAACATTGTTGTGCCAGTCTCTGCTGTACAGCAAAGTGACTCCGTTACAAGTGTATGTACGTTCCGCTTTTATATTCTTTCCCTTTTTGGTTGATCACAGGGTGTTGAGTATAGTTTAGTGTGCTGTACAGTAGGACCTTGTTGTTTATCCATTTTAATTGTAATAGTTTTCAGGGACTTCCCAGGAGGTCCAGTGACTAAGACTCTGAGCTCCCAATGCAAAGGGCCCAGGTTCAAGCCCTGGGTCAGGAAATCAGATCCCACATGCCACAACTCAAAAAAAAAAAAAAANNNNAGAAGAAGAAGAAATCCCAAGTGCTGCAGTTGCAGATTAAAAATTTTGAGTGCTGCAACTAAGACCCAATGCAGCCAAACAAATACATATTTTTAAAATAATAAATAAATGTAATAATCAATAAAATAAATAAATGTAATAATTTGCGTCTACCAACCCCAAACTCCGAGTCCATCCCTCGCCTTCCTCCCTCCCCTTTTTCAATCACAAGTCTCTTCTCTGCATCTATGAGGCTGTTTCTGTTTGTCGTTGTTCATCACGAAGTCGTGTCCGACTGTTTAAGACTTCGTGGACTGCAGCACACCAGCCCTCCCTGACCATCACCAACTCCCAGAGCTTGCTCAAACTCCTGTCCATTGGGTCGGTGATGCCATCCAACCGTCTCATCCTCTGTCGTCCCCTTCTGCTCTTGCCTTCAATCTTTCCCAGCATCAGGGTCTTTTCCAACGAGTTGGCTCTTTGCATTAGGTGGCCAAAGTACTGGAGCTTCAGCCTCAGCATCAGTCCTTCCAGTGAATGTTCAGGGTTGTTAGGCTACATTTTTAGACTCCACATAGAAGTGACGTCCTGCGTTATTTGTCTTTCTCTGTCTGACTTCAGTTAGGATGGTGCTCTCTCGCTGCATCCATGTTAGCATTTCCCCAGGGCTTATTTTGAGGAGTAAAGCCCTCGGCTGAGAACATACGCGCTGAGTGGGAACAGGTGGCTGTAAGTGGATAGAAATCCAGAGGTCTGGTTACAATGGACGCAAATGCCCAAGGTTACTCCTCTACACAACTTCTCTGAGAGACTGGGGGCCAGTGATTTGACATGTAGGAGCAGCTGTTTCCTGCCTGTATAATGAGACAGCCATCACTACACAGCGTAGACTTGCTCTGAGGATTGAAAGAGCTGAGATGAGCGCGTTAGTCATCCCTTGTCACGTAACAAATCCCTCCAAATCTGAACGGCTGAAGACAACAAACCTTTATGATCTCACTGTCTCCATGGGTCAGGAATGCAGGAATGGCTTAGCTAGGTGGTTCTTGTTCAAGATCCTTCTTGACAGTGGGGATGTTGCCCGGGCTACGGTCTCTGAGGGCCCCGCTGGGCTGGAAGACCTCCTTTCCAAGAGGGCGCCCTCATGC
>SJYF01000191.1:1688983-1717276 GCA_006410515.1 Procapra przewalskii | reverse complement strand
CGCCCATTCTCACAGGGCTGATATTCCAGGAGGGGGAGGCAGTCAACACAGAAGTGAGAACTTAGCGAATACCCACCTCTCAGCTGCAGGGCTATGCTCCCCCCCACATCCCGCCAATTTCCCTGGCTGCCTGACTCCCCATCTAGAGGGAAGCCAGCCTTGGGTGAAGCCCAAGACACAGCAGAGAGACAGAAGAATCCGGGTCCTTGGTGTGGTCAAACAACTGAATTGAGTCCAACTTCGAAGCCCACCTTCTCAGCACTTTTCGGTTTTGTGAGTTAATAAAGACCCTTTTGGGGGCTTCCCTGGTGGCTCAGATGGTAAAGAATCTGCCTGTAATGCAGGAGACTCAGGTTCAATTTCCTGGGTCTGGAAGATCCCCTGGAGAAGGAAATGGCAACCCACTCCAGTGTTCTTGCCTGGAGAATACCATGGTCAGAGGAGCCTGGCGGGCTACAGTCCAAGGGGTCGTAAAGAATCAGACATGACCTAGTGAATAATGCTTTCTCTCTCACATTAAAAACCCTTTTAGTTTAAGGAAGTAAAAGTGAGGTTTCTGCTCCTTACCACCTAAAGAGCTCTGACTCATATAATCCTTTGTTTCAAATGTTCCCACCAGCGGGGACCCAGCAGGTCTGTGACTCCCAGGCCATGGGTCCTGACAGCCCACAAGGACAGTGAACAGGAGTAACCTGAAGTCCCCCATCAATGAGGGCATCCCAGAACCTCTCACAGGTTCAAGTTCACAGGGCCAAGTTCACACCTTTCTTCTCACCACTCCAGACGGGGGGCCTTAGGACTGACTCTTGGGCTCCTTGGGGCGGAGTCCTTCACTGGGTGACCAGGGTCACCTGCTGTACCAGCAGATTGTCATGACTACAGCTCAGCTCCCCAAGTGGCTGGGTACCGGTGTCTGGGAGGATGCATGAGGGTGATGCTCTGGCTGGTCCCCAGGCCCTGAAGAGCCCTGCTTGAGCCTGGAGCCTCACATGGTCCCCTTCAGCTTCTGGCCCTGAGACCTGACCTCAGGTGGGGTAGGAGATGGAGACTGGAGATGAGAGAGGGCACACCCCAGACATCTCTCAGGGTCGCCACGGGAACCAGCCACACCGTCCTCTGGGAGGTTTTTTTTCCTAATTTTTTTATTGTGGTAAAATATGTACAACACAAAATTTATCATCTTAACTATCTTTAAGCCAATAGTTCAGTGATATTGAATGCAGTCAAAATGGGAAATTCCCTGGTGGTCCGGGGGTTAGGACTTGGCACTCTCACTGCTAGGGTCCCAGGTTCGATCCTTGGTCGTAGAACTAAAGTCCCACATGCCATACCATGCGATCAAGAAGAATCTTTTAGATAAATAAACACAGTCATGACGTTGTACAACTATCACGACCATCATCTCCAGAACTCCTCTTCTAAAACGGAAACTCCACCCCTGTTAAACACTGCTCCCCATCCTCCCTCATCTCAGCCCCCGGCGACCACCTTTCTGCCTTTTGTCTCTGTGGAGCTGACTAGTCTAGGGACATCGTATGAGTGGACTCACACAGCATTCAGTCTGTGTGCGTGTGACTGGGTTTTTTCTAGCGTGATGTCCTCAAGATTCTGCCGCACGTGCCGCCAATCCCTTCCTTTTAAGGCTGCATAATGTTCCGTTGTGTGAGCGGACCGCGTTTTGCTTATCCGTTCATCCGCTGATGGACCCATGGGTTGCGTCCATGGTCTGGCTACTGTGAAGAATGGTGCGACGACATGGGTGTGCTTTCCTGGCATTTTCGAATGAGGGGCTGTGTACGGAGGCAGAGGCGGCACTGAGGAATCAACAGGAAGGGTGACACACACACAGACTCCCGAAAGTGGAAAGTCATCACCGCCTCCAGGCCCGACAGGCAAGGGCAGGGGTCTGTAGCTTCCGGAACCACAGCAAAGCAGACAGGAAGCAAGGCCATTGCTGCTGGGGCGATGATAGCTGAACATCTCCTCCAGCTCTCGCATCCACTGGTGCCTTCCAATGCAGGCTGAGTGTGTTAGTCAGATATTGCCATGCTGAGGCTGGTAACAAACAGCCTCAGGTTTGTTTCAAACTTCGTGATAAGCCCCAGGTTTCAGTGGCTTACAGAACAGTCATTTATTCTCACAGTTCAGCAGCTCTTCACTCACATCTCATATCCCCTTCTGTGGCCCAGGCTGAGGGGCTGCAGCTGCCCAGGGCATGTTCTTCCCATGAAAGGCAGGAGCCTGAGAAGGCAGGCCAAGCTGCGCAAGCACATTAGGGATTTCTGTACAGCTCCTGCATTAGCCTGCCCTTGGCCATGCCCACAGCTAGTAGGCGGGAAGCCCACTCTGTCTGCCCCTAGACCCTGGCAAGAGTTTGGCAGTGCATTTCTGTTACAGGGGAGTGAAGAATCGTGACCAAGAAGTCAGTCCACTCGGAGGGTGGGGTAAGTCTGCGGAGTCAGGCTCCGGCACCCAGGGAGCGGTGGAGATTTGAGGGCTGATCAAAGCGAGTAGCTGGCAGCTTGATGCCCTCTTCAGCCTCCTCTTCCCTCCTCCCGGGTGAGTCAGCATCACCCCCTCCCTGCCGCCCCCATGCCTCTCTGCAGATGGATCTTATTGGGAGGCTCTCAGCACCCCCATTCAGAGGCCAGGAAGGGTTAACTGGAGGGTTGCACCGAGTCACAGGCGGAGAGAGACTTTTTCAAAGACTTGATAAATAAATCACAGCTCATGTTTAATTCAAAGCCCCTGCTGCCTACAGAGAACACAGGGAAGAAGCCATCTTTCAATTAAAACAGCTCTGAGGGGCTTCTCGTGCTCTCCTGGGGCCTCCTGGGCTCCTCCACCCCGACCTGGCTGGAGGCCCCAACGGGGAAGGTGGATGTGATCCTGCCCTGCTTTCCAGACAGGCTGAGAATAGGAATCGGACTCAGATCCTGGTTGTCTGGGGTGGCAGCCTCAGTCTTGGTCCCCCTCCTTTCTCATCTCACACTGTCCGCTCCACATCACTTTTTCTTAGAAGCCAGAGCTCTTATCCTTAGGTGATGCTTTTGTGGGTTTTACTTGTTTCTTTATTATCTGTCTCCTGTGATTGGTTGTCATCTCCATGTGAGCAGAGACTGGGCTCTTCGGTTTGAAATGCAGCACCCGGAGCAGCAATTAGCACATCGTAGGCGCACAACAAGGACTTCACTGGTGGCTCAGCGGTAATGAGGCAATGCAGGAGACGCAGGTTCGAGCCCTAGGTCGAGAAGATTCCCTGGAGAAGGAAATGGCCACCCATTCTGATATTCTTGCTTGGGAAATCCCATGGAGAGCAGAGCCTGGTGGGCTACTTTCCATGGGGTCATAGAAGAGTCGGACATTGCTTAGCAATTAAACAACAGTAAGGTGCTCAGTAAATGTTCGTTTAGGAGCCTTTTCTCTTCCAGATTAAGTACCCCTAGGTGCTGTGGTTTTGCTTGTGAAGCAGGAGGCTGAACGTTGCTTGACCCCCACCAGCGCTCTGAGCTCTGAGTCTCTGGGGAACGCAAGAAGGCCAGAGGAGGTGCTGACCCACACACACCAGGGCAGGCGACAGACAGTGCTGCTCTGGGCACTTGGTGAGGCTGGAACTTCTTGGCCTCCCCAGAGCCCATTTTACAGATGGGCGTGCATTGGAGAAGGAAATGGCAACCCACTCCAGTGTTCTTGCCTGGAGAATCCCAGGGACGGGGGAGCCTGGTGGGCTACCGTCTGTGGGGTCGCAGAGAGTCAGACACGACTGAAGCGACTTAGCAGCAAACCAAGGCACCTTCTCCACATGGCACCTTCAGAGTGTCAGAGACAGGATTTGAACCCATAGCTCAGACAGTACTCTGCCTGCAATGCAGGAGACCCAGGTTCGAGCCCTGGGTCGGGATGATCCCCCAGAGAAGGGATGGCAACCCACTCCGGTATTCTTGCCTGGAGAATCCTATGGACGAAAGAGGCTGCCAGGCTGCAGTCCCCCGAGTCACAAAGAGTAGGACACGACTGAGCGGCTAACACTTTCACTTTCCAGGGCTTCTAGAGCTAATACCCTGAGTCACTCTTCTGGAAGGTGAGAGCTTTTTATAACCACCGGGTGGTGGGAAGCATGAGTTACCACATCCCTCAAGAGGCTGGCTTTCAGAAATCCCAAGTGGCAAAAATCAGGCCCAGGGATGAGAGAAAAATCAACTCTCCCCCTTGGGGACTGAGATCAAAATAAACTCTCAGCCAATATTTTGGACTTGAAACCTGTTCTTTTGTATTTACCAAAAACACGCTCTGTTTCCAGCACAGCACTTGCTTTCATGAGTGGGTCTAGGTGCTGGCATTTAGCAGACACTTTAGGTGATCTCATCCTCTCACTAATACTGTGCAGCTGATGGTCCT
Source organism: Procapra przewalskii (assembly GCA_006410515.1). Lineage (NCBI taxonomy): Eukaryota > Metazoa > Chordata > Mammalia > Artiodactyla > Bovidae > Procapra > Procapra przewalskii. The sequence goes on along the minus strand of SJYF01000191.1, from coordinate 1,712,878 downwards.
CATCTCCACTTTCCCTGTGAGAAGACTGAAGCCCCAAAGGTTGGGTTCCTGGTCATCCTGCTAGGGAGTGTTAGAGTCAGGAATTGAACCTGTGACCCAAGAATCATGCTGGTTCTATAATAATCCCCCAGCCAATGTACTATTAGTTGTTATCATCACTAACATTAATGAGCACTTGCTGTGTGCGGGAATGTGTGGTTAGCATTCACAGTCATTAACTCTGATCGTGAACACCACTCTAGTCAGCAAATGCTATTTTTATCCCCATTTTAAAGATGAGGAAGTTAAGGCCCAGATAGCTAAGCAACTGTTTTAAAATTGGGATTCCCCCGGTGGTTCAGATGGTAAAGAAACTGCCTACAGTACGGGAGACCCAGGTTTGATCCATGGGTCAGGAAGACCCCCTGGAGAAGGGAATGGCTATCCACTTCAGTGTTCTTGCCTGGAGAATTCCATGGACAGAGGAGCCTGGTGGGCTACCGTCCATGGGGTCACAGAGTTGGACACGACTGAGCAACTAATGCTTTATTATTATTATTCAGATATGGTGAGACCAGCAGTGATGACTGCCATTGGAAAGAGAGTTTGGGAACTTCCCTGGTGGAGCAGCCGCTAAGACTCCACGTTCCCAATGCAGGGGCCCAGGTTCCATCCCTGGTCAGGGAACTAAATCCTGCATGCTGCAACTGAGACCCAGGGCAGCCAAATTTAAAAAAAAGAAAAGAGAGCTTGTCACACGAAGTTTCTGAGAGGAGGCAGCATGTCCTGCAGGAACACATGGGGAGCACCAGGGTCAGCCAGGCAGCAGAGGCAAGAACTTTCAGGTGGTTTCCACAGGGAGGCAGCCTTAGGATGGGCTAATGTGGGTGATTCCAGTGGCTCTGAAGCAATAGGGCTGTTCCTACTTGCCTGGCACCTGGTCCTGGGGTGATGAGAGCAGGTGGATTCTGGCCAGAGTGTGAGAGCCTCACGGAGGAGGGGGTTGAGAGCACGAGCTCTGGATGGATTGGTTTGCATATAGAAGTAAAGGGTGAGTCCTCTAAGAACTGGTGAGTCATCCCTCCAAGGTCAACAAGGCTCCGGATGTTAAAATGTCTGCATCACCCGCTCAACACAGGAACTCGGCCCAGGTCACTCAGAAGAGGATTTGAAATCTTAGATCAGCTCATTTCTAAGCCTTCGTTCTCACTTGACGACCAGATCTCCTCTCTGCAGCTGAATATTTGCACATGCGTCATGGGAAGAGCTCAGGGGAGAGCGGCTGCGAACACCACCATTTGAACAGAGGTGAGGCCAGGAGGAAGGCTGTCATGGGGAGCGGGCGGGAACTGGGAAGTCTGTTTATCTGGAGCTTTCTCCAGACAGCCGAGGAGTCCCCAAGACAGCTGTTCTGAGCGGGCATCCCCGCTGATGCTATAGGAACACCTGATGGAAGCTCAAATCTCCTTCCCTTAAACACAGAGCCCAGACTGGATTCAAAGTCCCCACTGCGAGGCTGAGCCACGTCCTGACTCTGCTCTGACACCGGAGCGTAACGTCCACATTATTCGGGCTCGGCAGCTGGAAGGGAACGCACAGCCCAGATTCAAATAGCAACATCTGTTTGTCTCCCAGGGGAAAATTCTCCTTTTGTTGCATATTAAGTCATTAAAGCTCCAAAAAGGAAGCGGGACATTCATTTCCCCACCATATGCAGACAAAATTTTAATGCAAAGGTACCAAGGGAAACGGGCCAGGCCTTTGGATAACAGGCTGGAGAAGGAATGTCAGACATGCGGGGTTCGCTGAGCACCCGGGTCTGTCTGTCCCCTGCAGGTGGTATTCTGAAGTCTGGGCTGGTTGTGTGCAACCATGTACCTCGGGTTTCTCTCTGCTTCCCAGGACTAAGGTGGGCTGGAGACCACCCTGGGGTTTGAGACTCAAGTCATTGTTCCAAACCCTTGTCCAGATCCCTTTTGATCCACTTCCCCCAGAATGCTGCCAGCCTCCCGGATCACTGAGGTTGGAATCCCCCAGCCAGCGGTCTAGCCCACCACCGACCTTAAGCCACCTACTAGAATAGGCTTTGCGTTCAGTAGCCCTGGGTTGCAAAACCTACTCTGAGCAGCGAAGCAGCCATGTGACTTGGTTGGGACTTGGCATCTCTGGGCCTCAGTGTTCTCATCTGTTAAATGAGGGCAGAGCTCTGTGGCATCTGGTGTCGTGAGGTCCAAAGCTGGTGTTGGCACCTGTCCACACTGAGCACTTCCTTGAGAGCTGGGGGGAAGTACACCTGGTTCCTCACCTTCCGATGGCCAAACGGGTGATGCCTGTTCTTTCCGTCCCACCGTGCTCGTCAGGTATTTTGATGGAAGAGCAGGCAGCAGCGGTCACATGACCTTGTCGTGTGGGCCCCTCTCTTGGGCCCTTTTGCCTCTCATACCTGCTGACAGGCTTCCCAGGTGGCTCTAGCGGTAAAGAACCCTCCTGCCAATGCAGGAGACATGAGAGACGTGGATTTGATCCCTGGGTTGGTAAGATCCCCTGGAGAAGGGCATGACAACCCACCCCAGTATTCTTGCCTGGAGAATGCCACGGACTGCAGCCTGGTGGGCTACAGTCCATGTGGTTGCAAAGAGCTGGACATGACTGAAGCGGCTTAGCAGCAGCAGAAAAAGAAGACAAGGGAAAAGGTGTTGTGAGTGGCTTTGGGCATCCGATCCTCACTGTCTGCCAGAGATGGGCAGATCTGGCAACGTCACTTAGAACACGACCTTGCACAGAGGATTCATCTGAACTTCTGTTTATTCATTTGGAAAATGAGGACAATAGCAACACCTCCCTTCCGGGACGGCAGAGCCTGGAATACGTACGCATTTAATGCATGATAAATATCACGATAATCATTATAATGGGAAGACAATATTTACATGAAAGGCAGGCAGCGGGCTTAGTTAATGTACTTCTGGAAAATTACTGAACTGTCCCAAATTACACTGAAATATATTCTGAAGTGTCCCTGCCGAGGCAGCTTGGTGTCTTACTTGAAGAGGTCTGAGGCGGAGGAGGGTGAAAACTGCTACCCTGTCTTCCTCTGGAGCCTGTCGGGGAGCGGCAGCAGGAGTCAGCAGAGCAGGGGTGTGCCCCTCGAGGTCCTGGGGCCACGTGAGAGGCCTGCCTGGGAGCATTGCAGAGCTGGAATCACCCAGAGGCACGCCCAGCCCACCCTTCTCCCCACTGGAGCCAGAACCCTCCCCAGCCTTACCCCGACCCCCACTTCCTGTGTTTGTGTTTGCTTCTTCTGTTTTTGAATAAACAGGAGAAAGATGAAAAGAAAGCTGGAGGCTGCTGATCCCGCCGTGAGAGCGTCTCATTTCTGCTCTGACGCTCACGTGCAGAGCGCAGGCAGCAGCGAAGGAACTGGCTTCACTCGGGAGCTGGGGGCTGCAGCCAGGGCAGCCCCCTTATCCTGTGGGGATGAGGACCCGGGAGTAAGAAGACCAGACAGAGTTCCTGCTCCGGCCCTGGCTTATCTGGCCCGATGGCCTCAAAGAGCCCCTCAAAGGGACCAAGAGACGGAGAGTGGACGAGACTGACGAGCCCTGGGCCACCCAAGACCATCCTGGCTGGAGCCGAAACATGGACACATCCCGGGGTTGTGTGGAGGCAGCAGCTGCAACCGCTGCATTCCGAGCGGGAAGGGCCTGGCAGGTGCTCCAGAGATTCAGCTTGGGTGGGAGGGCCGGGTGCTGCTCCAGAGACGGACTGGGCCCTTCGGAGAGCTGGCCTGAAGCGCGTCCTGACTCACTGTGGCCTGCGTCCTGTGTCCTGAAACCTCTGGGGCCTGGCCTCCCTCTGCCCAATGCTCCTTTGCAGTAGGAAGGTCTGTGAGGGACCAGACAGAGTGTCCTATCCGGTGACGTCATTCACGGACACTCAGCATACATTGAGCACCGACTGTGTGCACCGCTCTGGGCCAGCCAGGCTTGCTGGCCAGCCTTGGAGGCTGCCAAGTGTCTGTATGCAGCTCTCGATTTTCATTTAAAATCCACTGATTTTTACCTCTGGCACGTTTTCTTTAGAAATGACTCGGAGTTCAGTTACCCGGAGAGAGACACAAAGGAAAAATTAAATTAGAAGTAAAAGAGTCCTAATGGCAAATCCAAACAGATACGACGCAGCTGGCTCTTGGGAAATAAGCCTCCCCACGTGGGGCTGGATCTGGGGAGGGAATCAGAGGCTTTTGCCTGACACACGAGTCCACTGTCTGAGACCTGTGGGCTGAGCGCAGAAACAACTTAGCCCATCCCCCCTGACACCGGCCCCCACCCCCTCCAGAGCCTGACCTGGAACCAGACTCAACCCACTTATCTGAAATTCTCTTTAACTCCCAAGGTCATTCCTGCCTCAGGGCCTTTGTACTCGTCTTTCTCTCAGCCAAGGAAAGGCTGAACTTAAACTTGTTTTTGTTTTTTTTTTTCAAACTTCAAACTCTTTATTTATGTGTTGGGTATAGCCGATGAACAATGTCAAGGTAGTTTCAGGTGAACACCGAAGGGATTCAGCCACACAAGTATATATGTATCCATTCTCCCCCAAACCTCCCTCCCATCCAGGCTGCCATAACACTGAGCAGAGTTCCCAGCGCTATGGAATAGATCCTTGTTGCTGCTGCTGCTGCTGCTAAGTTGCTTCAGTCGTGTCCGACTCTGTGCGATCCCCATAGAGGGCAGCCCACCAGGCTTCCTCGTCCCTGGGATTCTCCAGGCAAGAACACTGGAGTGGGTTGCCATTTCCTTCTCCCATGCATGGAAGTAAAAAGTGAAAGTGAAGTCGCTCAGTCGTGTCTGACTCCTCGAGACCCCATGGACTGCAGCCTACCAGGCTCCTCCGTCCATGGGATTTTCCAGGCAAAAGTACTGGAGTGGGGTGCCATTGCCTTCTCCGAGATCCTTGTTAGTTATCCATTTTAAATACAGCGGTGTGTACATGACCTTCCCTAACTTCCTAACTAATCCTCCCCCCACACCCTTGCTGTCGGCAACCATAATGAACTTGAACTTGTACACCAGCCACTTGACCTTCCTGTGCCTCGGTTTCCCCTTCTGTAAACTGCGGGGTGACAGTGATGTTGCTTGTCTTAGAGTGTGTGTAAACGTTAAGTGTGGCTTCCCAGGCGACACAGTGGTAAAGAGTCCGCCTGCCAAGCAGGAGACATGAGTTTGATCCCTGGGTCGGGAAGATCCCCTGGAGACGAAAATAGCAACCCACTCCAGTATCCTTGCCTGGGAAATCTCACAGACAGAGGAGCCTGATGGGCTACAGTCCACGGGGTCGAAAGAGCTGGACACGGCTGAGTGAGTAAACCACAACAACAAAACGTTAAGTGAGACCATAGACAGGGAGCCTCAGGACCAAGCTCAGCACAGGACAGCAGCAAACCAGCGTCACTGTCGGGACAGCCTGCGCTCTCCGCCCCCTCCGGCCATGTGGCCACGTGCCATCCCTCACCCCCGTCGCTGTGCTCCCCCTGGCCGCAGCACCTCACACAGTCTCTGAAGTCAACCAGTTGAAGAATTGTGTCTCCCTGGTGGGAGCACCTTCTTCCCTTGGAAAACCTCTCTCCACGGCCACCTCCTCTGAGAAGTCTTCCTGGATTCCTGGGCAGAGACTCCTATTTCCTTTGAGCTCCAGTACTCTGCCAAGATAACCCTGGAGCCAGGTGACGGAGCACTGACTCACAAGCCATTTGGGGCCATTTTAGGGACACATCCTCTTGTCCCAGCTGAACTTTCCTGCCACTATCTTAACTGCAACCTCGTAAGAGACCCTAAGCCAGGACCACTGACTGCATCTCTCCTGAATTCCCCGAGTACAGAGAGCATGATGGTAAATGTTCGTTGTTTTAAACTGTTATGAGTTGGGATGATCTTTTTCCTGCAATAATAGGTAACTAACACAGTGTGTAAATACTCCAGGAGGCAACACTGGGCTCTGATGGGGTCCTGAGGTCCCCCCCATGGGATTAATCCCCGCATCTCATTTCCCCATCCCGTCACTTTCTCTGCCAATAAACCACCTTGTCCTCAAATTCTTGTCTCGGAACTGGCTTCTAGGGACCCCAACCTAAGACATGGGGAGCACTCAAAGGCTCCTCCCCGAGGCCTTGGCTCAGCATCACTGACTCAGTCGTGGCTTCTACAGAGAGCGTGTCTGGACACAGCTTGTCCAGCCCCATGGACCCTAAGTCCTGGGCCCAGTTTCTCCTTCAGGTAACACACCTCCCAGGAAACTTCCTTCCTCCTGGGGTCCTTGGGCAGAAAAAAAATGCCTCCTGAATCCAAGCTGAGGCGTCAGCACTTAAGACCTGGGGGGTCCCAAGGGTATCCTGGACCCCTTCCGGTTTCCCTCTGGCTCACGGCTCCCTCCCCTCACCTGAGCCCAGGACTTACCACCAGGCTTCGCGAATCTGCACATCCATTCTGCATTTGGTACAGAGAAAGTGTCCCCACCAGGGATTAATTCTCCAGTGTATGCAAATGCTGCAATAAATAACTTTCAAATTATTTTTAAAATGTGCCTGAATTAATTCACAGTCACTCTTTGTTCTCTGCTGGTGTCTGAATCCACAGATGCTTGGAGCACAGCCGCCATCCTTGGCTATTACGTGGACTTTTCTGACGTCAGCAAAGGGTCGCCCCATTATAAAGAGTGGGACCACCTGCTGCCACCTAGGCCTCCACGCGTCACTGTGGTGACGGTTGTGGGGAGGGCCAGGTCAGGAGGGGAGCTGGGAGGCAGGGGATGGCATTCTCCACCCAGGCCGTCTTATTAATACGTATGATGTCCATGTTTTCCAAAGGAGCTGAGACTACAAATGGAGAGCTTCCTGTTAGACTTGGGGTTTGATTTTTGTTCTGAAAATGAGGGCACCGAGGTCTTGGTGCCAGGACTTCGCGGGGCCTTGTCTGTTCATTGTCTCGCTTTTGCTTTAGGGAGCAGAGTCCAGGGCCCCCAGCAAGTCTGCCGTGTACAGTTGCTCAGGTTGGAGACACACCAGTTCCAAGCATATGTAGGGTCTCTCCAGAACATTCTTCTTTCCTGCTATTTTCATGCTTGTTTATTTTTGTCTCTCCCCCACAGCACTGAGACCTCATCATCTCTGTGCCCAGAGCCTGGCTGAGGCTAAGCCATCGATACTGCCACCAGACCCATTGCACAAACCACACAGGTGGTCTGAATTCTCCAGGAGCCGTGTGAAAACAGCAAAATGCAACAGAAGAGATGAATTTTAATAGTACACTTTCTTTAACTCAGTCTATCCAAAACATTTATCACCTCAACATATGATCAATATAAAAATGATTAGCAAAACATTTTATACTCACTGCATATCTCAATTCAGACCTAATTTTTCATTAGAAATTCTTGGTCTGTATTTAGACTCCATAAACTTTGCAGTTGAGAAAAAGGAGATTCAAACGTCCAAGATGTCCCAAGCAAGCATTCTTAAGAGTTTTCCGATAACTATATCATGTAGCTCTTCTAAAATTTAAATGAACTAAGAACAGCTGGAAAACACCTGAAACACACAATCTGGCATTTCAAGCGTCCAGTAGCCACACGTGGCCAGCGTGCGGTAGAGTACAGATGCAGAATGCTCCCCTGGGGCAGAAAGCTTTGCTGGACGGGATAAATCCAGGCTTCTGTGTTCTCTGGGCTGGGGCACTGACTGCTGGTTTATCCAGGAGTCACGTGCAAATGTGAGAGTTGGACCATGAAGAAAGCTGAGCACCGAAGAATTGATGCTTTTGAACTGTGGTGCTGGAGAAGACTCTTGAGAGTCCCTTGAACTGCAAGGAGATCCAACCAGTCCGACCTAAAGGAAATCAGTCCTGAATATTCATTGGAAGGGCTAATGCTGAAGCGGAAGCTCCAATACTTTGGCCACCTGATGCGAAGAGCCGACTCACTGGAAAAGACCCTGATGCTGGGAAAGACTGAGGGCAGAAGAAGAGGGCGGCAGAGGATGAGATGGTTAGCTACCGTCACTGACTTAGTGGACATGAGTTTGAGCAAACTCCAGGAGATAGTGAAGGAGAGGGAAGCCCAGTGTGCTGTAGTCCATGGGGTCGCAAAGAGTCAGACATGACTGATTGACGATGAAAACACATCTGGACGTTAATTCAGACTCTCAGGGGTTTGGGATCAGGGCACATGCTCCACGTGGCCCCAAAATGCCTCCACCTAAACTTGCAGTACTTTGACAAAACCCCAACAAAATTCTGCAAACCGCATGGGTAAGAAAACTCAGATCCTTTCCAGCTCAGAATGAGAAGGCAGACTGATCTGATATTCTCTCTAGAAGTCTGTTTCCTCGAATCGATGGGGATTCAAAGCCTAAAACTTTTAAGTCTGCTTTTGAGAGACAAATGCTTTCAAGAGCACACGGAAAAGCCAAGTTGGAGGTGAGCACTTCAGGAGGCGATTCTAGGCTGGGCCCACATGGTCCATTTTCCACGACACGTGAGGGTGGCCAGGCGGGTTGTCAGGACCTCAAGCCAGTGGCAGACCGCCCTTGTGCTGCCACAGGCTACCCTTTTAATTTACTGACCACTGTCCCAGGCCCTTGGTCTCATAGTCACATAGGGGAGGTGGCAGTCTCCCCTCAGACCCAAACAAATAAATAATTCATCCCCAAAGCGGCACATTTGCTGGAATGGCTTAGATTAAAAATCCCTAAAATGTGTATTTAATTTGGATTTGGTGAGGCAGTTACCAGCCTTGGACAGCATCAGAATTAAAATAAAATTTGGAGTTCTTAAGAGAAAACCAAAAATGCAACTCTGACTCTGAACGCCGTCCAGCCCCGGACCCTTCTCACCCCGGTCTTTCCTAATGCCGGATCTGGAGGCGACGAGTGGCTGTATCTTTATGGCCGAGGCTGATCTCTGTCTGAGTCTGCCTGATTACTGAGTTGGAGTGTGTAGAGCACCTGCTTCCAGGGCTGGCAGAACTGAAGCGATGCGCTATGTAATATTTATGGTTCCTGTAAAATTCACAGAATAATTGGTGGTGCTTGGCATTTGGGGTTGTTTTCAACAGAGGCTCCCAGCCTTGGCAGCATGAATGCCCCGCCCTGGCCTCTGCCCCCAGGGTCAGGCCCAGCCTCAGAGAGGGATCGGGCCGGGGGCGGGGGGCAATTGCTTATTGGTGCCCCCTGGGGGTGCAGATCAGTGATGGAATTACAACTCCGCTTAGAGATACTCAGAAACTCGTTAGTCCTCCACCGTTCACTCAGAACCCTCAAGACTGCCCTGTGTTGGTTGACTTTTATGATGTGCCTATGGGAGCTGGCAGATAGATGGGGAAGAAGCAGAAGCAGTGAGAGACTTTATTTTCTTGGGCTCCAAAATCACTGCAGGTGGTGAGTGCAGCCAGGAAATTAAAAAGCACCTGCTCCTTGAGAGAAAAGCTATGACAAACCTAGGCAGCATATTAAAAAGCAGAGACATTACTTAGTCAACAGAGGTTCGTACAGTCAAAGCTATGGTTTTTTCAGCGGTCATGTACGGATTGAGTTGTACCATAAGTACGGCTGAGCGCTGAAGAAGTGATGCTTTAAAACTGTGGTGCTGGAGAAGACTCTTGAATGTCCCTTGGACTGCAAGGAGACCAAACCAGTCCATCCTAAAGGAAATCAGTCCTGAATATTCACTGGAAGGACTGATGCTGAAGCTGAAGCTCCAATACTTTGGCCACCTGACACAAAGAGCTGACTCATTGGAAAAGATCCTGGTGCTGGGGAAGACTGAAGGCAGGAGGAGAAGGGGGTGGCAGAGGATGAGATGGTTGAATGGCATTACCGGCTTGATGGACATGAGTCTGAGCAGACTCTGGAAGCCTGGCATGCTATAGTCTATGGGGTCACACAGAGTCGGACGTGACTGAACTGACTTAACAGAAGTCGGTAGGCAAGATTTAGAGTGGACGAAAGGGAAGGCACAGACATGCCCCAGCTAGCCTGGGGGACCTGGGCAGGCTCACGGAGCAGCCTATGGGACTGCTTTGGGGAGTATATTTGGCTTTCTCTGGTGGGCTCTAAATTGGAAGCAGGGACAAAATTAGGGAAGTTGCCAGGGGATAAAGTCCCAGCTGTCTCAGGCTGTGGTTTAGATGAATTCTGTTTCTCACAGTCCGTCTGACTGTTGCTGCTTGTGTTTCAGTCTCTCCTCTCTGAATGCTCTGTTCCACCTTAGAATAAGGACTTCTTTCCATCAGGAAAGCGTCATAGACATGAATACTTGATCTGAGTCTGGAAGGAGCAGGAGAAACAAGCTTTGCTGGGAAAGGGCGTTCCAGGCAGAGGAAGCAATATCCAATTTGATACCGTGTGAATGAACGAATGAGTGCGTGAGTGATACAGCAAAGCTCTTTTATCCAACCAGTGGGCTTCCTTGCAAACCAATAAGTTGGCTTCCTCGGTGACTAGGATGTAATTTAGTTCCTAATGAGCTCTTGAGAGTGCTTCATAATTAAGGAGTTTCCAGCGGGCAGTCTTCCTGCTGACAGGTACTTAGAGGACACACCGCCGCTTTGGTGAGTGGACTGAGGTTGGTGATTTACCAAAGTGAAAACGAATGAGATTCTGCAGTCACCAGGCTTTATGTCCAGCCATATAACACTGGCCTAATTATACATATGTGTCCTTAAATTGGACCCAAAGCTGAAAAGGATGCTTTTGGTAACAGATGCAAAAGAATAACAAAGCCATAAAAAGATGCTCGGAGCCCAGCACACGTGCGTGAGAGCCGCCTTAATGGAGTGTACATTTCCACGAACTCTGTCATCTGGAGTCTCTTCTATTACTCCCCAGTCTGACCTTTCCTTCTTAAAGTTGGGCAGTGGCCCAGTCTTGGGGGTCTCCCCACGTCTCAACCACCAGTGTCCATGAAAGCTCCGTGCTAGCTGGGAGCAGTTCTTGTATTTTCTGTGACTGCGAGCAATGTTGGGTAATCACAGAGCTTAAACTGTGATCAGACTAAGATTTCACTTTAGCCTTTCTAAGCTGGCAATTTTACAAAAGGCCCACAGAATGACATTCATTACATTAATTGTAAAACCTTTTAACTGCGGGTTCTATCTGCAAACAGATAGAGGCTGGTGGGGAGGAATTGGAGGTAAGCCTGCATGCTCATCTGAGCCCAGTTTTTCATCTATAAATGAGGGGCTGGGTCCAGGTTCTCTCCTTGAGTTCAGTTCAGTTCAGTCGCTCAGTCATGTCCAACTCTTTGCGACCCCATGGACTGCAGCACACCAGGCTTCCCTGTCCATCACCAACTCCCAGAGCTTACTCAAACTCATGTCCACTGAGTCAGTGATGCCATCCAACCATCTCATCCTCTGTCCTCCCCTTCTCCTCCTGCCTTCAATTCTTCCCACCATCAGGATCTTTTCCAGTGAGTCAGTTCTTCACATCAGATGGCCAAAGTATTAGAGTTTCAGCTTCAGCATCAGTCCTTCCAAGGAATATTCAGGACTGATCTCCTTTAGGATGGACTGGTTGGATCTCCTTGCAGTCCAAGTGACTCTCAAGGGTCTTCTCCAACACCACAGTTCAAAAGCATCAGTTCTTCAGTGCTCAGCTTTCTTTATAGTCTGATTCTCACATCCATACATGACTACTAGAAAAACCACAGCTTTGACTAGATAGACCTTTGTTGACAAAGTAATATCTCTGCTTTTTAATATGCTCTCTAGGTTGGTCATAACTTTTCTTCCATGGAGCAAGCATCTTTTAACTTCATGGCTGCAATCACCATCGGCAGTGATTTTGGAGCCCCCCAAAATAAAGTCTGACACTTTCCACTGTTTCCCCATCTATTTGCCATGAAGTGATGGGACCAGATGCCATGATCTTTGTTTTCTGAATGTTGAGTTTTAAACCAACTTTTCCACTCTCTTCTTTTACTTTCATTGAGAGGCTCTTTAGTTCTTTGCTTTCTGCCATAAGGATGGTGTCATCTGCATATCTGAGGTTACTGATATTTCTCCCAGCAATCTTGATTCCAGCTTGTGCTTCATCCAGCCCAGCATTTCTCATATACATTTTCATGTACATCTACTCTGCATATAAGCACTCTCCTTGTAAGACCCCCTCACATTCTAAAACTCCAATTTACTCCTCAGGATGTGGCTTCTGTAGCTTGTCTTAGCCTCATGTTGTATGAGTGGATCTGGACATTGGTGGAAAAGCTGAAAAACAGACTCCCAGGACATTCTGGCCACGCTGTGCTCAAATAACTCTGGGGGATGCTCTGTTATTCACTCCTGGCACTTGAGTAGACTCTGAAATCCTGGAGAGAATCTGTTTCGGGGATGAGCTGGGGTGTTTGGGGTCGCCTTCTGGGCAAATTTCCTAGTGCTTTTTGCAGCTGTTTTTGTAGAAGCAAGATAAGCCATCCTCTGGGGAGGTCGTGGGGAGGAAGCCAGGCTGAAGAGGGTCTCTGAGGCCTTGTAGCAGGAGGTAGGCTGGGGTAACCTCATCGGATGGGTGGGACTGGCTGGACAGATGGAAAGAAGCAAGGATTTTGGAGAAGGAAAGCAGTGTGAGTGAAGGGTTGCAAGTGGGAAAGACCCAAGAACTTTCGGCTGGTGTGCCTACTTAGAGACTGAGTTCCTTTAAAGAAGCAAGTCATATGGGACTTCCCTGGTGGTCCAGTGGTTAAGAATCTGCCTTGCAATACAGGGGACTCAGGTTCGATCCCTGGTCTGGGAGCTAAGATCCGCATGCCATGGAGGAACTGAGTCCACAAGCCACAGCTAGAGAGTCCATGTGCTGCCTGACACAATGAAGATCCAGGAAAAGAAGCTTAGACCTGATGCAGCCAAATAAACAAAATAAAAAATAATAAATTTTTATGTAAATTTATTTTATATAAATTACATAATCTTATCTTATATAAAATAAGTAAATGTGGGGTTTTTTTTATAAAAAAGAAAGAAACAAGTCCCAGCCAGACACCCCTGGGACACCCCTCTGGACCAGGACCTTCCTTAAGGCAAGTGAAGGAGAGGGGAGTCCCCAGTGAAGCGCTCCAGGCGCCGGGCCTGGTCGGCCCAGGAGGAACCCTTTCCAGGTGTGCCCTGCTGGAGGATAGTCCACGGCAGAGATGGGCCCTGAAGAGAAGCTGGTCTCCTGGGGTTCCAGGGTCTATACCCTCCTCCAGCGGGGGAGGGGGAGGCGGGGGGCCCTCCACCTGCATCAGCAAATTAATCCACTTCTGACTCCATACCCCCTTATCCCAACTCATCCCAGAATGCGGCTCCAAGCAGCATCGGATAAATAAATAGGTAGAACCAGTTTAGAAATCCGTCAGTACCTACTGATGCCTACCCTGCCCTGTGGCCCAGCAATTCCACTCCACAGACGTGAAGGAGTGTGTAGCTGCCACCAGACAGGGCCACCAGCCTTCTCAGCAGCTTTTGTATGAACTGCTCCAAGCTGGAACGAACTCAAATGTCCCTGCACAGCAGAATGCATGACATATTGTGGGGCTTTCGTGCAAGTGAAAAACCACTTGGGCCATCACAGCCCGGATGAATCTCACAGGCTGGATGCTGAGCCAGTGAAACCAAGCGCGGGGATTCCAAACCACAGGGTGGTTATTTGAAAGTTGCGCTCAGCTGCTCAGTTGCGTCCGCCTCTTTGTGACCCCCTAGACTATGGCCCTCCAGTCTCCACTGTCCATGGGATTTCCCCAGCAAGAATACTGGAGTCGGTTGCCGTTTCCTCCTCCAGGAGACCTTCCCGACACATGAATCGAACCTGTGTCTTCCGCACCGCAGGCTGATTCTTTACCTCTGAGCCACCTGAGACCACATGCAAAGCTATTTCATGGTGATAGAAGCCAAGACAGTGGCTGCCTTTGGGGTGGGGGGGTGATGCTGACTGGGTGAGGGTGCCCCCATCTGTAGGGCCTTCTAGGGGCTGAAAATACCGTGTGTTTTCCTGTGGGTGATGACTGCCTGATAGTATTTGTGTGAAAACTCATTAAGCTCCTCTCTTAAGGTTTGTGTGCTGTATTGTAGGTGAATTAAACCCTGATAAATATGGGTGGGAAAAAAAATACAATGGGATGGTATATACTGAAGAGTTTAACCTTTGCTCAGAGGGATCTAGTCTTTGCTCTCAGCTCCTAGGAGGTGATCTTTAAGCCCCTGGAATGTTCTGCCCGATAAGAGCGTCTTCATTTACCTGGGGGGCCTTGGGCCATACCAGATGGTCTAACAATGTGATTTAGGATAGGGAATTGGGTTCATATGGGGTCAGCTCGACCTCCAGAGGGGCTCGAGACTGAGGTCAGTTATGCCGAGTCAACTGCGTCTGTGTGATGCAGCCTGATAAAGACTGGACACCAGGGCTCAGGGGGCTTCCCCAGTGCGCAGTACCCCTCTCGCTGTTACTGGGAGATGTCAGCACTGTCCTGCCTCCCCTGGGTGGGGACAGCTGGAAGCTCCATGTTTGGAATTTCTAAGACTCTCCCCGGGAGCACGGAGTTGTGTCCTTTGCTGTATGCAATGGATTGCGACCAGGCGCGTAACAGGAGAAGGCGATGGCAGTCTGCTCCAGCACTCTTGCCTGGAAAATCAATGGGCGGAGGAGCCTGGTGGGCTGCAGTCCGACTCGCGAAGAGTCAGCAACGACTGAGCAGCTTCACTTTCACGCATTGGAGAAGGAAATGGCAACCCACTCCAGTGTTCTTGCCTGGAGAATCCCAGGGATGGGGGAGCCTGGTGGGCTGCCGTCTCTGGGGTCGCACAGAGTCAGACATGACTGAAGCGACTCAGCAGCAGCAGCAGCAGCAGGCGTATCACAGCTCCAAGTGTGTTCCATGCATTCTTTTAGTGAATTACCCAACCAGAGGGTGATCTTAGGGCCCACTGATGTCAGAAGTGAGAGTGGGACTTCCCTGGTGGCTCAGGGGTTAAGAATCTGTCTGCCAATGCAGGGGACCTGGGTTCAATCCCTGGTCTGGGAAGATTCCACATGCTTCGGAGCAACTAAGCCCTCACGGGCCCACGATGGGAGCCTGAGTGCTCCAACTATCAAAGCTAGTGCTCCTAGCTAGATCCTGTACACCGTGAGAGAAGCCACTGCAATGAGCAGCCTGTGCACCACACACCAGGGAAAGCCTGAGTGCAGCAATGAAGACCCAGCACAGCCACAGAAGAAATAATTAATAAAAAATAAATAGTTTTTGAAAAAGAAGCACGTGGTCTTGCAGACCATTCCCAAGGCACACACCGAACACCTGGCTGTCTGGAGCACGTGATGGAGGGTGGGGAGGAGTCCCACAGGGCCCTTTGCAGCAGCTACGCCTCCTCAGAACTTCAGGTGGCTGCCACTTGGGTCTCAGAAATCCCCACTTCTCTGTTGATTTCAGCAAACAAGCAGATCCATTTCTGAGGCACTGAGAGACGGACACTCTGTGGACCCTCTGTGGACCCTCCCTCCCTTCGAGCCTCACCCTTTGGTTCCAGATTCCTCCTACTCCTCCTCGCCAGTCAAGTGTCCCGGGAGGAAAGAGAGTGTTTCCGAGAAGTTCCCATCTGAAGTCAGTCTCGGGTACCCATAGACTCTGAGAAAGTAAATGAGGACCGGAGATAATTTATTGGGAGGACTGTAGATAGCAAACAATTATGTGTATCTGCTGGTTTGTTTTCCAAATCTGGTCACCAGGCCAAAGAAACATAATTAATTTCTTGGTTCCGAAGAGACAATTCTACCCATGATACACATCTTTAATTAGCCCAACTCAACAATCGTGCTCTGGTATTTTATTTCAGGGAACTCAATGCTGACATATTAATGGAAGATGGTGCCAGACTCTGGGGTAAGAATAAACGTGATTATAAAGGCCTGAAATGAAAGTGGTTACTTAAACAAGATAAGCACCGGGTTTTCTTTCTAGAAGTGAAATAATCAGCTGTGTATCTAAGAGAGAAATGAAAATGAAACGCTGAGTAGAATCCATTAGGAGAAAAGATGAGGAAGGTAAAGAGGTTTAGGGACTGTCCTTAGTAAATCACTTGAGGGTATATTTTGCAGATGGTGGAAAATCCAATACAAATGAGCTTGAGCTAAGCAAGATTTGTCATCTGATGAAATGGAAGGGTTCTACAGCAGGCCGTCTGAGCAGGCTCTGACCCAGTTTCTCTGGTGTTTCTCATCTTCCCTCCTCCGCTTGTTGGCTTATTCCTGGGGCTGGTTTCCCTCATGGTCACAAGACGGCTGCCAGCAGACTTGCAGCTGCAGGTGTCATCCTTTTCATGGTGAGGGGTGGGAAGGGAGAGGATGCGGAGAGTGAGTTAGAGAATAGCTTCCCACAACCGAAGTCAAAATGTCCTGTGCTCCGCTCTGACTGTATCAGCGTAGCTGGGTTCCGATTGGTGTGGGTGGCTGACCCAGATCTGTACCAACTCAAGGGACCACACAGGAGAAGCAAATGCTGAGCGTGATGAGAAAGGAGGAATGTATTGATATCGACAATATTTGGAAACATAAAACAATCTGATTATCTGAGGAGAGCTTGCCAGAGCCTTGTCAAAGGTGTGAGCTGGGGACAGGAAACCAGGAGGCTGGGCAGTGCCCTGGGCCCCATGACTTCCAGAGGGTCCAGGGGCAGGAGAGAGAACCCCACTCTAACGGGAGGCAGCCGTGGCCACTGAAACCGCCGCCGTAGAGGCTCGAGGGGAGAGGGCCTGTGGCGTAGGGAGCAGCCAGCCCGCGGTGACTCTGCCAAAAGAGAGCTGAGGGTTCCACACACAGACCTTCCCCCTTCTATCACCAGCTGGGCTCCCTATCACTGAACCAAGAAGCCAGGGGGTAAGGAGCCAAGAGGTGTGGCCTCACAGGGCAGCCCTTGGCAGAGAGCAGTGTGGAAGAGCACGGAAGAGGGTCCAGAGACAGAAGGGGAATTCCACACTCTAATAGGATGGCCCTGCGTGCTGGGTGGCAACTTGACTCCTGGCTACATCTCTCCCTGGGAACTACAGGATCAGATGAGCTGTCAGCAAGGGGTCAGACCTGCTTCCTCAGCAAGCGAACTGAACTGAACTGAAGCCTTGTGAAATAGAACTTTGTCTCTTTATACCCTGCTTCTTCATTCATAAGCAGAGGTAGATAATACCACCATAGGGTTTTTAGGGGGCATTCAGTTGGATAATGTATGTAAAAAGCCTGGCATGTAGCTAATGCACAATAAACGATGTTGCTACTTTCAGCCGTGACACATTGTGATACATTCACATTCTGCAGGGGGCGTGTAGAGCATCATCCTCCTACAGACCCATCCATGAGGCTGCATTCCCTGTTGAGACTGCGTCCATGCTAAATTACTTCAGTTGTGTCCAGCTCTTTGTGACCCTATGGACCATAGCCCACTGGGACCCTCTGTCCAAAGGGTTCTCCAGGCATGAATACTGGAGTGGGTTGCCATGCCCTCCTCCAGGGGCTCTGCCCAACCCAAGGAATGAACTCTTGTCTCTTACATCTCTTGCACTGGCAGGCGGGTTCTTTACCACTATTGCCACCTGTTAAGACTGCATAGTATTCCAGTTCATGAATCCATCACAATTTGTAACTTGTATGTCTATTCATTTGTTGATGGACGTTTGAACTATCTCTGATTTGAATATTGAGCTCTTGAGAATAAAGTTTCCATGAACATTCATGCACAGGTCTTTGTGTGGACATATATATTCATTTCTCTTAGGTGAATGCCTAGCAGTGAAATCATTGAGTTGTGTGGTTAAGTGTATGTTTAACTTTATAAAGTAGACTGTTTTCAAAATGGTTGTACGTTTTTCAGTCCAACCAACAACATATGAGAATTCTAGTTGCTCCAGCTCCTTGTCAACATTTGTCATAGTCAGTTTGATATTTTAGCCACTCAAGGGGATATATAGCAGCGTCTCTTTGTGATTTTACATTGCAGTCCCCTGATGACTAATGATGTTCACCATCTCTTCATGAGTTTATTGGCCTTTCATGTGTTAATGTTTTTGAAATCTGCCTCCTACATAAGCCAGAAAAAAGTTTTGCAGTCACTTTCCTGGCCCTGCCTGTAACTAACCTGTAGTCATGTGATCTAGGCTTGACCAATCAGATGCACCCAGTCCAATCTGTACTTTAGGAGCTGATGGATGGATCAAGTGAGGCCAGTAGAGTCCATTTTAGCATCCAGAGGAACGGTAGCTGCCGTGATAACAATGGCCACATCTGGAGGCCAAGGACCTGTGTCAAACATAAAAGTGGAGGCCAACCTACTGGATTGTGGGGGGGAGCTGCAGAAGTGTCACCAAGCCAGTTCTGTGGCTGACGCTGAGCCAGCCTCCCCAGGTCCTGCCTTTGATCCTGGAATCACCCAACCTCCTGTCCTTCTTGCATCAGCCACATCCACCAAGTCCATTTCTATCCTCTCAATTCAGGCACAGCATTGAACGCATGGTAGGTGGCCTTGTGCATGAGTCTCTCCCAGCAGAGAGTTGAATCTGTCAAATTCCTGGTGTCCTGGGAATGCCCAAGACTCTGACTTTCTCCCTGAGAATGAGAGCTATTGGATTAGCATGCTGCCCGGCACCGTGGCCACTGCCGGCTTGGCTTGCTTTCAACTTCTTTTCCAAAGGCCTTGACGATAAAAGACACTGTTGCAAATGAAATCTTATAATTGTCTTTTTTAAGAGGGCTGTCTTCCAAGGCCTGGATCTCTGCCCTCATTTGCATTTGGAAAATCAATACAGGATCATAAGTATTTTATTTTTTAATAATCTGATAGCATGCAAATACATTTTCCATTTCCCAACTTTCACTCCGCTAACCTCTGTGCTCTGGACAAAATAAGAACAAGCGAACAAAGGCTCACTAACTGAAAATGCAGCTGTGTGAGTTTCTCTGGGATTTATCCTTTGGGAATTGCTGCAAGTTTCAAAGATAGACTGTGCACTTGACACAGTCCTTAGTACCCGATGGGAGAGCATTCCCCAGAGGGGGTCCAGGTTTTGCCAGATCTGAAGCATATAGGATCTGGTGGGGGAGGGGGCGTCTCTCTTTAAAAAGAGAACAAATGAATTCCATTCGCTTTTCAGTATTTCTAGCTACCGCTCCTGTTCTTCAAACATCAGCAACTAATTCTGGATTCTGATGAGGGGCCAAGGGTTACCTTTCAATGGGTCCAGGTTTTAACTTTCTACCCATTGCTTCTTCCAAGGTGGGCTGAGGGAAATCTGACACCTCTGGCCACGGCTTCTGACCAGCTGTGTGTTTTTTTATCATCTCTTAATAGATTTGGGGGAGGAGTGGGGAGAAGGGCAACAAACGTTTATTCACTTCTCTAAGAGCCACTTTGGGCTTCCCTGGGAGCTCTGTGGTGAAGAATCCACCTGCAATGCAAGAGGTATGAGTTCTATCCCTGGGTTGGGATGATCCCCCCAGAGAAGGAGATGGCAACCCACTCCAGTATTCTTGCCTGAGAACCCCATGGACAGAGGAGCCTGGCGGGCTGCAGTCCACGGGGTTGCAAAGAGTTGGACACAACTGAGTGACTTTGATTCATTATTACAAATGGCACCACAGGGGCACAGCAGCTCACTCCCAGCCCAGACACCTCGGTCCCGCCCTCCCCAGTAATCATTTTGTCTGTTGGATTGGAATCAGGCAGGTCCTCTCTTAGGCTCCTATTCTGACATCTCTTTGTTTCAGAACAAATTTCGCTTGTGCCGAAAGAGGCCCTGAAGCTGTCTCACAGCCTCAGATAACACCTTTTCCTTGATCAGGACTCAAAGTCTGTCCTGGGGACACTGCAGGTCTGCAGTAGAGGAGAGGGTAGGATGAGGAAGAACAGCCGGGGATGAGGGTTGGGGGGGAGGGAAGATGGCCCACACTTTTCAGCATGTCCTGTGGTTCTAACCTGTGGCTTACACAGACTGGAGACCAATCCCAGTGTTCTAACCTGGGCCAGCTTCTCATCCTCTCTGGGGCTGGATTTCCTCATGTAATGCCTTCATGCGGGATGCTGCCAGGAGGTACTGGTAAAGCATAAGCCTGGTGCCTGATTATATTATTACATAGGGTCCCATCTCCATCACCACCTCCTCCAGGAAGCCTCCTCTGACTGCATCCACTGCTGAGACCACCCTCCCCTACAAAACCACAGCATCTGTTGGCTGCAGCCCTCGTTTCTCTCTTCATCGCGGCTGCCTTGTTTGATTCCACATTTCATCGGTTGCATGCAGAAAATGCTAATTCTGTGGGCTGGCCCCCAGAGGACAGACAACACGCAAGCTCTGAATCTGTGATGAAGCCATCGCGCCTTTGATGGAAACAGAAGATGAAACGCAGTCTGCCTCAAATCCCGAGGAGATGGGGGCCCGGCATGCAATATTTAAACGGCCCTTTCATGAAAGGGAGCTACCCCAGCTCTTAACATCAATGTTCAAGAAAGTCAGACTTGATTTCCAAACTCAGACTGATGTTTGGGTGCATTTCGTGTTTTAAATACTCATTTCTACCGCCTTGATATTTTCATTCATTTCAAGTTTTACAAGCACAAAGTGCCATCATCAGACACTCTGTCGGGAGGCAGGACACAGGAGCCGGGGGGACTCAGCCCATCCTAAGAGAATTTGATTGTCCCTGCGAGGGCAGGGACACTGACCCCCTCTGAGCTGGAGATGGTTGATACCCGGGTCTGGTTTGCACTAAGCCCAAGATAGTTGGTGGAAACTGGATTCAGGGAGGGCTGTGCGCGTCCTCAGTCGTGTCTGACTCTTTGCGACTCCATGGGCTGTAGCCCCCCAGGCTCCTCTGTCCATGGGGTGCTCCAGGCACCACTGGAGTGGGTTGCTGTTTCCTCCTCTGGGGGATCTTCCCCACCCAGGGGTCGAACCGGCGTGTCCTGTGACTCCTGCATTGGCAGGTGGGTCCTTTACCACTGGCACCACCTGGGAAGCGTGTGGGTTCAGAGTCGCACACTGTTCTTCTCTCTCTTTCCTCCTTTCTTTTCACTTCCTTTTTTCCCCTGACAACTTGATTTTTCATTTGCTTATTTTTTAATTGGAGGAAAGTTGCTTTACAATGTTGTGTTGGTTTCTACCGTACAATAACCAAATCAGCCATGATTACACATGTATCCCCTCCCTCTTGCTCATCCCCCCGCCCTCACCCCTCTAAGTCCTCACAGAGCACCAGGCTGGGCTCCCTGGGCAACTTCTGAGCAGCCATCTCTTTCACACACACTAGTGTAGCTATATCGACGCTACTTTCTCCATTCATCCCACTCTCTGCTTTCGATTCTCCTTTAATTGAGAAAAAAACTTTCAATTAAGTGGACAGATTTAAGTGCCCAGGTGGGTGGATGTTTGTGCCTATGAGTCATTTAACTGCCACCCAGACGAAGATGTAGAACATTTGTTGCCCTGGAGGGACTTCTAGGTTTCTTCTTGGTCAGCCTCCCTGTAGGTAGCCACCATCCTGACCTCTGTGGCCTAAGATTTCTCTTCCCTGGTTTTCAGCTTCATATAAGTGAAGCTTGACCACATTTCTGGCACTGCCCACTTCTTCACAGGAGAAGCCGTGTCAGACAGGTACTTATTGGCAAAGGTGACTGTGTTTAGAGATAAAATAATTTGCATATAATTTGCCATGTATCACGTTTGAGAGTTAAATGCAATACAGTAATTTGTACTGCTGACCTGAGAACATCGTGTGTTTTCTGGAACAAGCTTTGCACGCAGGAAGTCGATAAGTCAACCTTCCTTCAAACACAGGCAAGTATGCAATTTATTGTTATTTCCATTTAGCTGAAATATTATTACAGTTACTAAAAAAGAGCCCCAGACCTTAAGATTTGAGCTTCTTTCTAAGACTTTATTTACTTATTTATTTACTTATTTGGCTGTTCTGGGTCTTAGTTGCAGCGTGTGGGGCTTTTAATTGCAGCAAGTAGGATCTGGTTCCCTGACCTGGAATCGAACATGGCCCCCTGCATTGGGAAACGTGAAGTCTCAGCCACTGGACCACCAGGGACGTCCCTCAAACGGGTTTTTTAAAAATCTCAAACCAGATGACGTTTTACGTTGGAAAAGACTAATTTTCACATAATTTGGTGATCATCCATCTCTGTGGCTCAAGACAAATGCTTCTCAGTCGTTCTGTAATAAGCTGGAGTCAAAGTTTATCACTTACACTAAACATTGCAAATAAAAGGAAAGGGGTGGTTTCCTTTTAACAGAATACTCCATATGCTGTACCAAAATTACAGAAATAATTGGGAGTGTGAGAAACACTATTTAATCATGGCTGATGTTCTGCCATGAAACACAATCCCTTTACTGAATTGTGTTTTGGGGAATCCAGCCGACCCTTTGGCACCAGAAAGAAGGATTTGCCATAAATAAAAGCTCTAGGTCAATTTCACTTAGCAGTGAGTGATTTCTTTCCCATGCCACTGGATTATTAAAGCTGAGATTTGTGTTTCATCTCAAGGCGGGAAATTAATCACATCACGTACCAGGGCTCCATGTAAAGGAATACTTCGTGTGGTCCCATTTATTTCAAGAAGGAAAATGTAGTTAAGCATTTAAATTAAATAAACGGATTGATGTTATGGCAATTACCAAGGAACGACTTTTGTCACACAGCAAAGAGAATGCATTAAAGATATGAACAGCTGTCTCTCAGTTTAAGCACATCATGTGTCAAAATTCAGGAAATGATTTTTTGTGTTCTGGTGAGATTCAAACTGCAAAATTAATAGAACCCACCCATAAATACAAGTTTCAGAACTGTAAAGAGGTTTAGACACTTTCACTAAAGCATAAGGTTTTGGCAAATGGATCCACTTCTCTGTAATGTAACGAAAGCAGGCTTCTTGTCAGTTAGATATTGTGCTAGTAATCATTTGCACTATAAGCATGTCATTTATGTACTAAATCCAAGTGCATCATTTTGTGTAGCAGTTGAAATTCAGTAATTTCTGGGTTTTCTTTCAACTGCTGCACAAAACGATGCGCTGGGATTTAGTATACCAGATGCAGTGAAGTTCACAGGCCAGTGATGACTTTTTAATCGCGCTCAAAAGTCAGTTTCTGAATTGGTTTGCTAGAAATGCCTTATCAACAACAGATTTCTTTCCTGGGGAAAAATGTGATTCCCACCTCCACCCCCTAAGGAAATAGCTTATGTTTTTTAAAATAGCATATATATATATGTGTGTGTGTGTGTGTGTGTGAGACCAGCCTGAGGACCTTGGTCCTAAAGTTTACACCTACTCTTGCAATAATTTCACTGGAAAGCTTCTGCCCCCTCCAAGAAGTTCCCTGTGCTGTTTCCCACAATATCTTAGCTCCCTTTGAGGTATCACACTTTCCAAACCTCCTCAGCTGTTTCTCAGTATTTGACTATTCTGGGCTTTCCTTCAGCATCTCTATGTGTCCCTGAGGCCATGCTCTGAGTTTCTCCCAGCACCCTCTTCCCCATTCTAGTCCCATGAGCCCCCTGTCCTTGGGGTTGGGAGCCTGACTATTGTCCAGAGGAGCGCACTTTGTTCAGTTCCCAGGGGATGAAGGACTATCTCATATATAGACACTCGTGCCTGCTGGTGGTAAAGCAAACCTGTCTACCAGAGGTTGTTGGAATAAACATTTTCTGAAGCACTGAAGCTTGCCCTTTGAAATGTCTGTGTGTTTAGATTTGTGGAAATGTTGCTGGAATGTGCTATGAATTCCCCAATAGTCTTAGGACTGTAGCTCAGCCTTTTGTGGCCAACGTCCGATTTTTGTCATGTGAGTCTTGTCACTGGACCAGCCTGTGAGGGGGAGAGGTGGTGAGTTTCAGCTCCAAGCTGAAAACACCAT